>OU893344.1:19747523-20089071 GCA_918026875.4 Diatraea saccharalis
AATATAATGACACGATAACAACATAATTATTAGTACTAAGTACATTATATTTTTTGTATTCCCTTCAAATGTGAAAGGATAACTTCATATAATTAGTAAAAATGAATCATTTTCCGGATGACATAATTACGGAGCCGGAGAGTGTTGAAAATTTAATCGGTGATATGGAAATTGGGCCAATACCATCGTAAAGCCAGTCACATATGGACACACAACATATATTGTCAGACAGAAATATTGGAATCTTATATCCAATTGGAAAATGAACATTCTACTCCTACTGTTGAGAATGGCGAGAAACAAACATTGGAGTGGGATGAAATTTCATTAGAAATTTTGGAAGCAGACACTTCTACAGCTGAACTTTCGGTAAGGATATCCAGGAAGACTTAGCTGTACGCTTCGAGTTCATAGTCACTTCTGGCTTGACAACAGAACGTCGTAAAGAGTTGCTTGTGATTTTTACTTCCAGTCAATTGCTAAATGATAGACGCTCCTTTTTGAATCCAGAGATTAAAGCTACTAATAACGACATGACGATAAAACGTTACAAAGTGATGTAGGTTATTGCATGTCTTGCTAAAAGACACTAAAGACCCAGTATTACTGAATCACTAATGGACGCAATTTTATTATGGCCGTCTTGAAAAAAGAATTAAAAGGCCAAATACAACTAACAAAGATGGATAGATAAGTTCGATTAATCATAAGTTATTACTGTAACTTACAAAACCCATGTTTGTCTATATGAGTCACTTTCATATATTCGGTGAACGATTTCTCAATTTACATCTGTAAACTGTATGTAAAACTCTTTATTATAAAGCTTCCAAGTTTGCAGATTGGAAAATTTTAAAAAATGGCAGATCATATTATTGCGTGTATTCTACCGTTATCGTTACATCTATAGTAATATTATAAAGCTGAAGAGTTTGTTTGTTTGTTTGTTTGAACAATTATTTTTGTTTTGAATAGGCCATTTATCGAGGAAGGCTTTAGGCTATATAACATCACGCTGCAACTATTAGAAGCGAAGAAATAATGAAAAACGCGGACGAAGTCGCTGGCGGCCACTAGTTTAATATAAGCAAACAACGATTTTAAGTTAAAAGGAAGAAGAAGACTAGCTGTGCAGTCATAGTAGTGTAACAGTGCAAATTGACTTGTGACATGACAGCAGGCTCTATAAAACGTATTTGTTGAAAATTGATTTTAATGCAATTTGTTCTAATTGCATATTGCTATATCACGCAATTGATAAAATTATCGTTGATTACGTTTCTGAATACAAAAAAGTGATCAAAACCTGTATCCCTGACTATTTTTACTATTAATGAATATTTTGTTTTCAATTAAATGTATGTAAATATAGATTTATATATTTTTTTATTATAAATCCTGCAATTTTCTATGGATTGGCTAAAACAGAATATTGCTTGAATTGCTGATCATCTGCCGTAGTATTTAAAAATAACGTAGTTTATATTTATGCATTATATTATTTGTCCCAACACATTTTCCATGCAAATTTTATAAGTTGTGGTTGTTATTTTTCCGATCAGGTCGTGTGCGGCGTCTCCAATCACAGAAGTTGTCCACAGATCCCTGGAGGTGTCTAATTAGAATCGCCGGTCACTCTTGCGACGTCCTTTGATCATGCCGCTTTGATCGGACGGTGCGATAGGACTACTTACTATAGAGAAATCCGGACACTTATTTAATACAATTACAGATATGATAAACACGAGAAAAAAATTGAATGAATAAATAAATCAGATAAATATTAAATAAAATCATATACTTTATTCATATTCCCAGTGCTAAAGCACTGGATAATTTGATTTGGAATCAAACACGAACATAAAAGATAGCGACACTTTGAAAACGACTTACGAGCCACTTGGCCACAGAAGTCATTAATTAATGGAGATAGGTAGTATTATGATATATGGTTAAGCACTGATTACGATGTTTTCTGTTTACACAGAACAGATAGAAGTTTTGAACCGAGTTTTGCTTATTTTGGGATCTACTAGTACTCTAAGTAAAACATCAAAAGCTATGTTTACATAATATTTCACGTAAACATTCACTATACACTATCAATTAAATTTTTCGTGTTAAAAAAAATATATATTAACCGTATTCAAAGTGTCACTTATTATAAGTTTATAGCGAATGTTGTGCAGAATTGTCATTGGGCCACAGATATACCAAAGTATAAATTTAATGTAAGATCTGTTATATAGTTGTATGTTTGCTATTCTGTTGTCTGTAATTGGGCCTTAATAATAAAATAAAATAAATATTCACCTCATCCACATCAATTCATTTCAAAGATGATGTCCCTGGTGATGTCGATTCGATTTCTATTATGTCTAAAAATCAATTTAAATTTTGAGAGCTCATTCAATTGTTATTGTATACCAAAGTGTGGTGTCCTCTCCAGATCGTAGCGACTGCCCCTGCGAGTACCACCGATCTCCTTTGACTGAAAACTTGTTAGAGTCCGTATTAAAATTCAAAAACGACGCACCGAACTCGGCCCCGATTCCTGAAAACATTATTCAGGGGATTTGAATAATGATTTTGTTTTAGTCCCCACTCTGCTAATGTATGCTGGAAGATTGGAGCAAAGCGTCCCAACTTTGGTAACGTGATTTTTGGTCCGACTTAAAATGGTTTCGGAACTTAATTTTCCGTCGTTTCGGAGTTGCCGAGGTGTTTATGCAGTGCTTCCTTTGTGGACACGCTTCGCCTACCTTTGAACATTTGTTGTTACAAAATTCTTTATGATAATCACAACTTTGGTTGGAAACGACTTATTTTCATATTTAGTACTTTCCCTCGCAAAGGTTTTCTCAAAAATTATGTGTGATGTAATTCTATCTGCATTATTTAAGCTGTAATAACCATAAGCTAGTTTTAGTAAATAGGAATATCTAAGAGTTGATAAGTTAGGAGCTATAAGGAGTTTTAGGTTTCAGATAAGTGTCCAATAATATTTTTTTTTCTATTCGAATAATCCTAGTTTGGAAGTTTTTGTACTAAGCCATTATGTCATCTATATGTTCAGTCTTAAATACCCACCAATTGTAATGAGTGAGCATGGAGGGGTATACTGTAGTGTATTGCAGAGAAGGCCAAATAAAATCCTTATTGCTAATAAAATCCTATAAAATTCATTTTGGGTTGATACAATTTACATATCGTAATCGTAATTTATTATTAAATCATAAATTACTATTGAGTTTTGTAGTCTTTAGTCATCCATATTTGTCATATGTAATCGTTGATTCCATTTTGGTTCCGCTTTGGTATGTTAATCGAAAGATACTTGATTTGAGTTAGAATGTCTGTCACTAAAAGTAGGGATAATATTAGGAAACATATTTGCAAGCATCTACATTATCTACGACTATAATATTCTTCCAATTACTTGTTTCACTGAACTTGCTTAAATGACTTTTCACACTTGAAGTAATAAAGTTATAATTCTATAAAAACGTCCGTTCTGCTCTCTGAATATCGTTTGTTTAAGATATTTCAAGCAGTTATTTTAATTTGTTGTTGGCTACAGTTGCTTCGTAGACTGTGTTACATCGTGCGAGTGAAATTCGCGACATTGGCCGTTATCACCACGTATTAAAGTTCTTTAATAGAAATATTGTGGATAAATGTGATTGTTCCCTATACAGTAAGTGATTCCTCTCAGTCTAGCCATAAAAATGTTAATGTAGCAAAAACAAATAGCGCCTAATGTATGCGCGAGGGGAGAGAATTAAAGGACTTTCGTTTGTCCTTCCGTAGCTATGGACGTAGATAACAAGTAAATTGAATTGACGAGACAGACGTTAAGTTAATTGATAGAAATATCTAAAATCGCAATTTGTTGCGGAAAACACGAACATTTATTTACTAACGCGCTCGTTTCGTTTCGTTTATTGGAGAATGGACCTTGTGTTATGATCTCCTTGTTATGGAGCAGAGTCCCTAATGGATATTCAACAAAAAAAAATTAAGTTTTAAGTTACCTACTATATTAATATTTCCTATTTAAAATAAAAAAATGAGGCGTGGAAATCTGAATTGTTCAAGTTTACAAAAAATAATTGGAAATACAAATCTAATGATTTTTTTATAGAACCATCCAGGATACACCCTTTTAACAAAAAACACAAAGTTGCTGGGCAAATTATACAGATATTGTGGTATAAAAACTATTCAGTCGAATGAAGTCTATTTGTAATATGATTTTTACATCGTTTCATAATGAGCTTTTAGAGAAGAAGTTTGTATTTTACATAAAATGTTAGTGTGTGTGAAAGAAGTCTAATTTTCTTTAGTTATATAATGTATATATAAACAAGTCAACGTTCGAAGAATATTATACTTACCTGCTACTTTTTCTCCTCTATTGTAACGCCCTGATATGAGAATATAAAATTTCGAAGACGGTGTATATGATTATCTCGGCGATAGGAGGGTTTATTTATCGCGGGCATGATGGATGTTCCGGGAAAATGCCGGGGCTAAATCAACTGGAAACCTAAGGCCGTGGGGAGGTAATTATGAAGATTTCGGCATCTGTGTCCGTTGCCTAAGCAAGTCTTATCGGCAACCATAACAGCCCTCTCTGTATCTCGGAAAAATTGCAGTTAAAAATTGATTTTCGTTCCAATCGAAACAAGCTAATCAATAAATTGGCAATGTAACATAATTACGACAATCGAATTAAAGAATTGTATATATTTTGTTAGATGTCCAATTTTCATTTTGCTATTATAACTTAATAATGGCACTTCAACTGCGTTTCACTTAATAGCATTTTCCCATAGCATTATCCATCTGACGGTAAAATATTCAATTGAAATACCTTATTGTGTTTCAGTGTAATTCGCTATTAATATTTAATTAATAATAACAGGAATTGTTAGGTATTATTTTCAATACGAATATAATACGTAACAAATGCAGTTTGTTTAAAAAAATATTTCCCTTTCTCAATAATAATCATAAACATTAATATTAACTATCTAATAAAGAAGATATATATTAAAAACTGAAAGATTGGCAAAAACAGTTACATATTCAAATGAAGGCGCAAACGTGCGCCACGTGCGATTGTTTTCCCGCCCCAAAGCACTTCGGCCATTTACATTACAGTTATTAAATGAAAAATGTATGATTTGTCTGTCCAACGTATACTCGTACATCATCTGGATGCAATGTTTTTATTTTTAATCTATGAAAAATGTAGCTAAATTTGTTTTATGATAAGCCATGTTTATTGTTTTATTAATTTTTAAATCCTAGAAATTTTAGCATAAAAATTATCGAGTGTAAGTACAAGAATTTCTATCAGGCACATATTTATTTAATATTTTGAATGGATATATGCATTTCGTCATCTTCCTCTAAAGAAGTTCAAATATTTAAAAATGCATGTGAACGAAGTTGAACACACAATAACGTCAATGCCTCGATGTAGGTAAAAAAGAAATCCTTTACTTTAACGGGATGTAAATTCCCAGTAATCAATTGCATTCTATATTTGAAACTTGAATTCAAATTAGGTATAAATAAAATAGTCTGGTATAAAACCTCTTCAGATACTTTATTCTTCCAAAGAGATCATTAGTATCACCGTAGTACGTACTCTCAGAGTACACAAACGACGCGCCCCCGAGACTGATTTACATAAAACAGGATAGAATAAAAAACGTTCTACCGGTGTTTAAAATTTGTGTTCACTATTTTGGGACGGTTAACGACGGTACTGTCGTCTGAGAGATGATACTAGAGAGTATTTTGTTTTGGAAATTAAAAAAAAAATATTTTGAATACAAAATTTTCTTAAAAAAGTTTTTATTAAAGATTGAAGTAAGATTTGAGCAATATATCGTATGCAAAACATGAAAGGAAACGTTATGTTAGCATAATATTACAAACTCTCCAAAGGTGTTTTCTGCATAGTATCATTTTAATTTATTTATTGTAAGTTAAGTAGAACCTAAGTGTTCCAATCAATTGTTTTTTTTTAGATTTGTAATTTTGTACTCACCTAATATTATTTTATGTTACAAGAATACCGGTTCGAGTATTTAAGACAGATTTTTTATATATTTTGCAATAATATTACGAGCGTATATTAAATAAAAATATTGGAGCTTGAATTTTTTTGTTACCACCAGCCTAAAAAGAAGAAATTCTTTAACATACGCGAGACACAGTTTCAGCTCATTTAGTCGCCAAACGTATATAAAAAGTTGCACCTCCCTCTTCAACTGTTTTAAGACACTTTGAATAAAGGCATCCTATTCACGCAAGCTATGAAAAAAATATTTTTATTAAATTTGGAAAGAAATACTTTGAAAAAATTACATTGTTTTGAGTGACTAAAGTTATCAGCTTAAATTATTCCATCGACTCAAATCAATATATGGGATATAAATTTTATAGTATTTTATGTATTTATCGATCTAACAGATAATAATGAAATAAGCAAGATTGATATCTATTCGCCTGTAGGTTTGGTAGTCTTTTGGGATTTTGATGCAGTAATAATACTTCTTAGCGGTTGACAAAATTAAAAATGACAAACTGAGGAGCAAAATATAGTAAACGATTTTTTTCCGCGACTTTGGGAGAGGAAGAATATGTCAACCGTGTAGATTCACATGAAAAAAATGTAATCAAAAATCTATATCGATTAAATCAATCCATTAGCTTATTTAATGAAGAAAAACAAACACTAAAGTGTTTCCTCTTTATAATATTACTACAGAAGACAGTGAAATGAGGTCTCAATTTTCCATAGTTACATAGCGAACGTTGCTACATAATCGGCCCGTCGGCCCGTCGCATCATCTGTGGGTGGTCTCGAAAGTTTTCTGAATAATGCGAGTGTTATGGCTCGAAATATGGTTCATTTGGCGCGAGGAAACTCCTCTAAGTGCGTGGAAATCGTATTCATATTTTTTACGCCTCAACTGGTACCGACGCGGATTTGAATAAAGCGCCCCGACTCTGTCTTCTTCGCATTAGGACGACTCTTTGAAATGTATGAAATTTTCATTTCGAATGCACCCGCAAATTAAATACTGTTTGAACTTTTTTCTTGTGGTAACTTTACGTAAAGAAATTGAATATTATTCAAAATCTCAAGGTATTAGTAATATTTTTTCAAATGATGTGTAGGTAATCAAATATGACTTCATGTACATTTATGATTTATAAAACCAAGACATTTTTATTGCATAATTTTCTATATTTTTTTTCCTTAATTTGATCAGAGTCCCAATTTAGATTAAAGTTATTGAATACATATAATTTTTGCATTTATTATGATGACTATTTAACTGTTGTTTGTAAGCATATGAAATAAAAGATTACAAACAAGCCTTATGTATAGTTTTATAAGGTAACTTTTTGTAAGAGCTAGAATAGAGTAATTTTCTCAAATAACATAAAAGATAAACAATGAAATTTATTTTCCCAGTTAATAAAACCAATATTTCTTAAGGGTGTGCAAACAAAACTTGGCCACTAAATCCGACCTCCTGTCCCGCTACAGAACTTAATTTAGCTGCCGCCGGCAAAGAAAACTTACCTTAAAATTAATATTTCTTTCATTAAAATCTTGTAATATTTTCGCTGCTGCATGCATAAGTAATGTCTATGAATAAGTTAGGCAAAAACCTCAGCGCCCCGCACTGATTGCGCGGTCTCGCAGACGGCACTCTTAAGAAGCCCCTTCGATCGGATTTCATCACAATTTTTCTTTCAATATTCCAAGATTTTTAAGTGTTATTATTGAAAAGAATAACATGTGTTACGTAAGATCGACATAAAGACGTAATATCTTATTCATTCCTTATATCGCACATTCCTTACACAAGATGTGATGTTTATTAGTAGCACAAAATTTTAGGTTCTTTCCGTAACATTATAAGATTAATATAATAGGAAAAGATCCTCATTTCTGCTTTGAGCTCGCTAATGATGAAAGATTTGGAAATCTAAGGGTAAACTTTATCTGTATTGGAACCTAGCGGGGAAATTGGGTTTGGAGGAAGGCTCTGGACTTTTTTAGTCCAACAATAAGTTTGTTATATGCACAGTTGTTGTTTCAGGAGATCTCTGGAGTATCCGATAAGTATTCACAATCTGTCTTCATACGTTGATCCTTCAAACTCCTCAGGCCATTGGAGGTATCTCAAAGCAATGTCTTGTGTAGTTACGACAAATACCTATATATCTTAGCAGAGATTAGTGAATATAGTATAATGTCTTTAAAATTTTAATTTCTAGAAAAAAAAAATTAAATAATTTTTAAATATTTTAGAGTTTTAGGAAGTTTCACCTGCTCCGTTAAAATCATGTAAACGCATGTACACAAGAATTAAGTGTGTAAAGTTTTTGGAAAATTTAAATATAAAAAATGTTGTTATTTTATAAGAATTAGATAATTACTTATACAACATGCTATTTAAATACTACACAAGACTTCATTTAACGATTCATGTATAAAAACAATTTTATTTGTACAAGAGAAAGTTTTAATATTTTATTGGGTTTCGGCGCTTACGTTTCTGTGTGTAGAATTATTGCTTCTAATTTGCAAAATATTTTTTGCAATATATTTAACAATCGTCTCATTACTTCAAAGAGAAGTTGTTTTTTATCGAATACGTAAATCGATCACTCCATCAATCAAACTTAGTATTAGACGGACCATCTCCCTTCGACAAAGGGTTATGTGGCCCCAAATAACTTTATCAATATGGTCCGCGTCGGTCCATAGGTAATCTGTGAGGGGAGAGCGTAAACGATGTAGAAAACTATCCTTTACTGGACTCAGTTCTTTTACATGAATTATCGCTTACTCTTTTTCTTAAGTTTTCAAGTTTTACGCTTTAATGGTTATTGAGATATCGAAACCGAAACTACGCAAACAATTTTATTATTTCATGTTACATTTACTATCCAAATTGTTTAAAATATGAAAAGAAAATTTCCGATTTTTCTCGAAAAAATTTTTACCAAGATTTCTTTCTGTAGATTTAAAAAAATATTTAAATTTAATATTTTGTTGATGTATAAAAATAAACTATTTTGATTATTATATTTGATCAATTTTGAATTTTTTTAAAGAATTTTTCTTTAAAATTGTTTTGATTTTAAATTTATATGAATGATGCCAGTAATTCAACTAATAATATTATGCGGAAAAGACGATGTTACAAGAATGCATGTGTATTTAAATATAGATATTACATTTATTTTGCTTGTGCTACGAGGATTTGTGAACAGGGTTCACTATTGTTGTGATGCATTAGGTGGCGGCGCGTTGATCCCCGGCTTTTCTCAGAGCTGCCTCGGACACGGCTGCTGTGAGGTGATAAATGTACTTGTATAATTATATTGTTACATTACATTGACTCACGTATAACATATATTTATTATACAAATTTAATGTTAATAACACCGATTATTAACATTAAATAATAATTGTACCATTAAATCAATGAATAAACAAAAATATCACAGTTACAGCTTATTTCCATCCAGCCCGTTAATGTCCCCTCTGCTGGGGCTTTGGGCTTCCCTATGGATGGAACTGAATCAAATCGAATAGGTAGAATATCTATAAAGGAAATTATATTTTCAACGAATGGCCTGAAATTTTTATTTATTTGCACGACGTAACCACGAAAAAATCGGTGAACATACCTACTCGCATAGAAAATAATATAATATATATTATGGATAGTTCAACAGAAATAGAGAAACCTGAGGACAGCTGAAGTACACACATCAACATCGTCTAGGGATATTTTAATTAATCTTAATTTTCTCAGTTTTTATCTGAATAATATACAACATGTTTATATTTTTATAAAGTCCATTTATTAGCGTAGACTATAGAATAAAACATAAATATGTTTTTGTACCTAAAAATAAATGAAAGTAGAATAATAGAATAATAAAATAACGATAAATGTGTTTTTCAAGAAAAAGTGAAAGAAAAAGTGTTGCAAAATTATTCCGTATTTGCAATTCTGCGAAAATATTCATGCTTCGAATCAACTTATCAAAGTCTTGCTGTGGGATATTGTCCAAGGTCCTGGAAAGATGCAAAAAAAGTTGCTCTTCAGTGACAATGTTTGTAGGTAAATTCTTCTAAGCCCTTCTTTGGAGCATGTCCCACGCGTGTTCTATGGGGTGTAGGTCTTGATTGCGTGGGCCAATCTAAGACCGATACGTAGTGTTCCTACAGCCAGCTGGTGACCACCCACGCTGTGTGGGGACGAGCATTGTCGTGCATGAGCGTGAATTCTTGACCCATTTATAGTGGATGTGGGTAGATTATTAGTTCTAGCACTTAGTTGAGGTATTTTTCAGCGGTCATGGTGCCTCTAATCCAAACGAGGTCTGTTCTTCCACCAACACGAATTCCCGCCCAAACCATAATCGTCCCGCCATGGTATGGACGGACTTCCTGAGGGTGTTGCAGGCGGCTCTCACGACCAGGAGTTCGCCATACGCGTACTCTTCGCAAATCAGGATGGAAACCGAATCGGGACTCATCGGTAAACAGCACTACAGACCACTGGCTAACTTCCCAGAGCAAATGTTCACGAGCCAACTGTAATTTTCTTCCGCCATTTCCTCGGCGTAGTGCTATTTGGGGTGTACGAGGTGGTCTGCGAGCATAAAGATTAGCTTCGTACAGTCTTCTCCTCATAGTTTAGTCACTCACAAGCAACTGGTGCTCTGACTGGAGCCTTTGAACCAACTGCATGGCCCGAACATTTGGTTGCCTTCTCGCAGCAATTTGCAAAAATCGGTCTTGTCGTTGGGTAGTTATGCGCTTCCCGCCTAGATGTCATAACCGGATTATATTTACGAAATTATAATTATAAAAAATATATACTGTTTACGAAAAAGATATTACTTATTCATAATATTAGTTATGAACATAGAAATCTTTTGATTTTCCGCTGATATAAACATGACAGCAAAATATTTAGGTGATATCTGATGAAAAACATATTTTGTTTCATTTTAAAAACAAACCTAATGATTCAATTTCGATAACATTTAAATTGGACCACTTCGGCCCATTAAGTCGGCCTTAAAAAAAACTTTGTAAATCTATTCATAATAACGAATAGTGGTAACAAACACACAAAAAAACATAAAGTCGGTTAAAAATGGGCTCAGAGCGGATTGGTAGGTATTAACGACTGTAGATGCAGCTGGGCGTTACGGCTTAACGTGCCTTTCGAAGAAAAGAGGAGCTCGAGATAATAAATTTTTGGTCACCCATCCTTTGACTGGCCATTGCGAAAGTTACTTAAAAACCGTATCATAGAACGAGCGCTCTAACCACTGCACCATCGAGCTCTTCATTAACGTTATTATTATCCGTTACATTTATTTCAGTAAATATTTGATACATGAAAAAAATATTATCATTCCACAAATTTTACCGAATGGTTTAGTTTGTTTATTTAAGAAGATTTAGAAATATATATTGTACGAGCAAGCTACGTACATTGCATTTTCCCTAGAATCATCAGTTTTAAGTCTACCTCAATTATATATACATTATTGCACAAAATTGTATAGCACAAAATCAGTTTGCATCCGGTCATCAAGCGTACCTCGCGTTCTCACAATCATTATAATTAATAAGGCTTATTAACTTGCAAACCCTTTTTATCAGAATATTACAGTTTTATTATATTTTTGGTTTATCAGAATCTATGTTACGGGCTTTCTGTACATATATATAAATATAATAATTGATAATTTATTATTTTAATACTTATTTAAATTTTCATTTATTTGTAGAGGACAAACTGTGGGTATATTGACAAAAACGCTCATCGACCTCCGTGTACGTAGAGAAGGAATATCTTAAGTAGCAACGTGTCTAAAGAGACATTTTTATTTGTTTATTTTCGATATTATCAGGTTCGAAGAAAGATATTTTCTTCCGCGTCCACACCACAGCACAATAAATAATAAATTTAGACAGCTTTACATTATGTGTTAGGTTTTAAAATGGGTAGCTGTGTTCCCGTATTATAAAGTATCTAGGTAACACAGCACCCAGACTCGAGATAATATATAAAAGTCCATTTTCTAGATTGAGCCGACCACTTAGAGTCGGCAGTCGTACGTCTAATATCGTAATATTTTATTTGTCATCCATTTTTTAACCATTTACCGGGAGATTTCCTAGATTATTTACTTCACAGTTGCTAGTGAAATTGTTTTTGATTATCGTATAGTTCCGTTAAATCGGTATCACGTGTAGAATACCATGGTAGAGGGTTGTTTGTTGTCGTCATATTTTTCACGCGTCGCGTTGTCACGAAGCGAGTGCTCTCGTCGTAAGCTATGTGCATAAATTTGGTGCAGAGTTGTGACGCAGTGTAGCGTCTTTGACGTGACGAGTGGCGAGTAATTGGTGGTTTGTTACGGTGTTGTATATGTACTTACGCGATATTGATGACTTCTATGAGTGTACTGAGACTGTTTGTTTTGCTGTCAGCTTAAATTAACCACATTATATGTATTTGCTACGAACTTTTACATAGTTACCAATATTAAAAAGTTTAATATAATATTCTATTATTATTAACATATTATTTTACGTTACAATAATTGACTAGAATGAAGTAAGTCGCAAGAAATAAATACAAAAATACTTTCAATTATTTTGTAAATGTGATATAAAATTCAAAAACAGTTGTACTTGTTTTTTTTGTTGTAATATTCAACTGTGATTACTGTTTCACTTAATAAAACTGTATTATAAATTAATAACTCTATCACACATATCCTTTAAAATTTAAAAGTTAATTAGAGGTAGTGTAAATTTTAGGTTGTAATTTCCTGTGTACGCTTCAGAAATGTATGTATGTATGATTAGGCTTTGTGTAACTAACAGATCGATTAGGCTTTTAGGGTTAAATATTCAGCTTGGTAAAGTCAAATAGTTGTTCTTTCTTGTGTTGCTATGACATATAGCAGTCAAAATATATTGATAATAATTTTGAATGAAAACTTATTTACGAAAGTTTTGTTGTATTATTACTAGAATATTTTGTACTAAAACCAGCCCTCAGGCTTGTCTGTGAAACTAACGTGGCAACAAATTTTAATAGGTATTTTTCGGTGGATTACCTGAACATTGATGGAAATACACTCACTAGAAGCGAAACATTAACAACTGCTTGAAGAATTCGTCAGTCCTGTTAGGTTCTGGGTAGCTCAGTGGCTGAGCAGTTCGAGTCCCATCTCAGAGTGCCAGGGACAAAGCTTAACGTATTCATTAATAAAATCATTATATCGCACACCTAGATCTAAACTAAGACAACTCAAAAAACTAATGTGGAGGTCTGACAATACATTTGTTTAGGTGGCAGGAGCGCGACCACTGTTGATTCAACAAAAGAAAGCTAAAGTTATCTAGCGGCTCATCCCCGAACCTTTATTGAATCTGTTATGTTGGATAGATGCGTATGATCACCGAGAATTTGAATATTGTACAAAGTCAAAACTCACTCAAATTTTTGAGTTGTCTCAGTTTAGATCTAGGTGTGCGATATATAACGTTTCTATAGCTATGGCTAGAGTTATAGCAAGAGTTGGGCTAAACAATTACGATAACTCTGATTATAGAACCCTCACCGCCCACCGTCCTTAGGCGCCATGGTAAAGTATACATACTGCCGTCATCACTACATGAAAGGTAAATATGAACAGTGAATTGTATTGTTTTTAAAGACAAGTGAACCATTAATTTGCTACGTTTAGTATACCTTTATTACAATATACAAATACTTATAAAAACCCTAAAGAAAATATATTTCTCATTATCCGACTTGTCTATGTAATTTTTCATTGACAATTCCAAGTGTCTACGCGACCGCTATAACGGGTTAAGAGGCAGTTAAAATTAACTTTATTTTTTTTACGAGCGTGAGAAAAGAGGGGCAGGTGTGCCTTCGGGGCTATATTAAAATGTTTCATGTAAATTTCAGTCGTTCAGCAGTAATATTTTAGGAGTTTCTGTACGCTCACTTCGTATTCATAGACGTCTTTAGTTTAATATTGGAGTTGAAATCCTTTAATATTGTTTTTTACTGTGTAAGAATTTTTATGAAGAAAACCTTTTACTTCACAGTTGCTAGTGAAAATAAGATTTTTTAATTTAAAAATCCTATCTACAATAAGAAGGTTTTCTTATTGTAGATAGTATTTTTTATGTTTCTTTAATATCCATATTATGGAGTGCTTGGAATATAACTAGTACGCCATTTGAATTTAGAATAAATTAAAACAGTTTCATTAGTTGAATGCGACATTACCGATACAAATTTAGAACATTATTAGAGCTTAAAGTTATTATTAAACCATAATGTACGTTTGTGCAACTGGATGCGAGTGACTTAAACGACTAACGATTAATTTGGGTTCCAAGTTCGATTGTCTGTCAATGTAGAACAAAAGGAACTTTTAATTTATTTCAATTGGTAATTTATATACGTGACGTTGTTTTATTATTCATATTTGGAGTAAAAAGTCTAATTACGTTTGTTTATGGTCAGTTCTCAGGAATAATTGAGGCTTGTCGAGTAGAGGTAAAATATGAAAATGAGCTTACAGTATAGATTAATAGGCGAGGCCGTAATGAAAGTAGGTGGTTAATAAAAGACTCAAGGGTCGACGGGCCAGGGGTCCCAGGGACGTAGTTAGACTTATTTTAATTAAAAATACATTAAAAAATACCCATTTTAAGCTTTTGTTTTATTTATAATTGTCAGCCTACTAATATCCCAACTGCTGGAGTATAATTTTTTCCTGTGGATAAAAATAAACCTAAGTTTATCTAAAATAATTTATTTGCTTGTAAGCCGCAGTGAACTGATTGTTAAGTTCGTAAAATAGTTTAAGCAAATTGGACTTTTTGTGTTCATTTTGTTAACATTTATGTCCAATTTGACCTGGTAAATTGCTGTGTGTACAAAACGATTACAAGGGGGGTTATGTGATGATTATTTATTTTGTCTGTTCGTCAGGTAGAATAATGAAGAATATTAAACACGTATTTTTTGGATAATCAATAACTTACGGTGATATATTAACTTAAATCGTCAAATGACGTCACTCTTTTGTACATTTTCTACAATGCTGTGAAGTAGCGAACTCCCAGCCCTCAACTTTAATGCAACAGGCATTTAAGCAATTTTTTTTTATTGACGGACCAAATATATTTCTTTTTTCTTGGTGCTTAAATTACAATTAATCTACTTACAGTGTCCAGTTTTAAAATGATTTGTGATTTTAAAACTAACCACAGTAACTTGACGCCCAAGCCGTGCCTGTTGTCTGTAAGCCGGCGGGCCGCTGTTTGTTTTGATTGTATTAATTAAAACTGGAATCCCTCAAAGTTTTATTAAGATTAACACCTCTCTTCTTTTCTCCGACCTCTCCATATTCATGTCGGATTAACTCGTCCACAACTTCCCACAGCTTTATTTAAACTTGTTAACGCTTTTCATGGCGAATTTAAGGCAAACCAAAACGTAGGTGAATTTACTCGAAAATGTCATCATACTATCATCGGCGGTATTGTAACAACCATTTTGGATATGAAATAGTTTCGCTAAAATCAGTAGTTTGAATGAATAAATTAAAAAGTCAATAACAAGGCTTTTATGACAACAATGAAGAAGACTATAGCGTTTTCTATTGATACCACACGAATATTTTTTAATGATATCTTTGTTTTGTTTGATGTGACTTGTGTATGTGCTCCAGCAGTGGGGAGTTTAATAGCATTTATTATGAATGATTGGTTGAAATAATGTACTTGAAATTGATAAAATACTTAATTTTGACATGCATAAATTAGACCTTATTATTACATTTATAAATGTGTTTACTTATTTGTTTATATGTGATCCATGTTGTAGAATAAACTAAATAAAATGTAATATAAGGTACCTTATACATTTCCATACATGTGCAGATAGCAAAGTTTCTTCTCATAGGTAATATTATAAAGGCAGGAGAAGAAAAGCAATAATTTACTGTGTGAAGAGTGAAATACTCGAAGATCCCTTAAAATTACCATAACGCACGCTTGATACAGAGCCTGCGTCACAGTATACTCAATGAACAGTACGTTGTTTAGTTAAGGACTAGCCGAATTTACACAGGGTCGAGACAAGTCGGTGCAGGGGCGATTCTGCTAATATCCGAACCCGAAATCGAATTCAATCATATGTCATATTCACGTTATTTAGTGAAGAAATTCTATCGACTCCATTTTTTGGATAAAAATACAAAACAAATTCGATCGATTACACGTGTCTCAGATATTCTATTCATATATCATTTCCAAACTCACTTCACTTTTGCCACGAAACATTATTACCAAATCAAGTGACAACGAATGCCGTTTTTTAAAGTAAATTCGGGAATTCAAATGCTGGTTTGAAGTTCTATGACGACAGTCTACGTTCGATGACGAGTTAGAGGCTGTTATTTAATTGATGAGCATAGCTGTTCCTTATATAAAGCATCACTATACCTTGCCTTAGTATTAGATTGAATAAAAATAAGAGTGCAGTTTGAGTCAATCTAATGTCAATTAAATACTGTATTGAACGTTGAGTGTGTTCGATTGGAGATTTTTCAACGCTAAAATGAGAATACTTATTGAATTTACTGAACAGTATACCGATTAGGTATGTACATAAATAATTTCGGCTTAATCGGGATTGCAATGTTATAATGAACTCTTAAACTCACTTACAAAGCAATTAATTTCAATATTCAAAGTGATATTAGTTTTCTATTTGTAATACCATTTACTGCCAATGAATAATGCTGTCGGGTGTGTTACATTACCTACTGTTCTATAAACTGTACTGTCCCTCACAGCCTTAAATACAACGTGTGCAGTTTAATTGTATACAAAATAGGCGTAATATGGTTTTATAGCCTAAAGTGGGGCTTTTATGTCTTTATCCTCATACGGTAAACCACGCGCTCAATGATAAATGTAGTCTGTTTGATATACTTATGAGAGTCAATAATATGCGTTAACTCGTATATATGAAAGTACCTATAGAAGTTTATCTCTTCAGGACTTTTTAATTATGTTATTTTTTATGATAAATTTTATTTTATAATCTTTCTTTGAATAATGATTGTAACAAATCAATTGAGTATGGCGCATTGTTTGATTAAAAAAGTAAAATCCTATTTATCCTATATTCGACGGAAATAAACGATTGCTTATATTCATTATGTAAGTACTTTTCTTTTCGTGGATTTTTTAAAATAAAAAATAATTATCCAAATGTAACTTTTGTTACACATTACCAGTTGTCGAATTACAGATTTTTCAGGAATTATTTAAAATATTTCATTCGTAATATTATTCCATTCATCATAATTATCAAAACAATATTTCCTAGTGTGACGCAATCACCAATAAACAGCATAGGTCTACACTGTATTCTTCGAAATGGCAAAACTTTTTATTTTTAATACCAATATCTGTATGGCTTCATTTAGCATTCAAAATATATAAATTATTTTATAAATTTACTTTAAATGATAGAGTAGAATATGAAGCATTGATCTTCAGCCGAACTCTAAATTTAAAAAACGCTGACATTAGCACAGAAACTCACAAGACCCTCGTTCTAAGCGACATAATCTTAGTTATATTTGAACTAACCTCATCGGATCGTTCAGTTTTTATCAACGAAGCCTTATCTCTGCGTATCTTTTATTTTTACATCCGCCCTTTATTTTCGGCTCGAACTCAAAATGGCAGAAATAAAAAGGTACACTTAAGACTCGGCAGAATATCACTCAATGCTCGGGTATATCTCAAAGCTTTCTCCTCGCGTCCTGTTTTTATCCTACTTGACTCGTAATGTGGTGAATTCATACATGAACAATCGAGATCTGGAGTGTTCTTAGGTGGGGTGTGGGAGGGGTGAGGGGAGGGTTAGTATTTTCCTTCTTTTAACAACATTTCGCTACAGTCGGCTGCGGTGTTGCCAACTCATTATTTTGGAGTATTTCGGATTACTTAAAATACAAATATTTTCTTGTAATTTGTGTTTTAACTTGAGGTAGGCCTTGTTATTTTGAGTTTATATGAGTTTAAATGATTTAATTAATATTTTTTTAGAAAAGATTATTCAAGATAAAAGCAGGTCATCATACTTTCCATCACCTTATTCAAAGTTTTTGAAAATTTCTATAATTATTTATTCAAGGTAAAGTTAGCAAAGTGAAGATTCTAATTTTAAATACGTATTGCGAACGTTATTTATATTTTTATTTAAATTAAAAAATATATATTTATATTGGCAATGTAATATTATATTACTTCTAACACAGATATCTACATATAATGAAGTTTCCTGTAATAAAATCGTACTTTTGTCATGATTCCTTTTGGAATTTGTTTTTCTATAAGTTGGCAACACTGTCTTGGGCGGTGTCCTCTTTTATACGTGGCCAAGTTACCCGATCGAGTGGTAACAATGCCATATTATATAAGGTCTATATGCTAGTCTCCAACTTATCTGGATATTACCTATCTGCGTCCATTGTGCACCGTCAGCAGACATAGAGAAGTAGATAGTATCAGATAACAATGTGAAGAGATGAGCAATAAGAATGAAGTCGGTAAAAAGGATTTCAAATGCATTCCCCAATTAATATTTTAAGCATTCCCATAAAGTTGCTAAAATATGTGTTGATAATTTATGTAATATGATTGATGGAACACTTATTAAAAATTTTAATATTATGAAATACATATTCACAATATTTTTATAGCATTCTCAATATATATCTTAATGTATTCTTAGAAAAAACAGCTATACACAAAATAAGTAAGTCTGACTTATGGACAAATTACATTATAGAGCTTTTATTGTATCTACAAAGAAAATAAACAGGCATTGAATTAAAATCAATTTTTGTTTTAAACAATTCAAGGCACCGATATATAAGAGATACGAAATCATGCTACTTTTAATTTTTCTTGAGCCATGAAAGAGTATTTTCAGTTGACGAATGAAAAGATACCATTTGTTATTTACACACTTCAGTCCCCGCCTTGCTGAAGCCACCGCCTACCCGGTTATGTAACTTACATACTGAAACAATACTGTATTATTCCCTTTTCGTTTTATAATATTTGGTTTCAAGTAATAATATTTATATTGAAATGTACAGTAGTATAGTAATTTTGTTTAAGCTTCATTTTATGTTGATAACACAATTCTAATGGTCTTCTTCTCTTCCAATAAACATAAAATAAATACGGATGTATTGATTTTGAAATCGATATATTCTAATCGCTCTGGTGTTGGGGCTGTAGTTTCAATTAAATTAAAATAAATCAGTAAATCTAGTGGAAAAATATTCAAACAGGAATGGTAACGATCGTCAAATATAAAGTCAACGTGAAAGGGATGAGGGTCCGCGAGTGGTTTAATGAAACTCCGTGGTTTTTCCATGATTATTCATGCCACTCAGACACCTATAGCTTCTGCGGAATAGACTCACAACGTCCTCGCTGAAAGTACTGCTCGTCTGACATCGAAATAGGTAACCAGCTCATTATGACGTCGTTCGGAAGTATAAATGAAAATCTTTTATTAAGTTATTATATTTACATTTATTGTATTCACACATTTTCTCATAAATTGTATTGTCAAAAATGTGTATATTAGTTTCCTATTTCTAGGCATTTTATAAAATATTCCTTTCCTTCATAATTCTCTTTGACTAACTGTTTACCCGTAACTTCGCTCGCGTAAATTATGTCACCCACGTATGATGTTGTTTCCCGTTGATGAAAGTATTTTCAAAAAATAGCCTCAATAAACGAACAAAGTAAGAAGCTTTACCTCTATAATATTAGTATAGATAACTTTTGTCATACGTTCCTGGTTTTAACAGCTGCTAACATTCTTATTTCACATTTCAAACTTAATTATCTTGATAGGTTTTAATTCTAAAATGGATAGGTTTTAATATGTTTCACATCCAGATTCATCTTTTTTCGAAATATAAAAAAAATTGAAACCTCCATGTCGGTTACTGCATGTTCCCTCGCATCAGCCACACTCGTGGAAGCTCATTGTGATGCGGTGACCTCACGAAAATCACAGAGTCCACATTATCATTCCACTTTTATATCGCGCTGAGTTCGTCCGCTAATGCAATTGCTTCACGTATACCTACCCAGCTAATTAATTTTATGGCGACAACTCGTGTGGAAGAGGTTTAATGTACTGTACTTTTATAACATATTTGTGGTGAGGGAAGTTATTTATTGTGCGTCTTTTATTTTGTTACTTTAGTTGCGTTATATACGCGTGTGATTGTATTAACTGTTATCGACAAGATATTGCCTATTGATCTCTGATAATACTCATTTAGTTTCCATGAAATTATTATTGTACCTAATTGAAATTGGCATAAATTGATTTTGTTTACAAAATCTTCCTACGTTTTTATTTTTTATAACTTCATCATTTTTCAATGAATAAAATTACATTAAATATTCTATTTGCAATATTATATTTTTAAAAGTATGTAGTTTAATTTTGTTTATATTATAAGGTCAATGAAAATCTCATGGTAACTACATATAAAATATTTTTAACAAAAACATAGAAATGAATACAATTGTTTTAGTTCCGAAATGTGTTAAGAAGCATATGCATATTAACATATAACAATATTACGTCATTTCAAAGAAATTACATACGTACAGGTTAAACTGATAACATCCCTTTTTTGAAGTCGGTTAAAACTATAGGATATTTTAGTCATAACGAGAAACATATAAAAAAATATGTATACAATTGAGACAGCTTAGGCAATAAGCAGTCTGAATGTTGGTTTCAGTTTATAAAATAAAGAAAATACATTTTAAAAATTCGATTCAAAATTTTAAAATCTTTAGTCTGTGTCGATTAATCATCTAAATATATATAACTCAAAGGTGACTGACTGACATAGTGATCTATCAACGCACAGCCCAAACCACTAGACAGATCGGGCTGAAATTTGGCAGGCAGGTAGATGTTATGACATAGGCGTCCGCTAAGAAAGGACTTTGATCAATTCTATCCCCAAGGGGATATAATAGGGAATGATAGTTTGTATGAAACTTAATCAATTTATAGTCAACAGATCGGGCTGAGATTTTGCATACTAGAAGCTTCTATGACGTAGGCATCCCCTAAGAAAGGTTTTTATAAGTTTCATCCCTAGGGGGATAAAATAGGGGATGAAACTTTATTTCAGGTATTTTACACGTTTAAATTTTACATATTGAATAAATATTCGTTAGAAATGCTGCTCAAAGTAACTTTAGCACGCGGACGAAGTCGCGAGTAAAAGCTAGTAGTTAATAAGATTACGCGAATCAGTAGCCGCCATGATATGACATGATATGGTTTGAAACAAACAAGAAAAATAAGTTTCAAGCAAGATAAATACATTTAAGATCATTTTTTTTATATTTCAATAACGAAGTAAAATAAAAGAGTATTTTTTATTAAAATAATACCATGTAACATGGTTTTCTAAAGGGCGAACGAACAAATTTACCAATAGTAAACATATAAGAGAGATCGGTATCATCAAAGCTTTTTAGCGCAAATTTCAATTTTTGGTCTGCGAATGTTAAAACATTGATGTTCTTATAATTATTTGAATGTGAAAAAAAGTGCATAAAAATGGTAAGCAACGTGATTGTTTACACAAGCTACTGACGTCACAACAATAGAGCAAAATGGCGTCCAGCATTTTCGTCCAATTTGAAAATGTAATGTTTAGATGTAATTTAATGACACTTATAGACTGAACAAAAATTTTATATTTTTGTCCATGGTTTACTAGGACATTACAATTGAATTGAGGCACCTTTCAAAAATAGATGTAAAATAAGATACCCTATGATATGGTTAAATTTCGTGAAAGTATGTCACAAAATCCTGAAATCTTAGCAATGCCATATATTATCAGGTCCAGTATATTATCTGGTAACACCGTGACATGTATAGCATTAAATCAATCACAACTTAGTGACATTGACGTATGGCTCAAAGTTCTCCAAAAAGTTGAGTATCAACCAGTTTGGACGGAAGACTGACCCTAGCGTAAGTTGAACAAATGCCCAGGGACTGCAAACTAAGCAGCCATATTCAAATCGCTGAGCTGCAAAAACCTGCCCTGTGATTCGATAAAAATCCAAACCCGAATTCAAATTCACTCTGGTGTTCGAATTCACTTTAAAAAGTGGAATCCGCTCAATCTTGAAATAACGTTTCGTGGCATAAGTGAAGTGGGTTTCGAAATGACATAAGAATAGAATATCTGAGACACGTATTATGATCAATTTTATTTTGTATTTCAAAAAAAAAAAATGGAACCAACAGAATGTCGTGAATTTGGACACATTGAGTGAAAACGGATTCAGGTTCGAATTCTTACAGAATTGCTCTGCTGCTCTCAATTCTCTTTACATACTTCGTCGTGAATTCATTTCCGATTTTGGAAATTTGGATGTGATACCATGTGATACCAATTTATTAGTGAACTGGAGCTGTTTACTTAAGATTCTCTTTCTTATTTACTATCAATATGTGTCTAATTTTTATAGATGTTAGACGATTGTAATTAAATGAATAATCCAAAAAAAAAATCAAACAGAATGAAGAAGTAAGTCTCAGAATTGTCGTACAAGGTTCAAATATTACTTAGTTAAATATCTAGATCGTTATTTTAGGACTTTTCTGTTTAATAATCTTGTTCAATCGATATAATTTTGTAGGTAACTATTATTTCTTCTCCATGTTATGTTAGTTCATCCTATATTAATGTCTTGGAAAATGATGTGTTCTTCTTTTTTATTTTAGTAAAATATAATTATTAATTTGTCGCGTTTCAAGTTATAAGCGATATATTTTAATATGCGATGGTGTTTTTATATACCTAATAATACGAGTAGCACCTCCATAGCTCATCATGGTTCAGAGTATAACGTAGGTGAACAGTAAAAAGCATCTTGGAAGCGCCTGCGTCAGACAGCGCACTTGTCATAAGTAACGCGGTGATAAATGGCTGCATGCGCGACATCTTTCGTTCCTGTTAGTTATTGTCCCCTTATGTACATCCAACAAGTCATGCGGTACATCCACTGTAACCGTCCGGAATCTCTAAAGCTAAGCGATAAGGTCGAAATTTGTAAAAACAAAATGTAAACATCAATGTTGCCGCTGGAAACCTTCAGGAAAGTTGGAGGGAGATATTGTAGCCAGTCCCAAGTAATGGCCGTGGTTATGTCGTCGTTATGATAAATTTGTGACTTAATTATAATCTGCGTTTCTGGTACGTTTTTGTACGAAATAAACAGTCTGACACCGCCACTAAGGAGAGCTATAGAGCGATCGTATTTTGGGGGTTAGACGTATAATTTCCGCAACGATAAATTAACAATAAAGCAAAACGATAAATCTCGAATCACCGCGGCGTCCATTCGTCATGGCCGTGCCGTAATCAATCTCTTTATTTTGCTGCGCCATAATTTAGTTTCGCCGTTCGCCGCTAGATGGCGTTTATCTCATTTATTATGCATACTGATGACCCGGCCGTAATGAGCACTCTTGCTTCCCCGAGTTTTCTCAGATGGGTTTTCTTACGAAAATTTGGCAACAAGAGTCGAGAGCTTTAGGGGAGGAATGAGCTGATAAAGCGGGCGGACTGGATTGGCCGCAAAATGGTAACGTCTTAACAATTTAAGCTTTCGTTAAGCACGGAGCTTACGTTGTGACTTGAATTGAACCTGATACCATTTAAAATTGCATATTATTCCTGTATTATTCTATATGTACATATAAACGTATCATTAACGAAGCCAGTTTCCAAATAATTATCGATATTATATTGAAAAAGGTTTTACAATTTAGATAACAAAACAACAATCGTTCATCTGAAAAATATCAAGCATTCGTAACATAACAGACTGGCGAATATAAAATAACACTATTTACACGTCGCAGGGGGACCGTTCCGGGTGGGTGGTCAAAGGATCAGGGGTTCTAAATGTTCTATATGAGGCTTGGAAGCTGAAAAGATTGGAACCGATCGACTGAGCGGAAGATGAAAGATCACTAAAACCCTATAAATATGTAATTTCGAGTGTTTTGTTTGTATGAAAGTGTGAGGGGCTTGAGCGCTAGAGGATCTTTTTTAGGTATTGACTGTTTGAAATTTCTTAAATAAAAATCTGCACGAATAGACATACGGTACTTTACATTCAACAACTAATGTGAGATACAATACAACATCTAGATAAGATTTCCCAGCTCGTTGGCTACATTATACCGAATAAGTTGGAAAAACTTTTAGGTGAAGTAAGAGAGACCTGAGTCACCAGGCAGCATACAAGTTAAAAAAAACATAGAAAATAAAAAATCACATTAAAAATTCTGAAATAAAATCCCTTTATTATGTAATGTCCCTCTAAAAACGAATGCAAAAAACATGCATTATCATGTAGCATTCATTTACGATTTGAATTATTTATGGCGAAAATTTAGGTAAATAAATAATCATCTACTTTAATTGACTGAAGAATTGTTGTTTAAAAAATATGTAGTGATCTGGGTTTTGATTCCGCTAATGATATCGTTATAATGTCATTTCCATGGTCAATATTCTTAAAAATAACCTAATGGAAAGCTTGGGGACGAATCTTATTAAAAGATAATATTAAAGTGTCAGAATTACTATAACATTAGTAGAATAGATTCCCTGGATGCTTAGTTGCATGGCAGACGAGATCCATTGTTAATATTATAAAGACGAAAGCGCATTGAAAAAAATGGTAGGTATACAATTAATTTAAAGAACAGTAAAACAAAATATTTATTAAGTTACCCTACATATATGTTACTCGCGGCAGAAAACACAGCATTTTCCCGCAAACGCAATCCATTAAACAAACAGCTTCCCACAAAAGAGTCAATAGTTGATAAATTACCAGCGCGGTGGTCCGGCGCGATCCATCTTAGCCGGTTGTTCCCAAATTAGATGGCCACTACTTGCTATGCACCCTGCCGGACCCGAGTATAAGGGAACTCACCGATCGACCGTTATGTTTTATTGTTATTGCAAGCTTTATTTTATCAATACGCCGTTATTCTGGCAACGTTTATTGATAAAAACGCTCGAGGGTTATTGCTTATTCGACGATGGAATTCATCGCGTATACACATATATTTTTTGTTAATAAAATAAAGTAAGTTTTGGTTATTCGAACTGCTGTTTGTGTATTCAATCGAAACGAAAATGCTATTGTTTTTTTTATCGTTGGACAATGAGAATGAGTGATGGAACCCCGCACTAGTATATCTAGTATAGTATGTAGATGATAAGTAGTGTAGGTATATTCTTTATAATCACATAAATATAAACAAATTCTAGTTCTAGTTGAATATTACTTCAATAAGCACTAGTTATGCTCCGCAATTTAGTCAGCCGTTACTTTGTAACGATGTGCCGTACCACCGTTTATTTCGTCCTAGGTTTCAACATGCAAACTTTTTGTCTTTGATATTCAACATCATTTCTTTTTATTACTCACTTTTCGTAATTTGAAATTTTGACTAATCAAATATGCTCTCATCAAATGTCAGTTCGTGAAATTTCGTCGAGTTAGAAACAATATATACTTAATTCAATAAATAGCAATTAGTTGTAAAGATTGTTTGAATCCGTTTTATTACCTGTTGTAAATATATACTATATCCAATCAAGTAAAATAAAGTTAACTTACCAAACCCTATACTATATCCAATCAAATATAATAACGTTAACTTACTCACCAAACCGAAAAAAGGGAATTTTTGTTACCATTTGATTTGCGTAAGCTCGTCACAGCTCTTCATGCCGAAGATTGTTCTAGTATCTGCCTACATTGTCTTATAGGTAATTAGCAATTGAAGCTGCAGCTTTACTGTGTAATAGAAGTCCTTGTCCTGTCAATGAATACTTAAATTATCAGTAAGGCTGACAGATCGAATTGTCGGCAGACCAATCCTGATTAATTAACTGTCAGCCCGCCAGTTAGGACTGGTGTAGGACTGGACAGAACTACGTAAAACATCAAGTTTACTTCTGACTCTGAAATAAATTTTGTTTTTACTCAGTGTCGGATTGCACATTGACTGTATAAGGCAAACGTTTCTTACAAATTGTTTCACGAGGAATCTTGTGATGGCCACTTTCGAAGTATTTGTATTCATTGTCAGTCCGTTTTAGAAGTTTTTCTGCAACTTGAAACTGATATAAACTATGTTTATATACAAGATTTATTCGGATTTTTTTTTTGCGTTATTTCTATTTTATGCTCTCACGGACTTATATCTTTTGTTATCTTTGAGATCGAGTTTATTCTTGTTAATTTACACTAATAATTTCATCAGATGTGTTCGTTTCAAACTTATTAATTAAGTTAATCTGTATATTTTAATTTCACGTAAAGGATTTCGTTATTCTACCTGATTGCGTATGAAATAATCTTTTTGTCAAGTATGTACATCTGTAATTTAAAAATATTCTTATAGACAAACTTAACACAGAGGCTATCCGTTGAATATATTGTTAAGCCACAAACAGATTACTTACACATTTCAGAGGCGAACTGTTAAGCCCATTCGACACGAGCGCGGGTGTCTGCAACTAATTACTGGGGCAATTAACATACGATCCCCGGCCGGGGCTATAAGCAGCTTAATCCAATTTCTTATCTTTTACAGGCTAATGTCTTTGAATTTGCATTCTGGTTCTTACAAAAAGCTCGAGAGTTTAGCGCGCTTTTTTCAATGTTGCCGTTTAATTTTGTTCTCCCCGATATCATATAGTTTTGTTCCGTTTGGGGTATTTTACCGGATATTGGTAATATTTTCGTATGTACTACACTAACTAAAGAATATAGTGTTTTATTAAATGGCTTTAAACATTTAAGGAAAATTGTTTTTCTCTTGTTTGTTATACCTTTGTCAACATATAATCTTAAAATTAAACTGGATTTTCAGAATATAATATTGCAAGTAGCTTTCAGCAATATGAACACAATATATTTAAAAATTATCTGTTTATATTGATAGAATACATAATTTTTAAACGTCTATTAGTTTAATTGTTTCACTATAAAAGTTAAAAAATGTGGTAGAATTTAGAAACACTATGCCAACACCAAACTAATTTGAAAAGGTTTAACTAAAAAGATTACAGTTACTGCAATCAAAAGAGACGCTGATTGTGGGCGCCTCGATATGCTAATTCGTAGCGACATCTATTAGCGAGCGGCTGAACTAATAACTAAGCGGAAAACTAACCTAGAAGGACTCTGCGTCGAAAAATCGAGATTAAATTATGTGCATACATATGAAAAACAGTGGCTTTTAAAAGTACCTCGTTTAAATCGATAGTGAACAAAAAAAACCCCAAGAAATGTACGAAGCAACTTCGCAACAGTCACTCAAAACTTCTCTTTACTTAGACTTTTAAATTGACATCGGGACGACGGCGGGAGGCGGGCTTTTTTTAAATTTGAATATATTACAGTAATTTTTTAAAAGTTTCTGTTTGTCCGTTCGTTATACGTTTGGGTACGGTATTTTTAAATTTGTTCCATTTATTAATTTTCTTTTGACGTCCCGATAATACATTCCTGGTGGCAGTGGACAAATTGAAAAGTTTTCAGCGAATATTAATTCGTTCATATATATGCAAACATTTTAATAATCTGGAAAATGGTGGAATAGGCAAAATATTTGGTAAAAATTTTACTTAATTAGGTATTATATATTTACTTGATAAAATCAACGTTATTTTTAGGGGGGAAACATTTAGATACTGACATTGATCATCTTCATTAGTGTATTAATATTCCCACTGTGCGGGCCCAGTGGGGATTGGTAGGTGTTTACTACAGACAAACACGGAGCGGAATACGAGACAATAAAGTTTTGGGCACCCATCCAATGAGTGGCCCTGGCCTGGATAATGACTTAACCTCCATATCCCAAATCGAATGCGCTAACCACTGAGGCTTCGAGTAGTGGACATTAACACATTCCATAATTTTTATACTATTTTGTTTTGTAAATAGATTATTATTATAAGATTGTTGTCTTTTGTTAAACGAATGGAATTCTAATGTTCGTGTCACAGGAAGACCTTTATTATTTTTTATTTAAAATTATAATTAAATCACATCACTAAATAGTACATTGATTATAATAAAGTTAATCAATTGTGTAATATTATATGCCGCTTAACTATTTTTTTTTGTTACAATCGCTTTGTTTCTTTATTTTTTGTTGCATTTTTCTTCTTCTCCATTCGCCGCCACATTTTGTTGTAATTATACTCCTGAGTATATTTCTTTAACTTCAAATCTGTCCATGACTTCGATTATTCTATTTGTTATTTTCTTTGGATCTAAACATATTTTCGCAAGTTGGTTCTGTCAAACTGGGGGCAGACCGTCGATCTCATGCACGTAGCCGTAATAATAACTAGATCCTTTATTAAAAAGAGATCTTATTCGCTGAAAGAGTGAACGAATAATATACAAAATTGATTTTAAAATGCTATAATTTAATTTTTAATAACATATTTATATTCAAATGATTTATGTTAACTTTGTGAAATTATTAGAAACTAATCATAAGAGGTAAACAAAATGCATCATCTTATTCTTTTTTAAATTTATTATCGCCATTTGTATTTCGTCATTTGGCTTAAAAAAATCGATGTTTCTTTTTTAACGTAAAATAGAGAAAATAAAATAGAATGAAAAGTAACTGAAATATCTGTTGAGAGAAGTGAGGCACTCTCTGCTGCTTTCACAAAAATAAATTTGTCCCTTTGAAATATAAGAAATATCACAATTTTTTATTTTGTTTTCATTACTCATTCTTTATTTGGTTTATCTGTCAAAACTCTGCTTATCGTTCATTCAAATTAATACCGCGACATTAAAATGTTACTATATCGTATCCTATGATCTCTTACCTGTCAGAGAATGTGTGGCCAACGCTTATCTTAGAAAGAGAGCTAACAATAAAGTTGGACCGAAACTGAACTTTTCCTTGTGTAAGTGGAAAGTTTTACCGCGTCCATTTGGAACGTACAAAACCTAACTGGTGTCACCAAAAAGAAAATAATAAGACTTAGAACAACATAGGCTAATCAAATGTTCTAATCTAAATATATATAACGCAAAGGTGACTGACTGACATAGTGATTTATCAACGCACAGCCCAAACCACTGGACGGATCGGGCTGAAATTTGGCATGCAGGTAGATGTTTTTTTTTTTTTTTTAATGCAGGTTCCCCCACTTTTGAGCAGGTTGTGCAGGTAGATGTTACGACGTAGGCGTCCGCTAAGAAAGGATTTTAATCAATTCTATCCCCAAAGGGATAAAATAGGGGATGAAACTTTATTTCAGGTATTTTACATGATATAAGGAATATTCGTTAGAAATGCAGCTCAAAGTAACTTTACCACGCGGACGAAGTCGCGGACAAAAGCTAGTATTATATAAAAACTGACAACTGTAAACCATACTTGTAGAATATTTGTTCTTAATGACAAATACTTAAAATATTTAGTTGCCCCCGGTACTCTGAGATGGGATCTCATTTCAGTGTAGCATTGTGAATGCATAATTGGTTAAGTATAATAAATATTTTATATTATTATTATTAACTTATCATTAAGGTGGTATTTTTTATTTAAATTAAAATTACATATAATTTTATAACTCTTAAAACTTGCAAATACACAAATGAATAGGTTAAAGTAATAAACTCAAACTCAAAAATAGTTTATAAAGTTAGTAACATTACCAAATTTTAGGAATTTAAAATTTTTTTAAAAACATGTCGGTTATAAATGTAAATGCAATAAATGACCTCAAAATTTTGTTTAACTTAAAAACAAATTTTTTTTTTTCAACACTGGCTTATGCTAGACTTTGAAAATTTTCTAAAAACATTTCGGTTATAAATGGAAATGCAATAAATGACCTCAACATTTTGTTTAAATTAAAAACAAAATATATTTTTTTTCAACATTGGCTATTATGCGAGATTGTATGAAACGGGTATTAAGTAACGGATATAATGCAACGCGAAATTTTAAAAGTTTATATTGGCTATTGTGTGTGATATACCTACTAACGGTTTGCCAGTACTTTTATTACAGTAAAATAATCATAGACAGAATAATAATGACAAAAATGAAAGGGAGCTCTTTCATTTTTGCAATTTTTTTACCACAATTAGGATTCATTTACTTTTAAATATCTGTATTACCAAATTTAATATAAAAATATAGTTTTCTTCAGTTATTAGGAATACCTTTTTTGGGTATCGAAGAAGACTCCGCTGTCCGTTAGACTTTCACTCAATAGTCTGTACTTCATGAACCGTGGCAGCTGGACAGTTGAAATTTTTATTTCTGTTGCCATCATATTAAAAACATCTAAAAACTAGAGATTAAAGGAAACTTTTTGACAGGTCTGGTCATTGGAAGGCTGGTTTGTACCTCGCCCAAAGAATTAATTTGGCTATTCGAAACTCTCGCAGCCGTCTGGGCACCTTACCAGTTAGCAATGATTTGGGGCATATGTTTTGTCTAATACTAGCTCTCCGCTAGCGGCTACGCCCGCGTGGTCTTGTATTATACATAAAAACTTTTCTTTTGAATTACCCTATCTATGAAAAAAAAAAACACATCAAAATCCATTGCGTTGTTTTAAAGATATAAGCATATATAGGGATATATGGACAGGGAAAGCTACTTTGTTTTATACTATGTAGTGATATATATATATATATATGTGAAATTATGTAAAATGTCGGAATAAAATATATATGGAAAAAAAATACGGGAGCCCAATATAACAAACGTGTTTATTTTTGCGTTTTTAGATAATAGTAAGAACCCTTCGTACGCGAGTCGACCTCGCAATTGGTCGGTTTTTTTATATTTCTTAAATCACATAGTGTCACGGTGCGTGTGTCGTAAATGCGCGACATGTAACGGTCACTCACATGTAGTACGTGAACACTTATCAACAACAAACCACGCTTTTGTATGCGGTGTATGTGCGCACGCGCACGGCTGCCGCCGCCGGCGCACAGTTGCAGACGTCTTTGTCATTACACTGCTGAGACGTTAAAGTTACATCCAGAGAACAGTGGTACTCTTTTATGAAAGAGTGAAATATCAAAGTGTAGACGATAACACAAAAATCTCATTTAGTGTGCGATTTCTGTGGGTTCTTTTCATTCATTAATATTATAAAAAAGAAATTGTGAATTGTTCGTTTGTTTTGTTGTCATCGAATAGGCTCCAAAACCACAAAACCGATTTGAAATACAATTTAACCATTAGAAATATTACCCGAATGTTACCATTAGGAGAATCCTACATTATCCCCGATAACGGTGATAGAATATTTTCAAAAACCACCGCATCTAATGTAAAAAATATCGCCGCTTATTGACTGATAAATCAGTGACTGGCAAATGAAAATTAGCCACAACAATCGCCATCGGCCTGCACGCGGGCCTTACCAACCAATGTATATGAGCCATTACGAATTCGAATTGAACATAGATGTAAAATTTTTGTATTGATAATATTAGTAATTTTTGTATTCAAAAATTGTACTGTGCCTAATACAAATTCGATTTATTTTATATAATTTTCATTTCCTAATCCAGAAAATTATCTTACTACGAGATTTTATGAATTTTGCAGTACCTGAGGGGCTACTCTGTTTGTCTACGAACGAAAATCACAAAAATTTCGAATCGTTCTTACAATTGTTTTAAAATCAAATGCGTCTATATTATCTGTGCATCAGAAGCAGTGTCAGGGTCCTACCTCCGTTTCATTATTAATTATCGAAAAATGTGTTCTTTAGAGTCGTATTATGGTTACGAAAATAGAGGAATTTTCGTTTTCGGAGAAACAGAGTAGGACTTCTGGGTTATAGAAAGCCTCAGTATTTACAGTTACACATTTCCCTTTATTTTGGGATACTTAAAATCTATTGGATATTGCCAAAAAAGACATGATATTCTCTTAGCAATAATAACAACAACATGAAATTGGAAACAAAATTTTCCATGCAATACCATCTGGAACATCATTAGCATACTGCGCGACGGTTGTCTATGCCCCGTAGGTCATGAAGGCGCGTAGTTAAAAAAAACCGTATCCCACATCGGCGATGGGACGATAAACACACACGCACACACGCAGATCGGCCGCAGCGCATAAATTTGCATATATTTCATAACCAGTGAGCAGGGGAATAAAATTAGACGCACATGGGTCGCTTTTTTAAAACCGTTGTTTTTACTTTTTTTTTTCTATTTCGCTTTCCAACGGCTATTGAGCGTGACACCTTTAGGCGTTCCGTAGAAAGTATACTGTTGTCTATGGGCAGAAGGAATCAGCATAACCTTCCTTTCATATCGTAACATGTGACTAAAATGAATAGCCAATCTAAACAGTTCAGTGCCGTTTTAGAAGCTGTAAATAGTATTTATATTATTAACGGCAAAGTATTATGACGAAATATTGGTGTAGTTTCATATGAAGACTTCGTAAATGCAAAATTAATGAATTACATTATTATCTCAGTAAAACAAAACCTAAACATTGTCCCATATACTTAATTATGTTAAATTTATCAAAAATTATGATCAATTTTTGTTTAATGAAGGGCTTCCAGTCTTTTATAATTATCCATTCGTATACTTATGGGACTGGCTTTTTACCCGCATGTTTTATATTTTTATTTATTATCAATTGAACACCAATAAAGCAGTGTGGCAAGACAAACTTAATATTATTTATTTAGTCTAGGCTGTTACACGCGTTTACAAAAGTCAAAGTCAAAGTCAAAATAATCTTTATTCAAATAGACTTCTTAAAAGTACTTTTGAATCGTCCAACATTTTTTCCCTACCACTCGTTCAGGACGTCTTTTGGCTGATAAGAAGAACGAGCAAGAAACTCACCAGCTCTAATATGAGTAATGACATTTACAAAAACCATGTCATTACCAGATCAATACATTATAAACAGAGATAAAAAAAACTATGGTCTTATAATAATAACATAATCATTTAATAATAATGGAAACAAGATAATGAGTTTAGAAGTAATCACCTATCCAGTCTATCACCTATACAGAGTTTTCCTATTGAAATATGACTTCATTAGACTATATATATATAAAAAAAATACATAAACTATGTTCATACGAGTGTTGCAAGACTACAAATATCTGTGTGAAATTTATAAAATTCGGGGTTACTCAGGACAAAAATAGATACGGTCTGGGGCTTCGACACATCAACAACAACAACAAGGATATCGGAGTTATTTCGTAGGCTCTTCTGTCAACGCTAAGTAATCGATTTATTTATTTAATCGATTATTTTACTTTTGTCGGGATACTTTGTACTCTGTACATCCACCTAAATGTCGGGATAATTCCAAAGAATCCCGAACATCTGACAAATAAAAATTAACAATGAACAAGAAATTATTTTGAAATATAATTAAGAAGAAAACACTTATAGAAATGCCTGGAACACTTGAGGTCCAAGGTCGTGTTTGGATAATAGTATAATACAAAAGAAATAGCACTTCGGAAGTCACTCGTTAAGTCTTTACCTTCAAAGCCACATTTTGCCAGTGGTTTTTTATTTGAAGGGCAATATGAAAACTCAATATAATTTAGTTAATAAGGATTACATTTATGTGACATTAATTTAGTTTATAATGGGCATACAATGGAGTGATAAGGGGAACATTATTTAATTTTGTCGAGTTGTAATATTTTACAAGTTAGAATCAAGTGTGTGTTGTTTTGCTACTCGGTGATAGGTGGCGCTACTAACACTATAGAAACATTAGATCTAATTAATTCATTAGTAATTAAGACATTGTATTTTTCTTTCATTGTTACTACCTCGTTAAATTCAAGTGGAAGAGTAGTATAGTTGGAATTTTAAGTATTTATTAAGATGTAGATAACAATCGAATATAAAATTGTAAGAAAACTGATAAGAATTTCTAAACAAATGTTGGTTTTATAATATTTATTCTCTAAAACTTTTCTTTCATATTTGTTTGTAGCACGACATGTTTATTTTGTATCATATTTATATTATCAACATATCAGTCATTCGACGCCCACTGCTGAGCACAGGCTCCCCCATGGGTTCCATGAGGAATAGAACATATTTATATCATAAACTTGTTAAATCAGGTAATATATGAAAACATTAAACGATCCTAAATTTCATGGTTGCACTTGATTTTCCTGGGATCCCATCATCAGATCCTGACAAAGTGCAACTGTTACCAACTGGAAAGCAGTTACCTATACCCTTCCAAAAATATAAGAATTTCTGGAATTGGTCGAGGCGTCTTCAAGTTAAGTAGAGTAACAGATGACCTGATGAAAAGAAGGAGGATCTTTTTTAAGTCGGGTTATAAATAAAAATAAACAACATTACATTAATTTGTGTGATATCAGCTAGTATCTTCCAAGCCTGAGATAATAGAAGAAACAAGTACCTGCTAAATCCTTCCTTGAAACAAACCTTAACGGCCCGTATGTTTGTCTGTATAGAATAAAAGAATAAGAAAAATATCGAACGCATTTCCGCGTACCTACTTCTCACCAAAATTATCAGAGTAGTTGATTAGACATTTTTATATGCGTATATATGAGTAATATCATATGTAAATATGATATTAACGTTGGAAATACTAACCGCTTAAAAAAAGTGAAAAATTATACTAGTTTTTCAGTTTTTTAAAGTTTAAAGTCGGGTATTTTTTTTTAGTTGTTTATTTCATGCTTTTTAGTGATATTAATATTTGTATGATAGGTAAAAATAAAAATACTTTTCTGTGAACAGCATCAAAACCGTGATAAAGTGCGAATCTTCATTGTTTTACTCTGTTAATATATCTAAAACCTTCTCCTAAATCCGACAAATACTGTGCTGAAAATTGAAATGGGACCACACCGGAAGCACCAGCTTTCAAATAAAAAAGAGAATCAGTAGCATCGATTCATCCCGTAAAAAGTTTTGAGGTAACAAACAGAAAAAAATACATAGAATTGAGAACCTCCTCCTTTTTTTAAACTCGGTTAAATAATCAAAACCACTGTGGCGGCTGGTAGCTCATCAGAGTAACCGCCAGCTTAACTTTAATGGGTATCTATATAATTGCTAGATATAATATTATAAATTTTAAAACAATGTTAGCCTCAGTAAAATCACATAAATATTAAAACGAAGACTTCTGTTTTTCCGAAAACAAAATTTAGTATATTCGATCGAATTATTCGGTTCACCAATTCATTATTTTTATTGAGCCAGAGTGTTTCCAAGGGCTCCTTGTAATATAGCCAATAATGATTTCGGAAGCATAACCTATATGAAGAGTAAAATTTTAGATAATACTTAACTCAAATGCGACTTATTCAATTATTAGATATTTAGATATTGGGCGTATCTCTACTTGTGACTCCAAAGAAACCCATTTCTCGATAATTTGTGATGCAAAGAAAGCAGGAGCTAACCCTGCCTCTGTTGCACAGATACGATTTTAACAAAATTATACACAGTAATTATCTGCTACTACTCTCCGGTTGAATTGTATCGATTGCCTTTTGGTATTAAGTTCACGATTTGTACATTTTTATTAGTGCAAAAAATAAATAAGAAACTTTTTGAATGTTCCTACATGGACAGATAAGGTGTATAATTGATCAAATGTGTACAAATAAATTGGAGTTTGGTGTGATTAATAAAACAATACTTAAATTAAACAACATTGACTCTTCTTCACATTTAAAAGATAAAAAAGGAAGTTATAACATCAAAGAAGGCGTTGAAAAATAGGAAATAGGCGCGCTAGACATGGACTTCATTATTGATCAATTACACGTGTCTAATGAAATATAAAAAACATCTCTAAGTCCAGCTCTTAGCACTCGCACGGGCTAATGGAGGCAAATTTATTCTCATAGCACGCCGCCGCATGAATAATGAATTTTGTGAAATTCTTACCGACCATATGATTGTTGTTGGTTCACATCATGTTTTCAGAACGCGGTGATTCAATGAACATTCATTTCTTTTTAGTAGACTCACTATTTCATAGGGTATGGTTGCTTGTTGCGCATAATTGGGTAGGTTTTGGTGAATTTGAAGATTCTGATAGTGGTGGTCTCAATAGTATCAAGTTTCGGTGTAACATTCTGGTCACAAACACCGTAATGTCTCACAAAGATTTTTAATAAATGTTTCCAGTGATGACGTATGACAGTAAGAAGCAATCAGTAACTGTGGGCCTTTTAAATAGGCTCAGAGTCACCCGGCTATTCTCGGTGTTTCTCTGCGATAACCAATCAGAAACGAGGAGATACAAAGACAGTAGCGACCACGGACAGAAAAACGGAGCGTAGGCAGGCTTGCCTTCCCACAAGATAGACCAAAGATCTGCCCTGCAATTCTGTAAAAATGCAAACTCAAATTCGAATTCACTCAAGTGCCAGAATTAATTTCAAAAAGCGACAACCGCTTAACCTTGAATTGGTAACGTTTCGTGGCATAAGTAAAGTGAGTTTCGAAATGACATATGAATAGTATATCTGAGATTCGTATAATTAATCAATTTTGTTTTGTATTTTTATACAGAAATGGAAATGGTTTGGATTTTCACAGAATCGTCCTACTGGTCAGGATTGCCGGAACAACCGATTCTGGTGGCGATTTTTGGGGGAGGCCTCTGACTAGCAGTGGACATTTTTCGACATTTTTCCGTTTTCTTCCGGCATATGATGATGACGATGATGATGTAACATTTCATAAAAGTTTTTGCAAATGGACCATTATCAGACACCATTATGCCTAAAATTAAATTTTACTGTATATTTTAGAAGGACTTTAAATTAAAATATTAATGTTTAATTGCAGCAACTTACTTTCACTTTAAGCAAACAACGATGAGTTATCTGACTTTAACATTGATTGTAAGATGCGTTGCACCATCCTCTTTCTTGGCAATAACTAAAACAATAACATTAACCAGCGAAATTTAGGCGGTTATTATTATTATTTAAGTTAAAGCTATGACGTCATCCAACCATTGCCCAATGATAACTCATTATTGTTTGCTGATTCGGTACTTTAACATGTTTGTTATTATTGTGTTAGATCAAATTTGCATTCATAATGCCAGATAAATGTTCTTAATAAAAAATGCTTCGCTCTGTAATAGTGAAATAGTAACAAGTGCTTGAAAGATTCGTCATTCGTGTTAGGTTCCGGGTGCGAAAGGTCGTGGTTCGAGTCCCATCTCAGAGTGCCAGATACAAAGTGGAGTTTTAAGCATTTTTCATTAAAATTATGTTAGTTATTGTTAAAGTAAGTTAGTACAATTTACCCTACGTCTTGAGTTTCAAAGTAATGGTTAACTTTGTCTCAATAAATAGGTAGATAATGCATTTCGAATTATATAGTTTTTATAATATTTGGCATTAAAAATTTCATGGATGGATTGATTGATTTTAAACTATTATAATGTATGAAAATGAAATACAAGATTTGTTTCAAAAAACCGATTTTCATTATCATATTTGATCAAATTTGCATTTGCAATGCTTTGTTAAAAAATATTGAGATAGGGTAATTAAAATACCATTTGTTGACAGATAAATATTTTTATTAAATCCTATTTCTTACCAATAGTCAAAGTCAATACCTCAAATTCTATTATCTTTTTATTATATTTACTATCTCTATTAGATAACATTAAATTTTTTTATATAGATTTTTTTATTACCACATCACTAATAGCTTCAAATTCCAAACGTCACCGTACCCAAGCTATGTGAAAAAGACTATAGTTAGAATTACATACAATGCGAAACAGTATCACATCCATCTGTATGACAGACATATTACGGGCATCGAACCGGCAACTCCACTGCAATCGGACCGTTATCAATGCCGGGGGTATCTTCGCCGATCGCCACTAAAATCGGGTTTGTTCATTTGTTAGTTCGTTAGGTGCGTGAGGGGGTCGCCGCGTTGCATATGCATGAGGAACGAAGTGTCCATATGCCGACTGCCGCACGTCGCAAACTAACATGCCGCGCATTTTCTTAGCTATACCCATTGTTAATGTAATACCATCCATGGGAAAACATTGTTAGATTTCCTTATAATTTTCCTTTATTACTGTTTACTCGGTGTAGCTCGGTGGCATAGTGGATAAGCGCCGCGGCCCGTGATCGTTGTCGTTAAGCAACTTTCGCAAGGATCGGTCACGGGATGGGTGACCAAAACAAAAAAATTGGCTCGAGCTACTCCGTGCTTCGGAAGGCACGTTAAGCCGTTGGTCCCGGTTGCATTTGCAGTCGTTAATACCCTCCAATGCGCATTGGGCCAGCGTGGAGGGTCATGGCCCACCCTCCTTAACCATCCATAAGGAAGGCCTGAGCCCCTGCAGTGGAGACGTAAAAGGGCTGATGATGATGATGATGATGACTGTTTACTTATGTTGTATATGTTATTCATAATCGACGGGTTAACTTGTTCGATCTGCAATCATAAAAGTATTGTGACTTTCGAAAAAATTTAATATCTCGAGCTCCTCTGTGCTTCCGTGGATACGTAAGGTGCATCTGCAGCGTTTAGCGCTTATAATCCGCATCAGGCTTGCTTGCCTGGTTGAAGCCTAGTTCATAGCTATGATGAGCAGTGTTTAAAATGATTGAAATAATATATCATTAAATAAAAAAATATAATAGCCAACATAGACCTCTAAATAGTATAGATGATAAAAAAAATATTAGGCAAGATTAAACATTGCACAGATTCTAAATTGATTAGTTTTTAGCATTTATATTCATAAACAATGAAGGTGCCACGGCACCAAAATGAGTTGCTCAATTCGAAACTTGAAAGTGGCTGAACCAATTCGACTATATTTATAAATTTGTCGAAGCCAGAGGAAGATTTTACGAAAAGTGTAAATGTAAAAGTTCAGAGGAAAATTTAAAAAGAACTGATTCCATTTCCTATACTAATAAGCCAACACGAAGCTCATCTGACAGCTAGATATTTGCATATCAAATAAAATAGATTATTAGAAAAAATAAAATAATGGTTAAAATGTCTCTTAGTGAACGCGTTCTAAAATATAAGTTGAAATTTCAAAAATCTTTTTGCTGTCAAATTGCAAACAAAATTAATTTAATACCAGCTGTTTTCCCGTCACTTTCCATATTATTTATAGCCTATCTCACCCATGTATAAGGTAGTTTCCTGTAGGTGAAAGAAATTTTGAAATCGATATAGTAGTTTAGGAGTAGTTTCTATTTGTAATATTAGTATAGATAACGCTATGGTAGAAGTCGTGGACTCTACTAGTTAACTCGTATAAAAAATACACTGGTTATCATTTCACTTTTAGGAGTATTTATAATTCCATAGTTTTGGTTATGAGTGACATAGTTCGGGTCCCCACTGGTGGGGTAACGGTTGTTATTACCGCCCATTTACCATGTAATACCAGTGCCGTGCGTTAGCCGAATGTTTCACTCGCCGTCACGGTCGTTAATTATGTATACTTTTTCGGTAAATTTAATTATTGGGGTTGATAAGTCGTGGTTTTGGTGCCACTTTTCTTTCAATGAGAAAGTATTACTGTAAAAATTATTCCGACATGGATTTGATATTTTTTGATGAATAGATTTTTTTACTTTGAAATTTTTTACGTATTTTTAAGCAAAGATGCAAATTATAATTATCAAGTGAACCGAGCAACAATAGCAATGATGTGGTGTGAGCCAAGAGTTGGCTATACCTAATGTAAAATTCCAGATACAAATCCTGCATATACCGAGTCTAGCCATAAGTTGTGTTACAAAGAAAATATCCGATAATTTCTAAAAAAATAATTTTATTTTAAAGTTTTATATGTGATTATGTTGAGTGAAATAGATATGTTCTTGAGAGATTTAACTACCGCTTCTAGCAAGGTATCTTGATCGATTTTGGCTGAAGTTCTGCCTTCTTTTCACAAAAATGGAGCTTTGCAACCCATTGGTAGGAGATACAACACCAAACCACGACGTATGCTGGATGATGACCTCGCTAAACCTTGGCCACTACCTCGGAAGCTTCTTTAGAGCTGTGTGTATACACTCGATCATTTTGTTTGTTTTTTCTGTATTTTTCATCCGCGAATCGAAGTAAAAGATGTTTTGATCTTTCGATTCTCTTTTGTTTTAGTGTAAGCCCCTAGACCTAAGTATTGTTTGATAATCCGAGAAAGTGTCTTCGGTGAGATTCACATACGTATGTTCTTAAAAATTTTAAGACATACACATATAAAGTTTATGAGAATATCTGTACTTTTGAAAAAGTTTTACGATTCAAGAAGTCCGGCGTGAAAACGAAATTGAAATCTATTATGAATATGTTATCTTATGGCCAAATAGTTTGTTTTAAAGTTTGGCATGTTTTATTTAATGAATGTTTTTTATGTTTTAGTACCTATTACTTAAATCAAAGGTGTATAAATAATATATTAAAGAAATATCGTTAATTATTATACTATTTAATTTATAAATAAACTTTAACCTTTTGCCAAATTGACTGCTATTTTAAAGTTTAAAGTTTTTGACATTTGCGGAGAACCTTTTGATAATTAACAGGAAATATCCTATGAATTAGTACTCTCATATTAGATTGTATATAAATAAAATAAATGAAGAACTGGAGCATAACAACATGACACGTCTTACGCTGTAAGACCTGCGCGGTGCCTAGCCGGTCCGGCATAATTGCGATCCGGTTTTTTCCCGTCCGGCCGCTTGTCAGTGTGTCAGAGCCGGTAACACCTAACCTATAAATAATCCGCGATCGACAGTTAACAAGGATCGAAATCGATCGAAAGCAGTTTTTGCCCACCGCCGTGATACAAGAATTTATCTTGGCAAAGAATTTTATAATGATTATCTTAAATGTCTCAGCGTAGATCAGTTTCATTTTCTTTATTAGTATCTCAATATTGAAAACTTTGCTGTTCACTAACAAAACGAGTATTGTTTAGTTTTTCTGTTCAATTACATACAATTAATTTTGTATATCATTACTGGTTCTTGGAAATATTATATGGAATAAAAATATTCAAATGGCGATAGGAATTTAAAAATCTATACCTAAGAATAATGAAGTTGAGTAATAAGTTTGATTTTTAAATTAAATATATACCACTGTACATAAACAATCTCGTGTTATGATTAGTCGTTTGGGCCTCTAAAATTTTACCATTGGGTCAATAATTTTACCATTCGTCTTCTAAAGTCAAAGACGAAGCTGGATCAGCATCAGCATTTTTTATTTTGAACAATTAAATCTTTCCATATACAACAATACAGCCCCGATCGGCTATGATACCCACGATGATGAAGTGGTAAGAATTTAAAATAAAAAATATTGCGAGCCATTCAATTGATAAAAAAAATTATCGTCCAATTGCAGCATCTATTGGCGAGCAAAAATAATGAAACTTTATTACACAGAAAACTTGAGAAAATCGATCCAAGACATATTGCTTTCTAAAAATAAATTCCTTTGACATTAGTAACAGCAAAGGAGTTATAAGTGGAGTGGTATCCACAAAGGTAGGGTAGGTCGTGGAGGGGGCGGCGCGCACGCATATAATGACCCGCGGAAGGAAGTGCGCGCGATCGCTGGATACATGCATTAGCATCTCATTTGCGTGTCATCTGTCGCTTTTTGTATGCTCTGACCCATTTAGATGGTGGCGGTTATATTGTTGGCTAAGATTATGGAAATACTAGACTTATTTTTTGCATTTTGCAATATTGTTAATACAATTTCAACAGAGATTGTGAAATTATTAATAACAATATTATTTTATGATAGATGTAACTAAGTATAGCTTTTTTACGTTACTAGTCGTTTTTAGCGATTTCGTCCACGAAAATTTCAGTTTATGTCACATGCCTATTGTTATCGGCAGTTTAGCAAGAGGACTGCATAATTATTAAAATTAAAGATTATTAAAGCAAGAAAAAGCCATGTTTTAAAATACTTGTTGTACCAAGAACAAGACAGGGAGCAGCAATAGACAACAGAAAGTGATAGTCATAAAAAATCAAATAAAAAAATATAACACAAATCCGGCTGGCAAAACAATCGTCAACGCGAACGATATAGCTTTCCACAGATTCCGGATCGGTCCAGTTGCTTCGGAAACAAACAATAAAAAAACATCCTCTTTATATTATCAGAATATTTAGGTGGCACAAATGTGTGTTATTTTCCAATTGAATCTTGACTAATTGCTGAGCCACAATTGCTATTAATATGCTACGAATCTCTATCAGATGTTATCTGCACTATTTGCTTGTAAACAAACGGCAGATTTAATCCCGACGTTATCCTGAATATGCGAGACATTCATCAGGTTTAGTTAATCTAATTTGTTTCTGAGTGCGTCTTTTGCTTGGCAATTAGGTATAAATAAAACAACTTTAACTGTGCAAATGGAAAATAAATAAACAATGAGCCATATTCTTTAAATGGACAGGCCATAGAGACAAGTTGCATCTATCACTTATATTAAATAGAACATAAAAGTAAGTACTTCATTTTCGTCGACTTTCAGACTTATTAAAATACAATTGGTCCATTCTATTTTTTTTAAATGATTATGTGGCATAAATTTGAAATCCTATCGTTTGATTGTATAATAAACGTTTTAATAATTCATTGAATTATATCACACAACTAATTGATAAATATTCACGTGTCTACTCGTCTCTATTAATATAGATGCAGAATCCATAATGACGTTTTTTTTTTCTATATCCAGATATAGATAGTATGAGTGATACTCGAGAGAGATATTCATTTCTTTCAACATTGTTGAGATAACTTTTTAACAAGAGTTAACGGGAAAAATATTAAGATGAAATATAATAAACTTTATTTTAAGATACGCTTCCCTTATACCCTCGTTCCACAACGTTTAAAATCATATGCAAATTAGGGCGACCCAAATCCGTTATTTCCCGAATATCGACGTTCTAATAGTTATGCGTCCGATGTTGCCCAACAAAGGATTGCGTCGGACGCACGCACAACGTGAACCGCGTCCTTCCATACATACGCGTGCAAAAACTCTTTGTGTAATAGACTGGGCCGAGTTGTTCCGACCAACTTGGAGGATCGTTTTCTCTGATTTAGTGACGTGAAAGCTCCAGTCGCTCCACGTTAACTATCGATGTAATAATATTATCTTAATTCATGATTTATTTGATATCATACTATGAAATTATAGAAAAAAAGTATTGAAAACCTGAAATAAATAACATCTTTTGTTTTACCAATAAAATGAAAATGAGTTTTACAAACTAATGTTGTTCTTACAATGATTATGATCAAATATTATCGACTATCGATTTTCAAGCGTCACTTCATTAGCATCATGTGTAATAAGTATCTACGCACTTTAAACGCAAAAAAAATATTCGATTTCTACACGCACATTAATGAATATGTATTATTTTGATACCGTAATGATCACTGACGGGATTTTATTTGAAAATCCGCTGAAAAACAATGAAATTAGTGAGTCATGACGACGCGTACGCATGTTTCGCAATAGTGCGTGGTGCTGTTGTTGATGCGTGTCAGGGAATTCATGTATGAAGTGAAAAATTGTTGAGCAACAAAAAATCTGTCTGTGCAATGGTTGCTTGTAAACTCTATAAAAAAAAACAATTAGTATCAATAAAATGCTTTATGTCTGCTGTGTTAAGTTATCCATTTTGTTGGTATTATTATTATTAGCATTGGCCGAGTGGCTCACGTACCGCTTCAGGTACTTAAGGTCCCGGGTTGAAGTCCTTGTAGGTAATTTTTTCTATGCTTTGCCTCGGATCTATTGATACCTCTTCCTTGTCCCAGATACAACCGCTTTACTTATCTTGGAATCTGAGTAATGTATGTGTGACAGTTTACTACGGAAATGCTACCATGTAGTATCTTGTATTGTTTGAGTTCCCGATATTTTAGAGCTATTGAAGCTGTTGCGCAACCCCGTAGAAAACTGTCATTCTAACATAAATAACCGTGAAACATTTAGACGTTTGCAGGACCATATTCGGATGCGTGACATCCCGCCATTACATACTTTGTACAATCATGTTGCGTTAATTGAAGGGTGCAAGGGTTTATATATACTGCTATCGAGTATTTGTTAGTGTGAGTCAAGAGTATTAGACAACATACTGTATGTATACGTGTCACGTGAAAAAATGACTTAAACATCAAAAAATTTATACGACGAAAAGGTTTGACAATTCAGTCGGCCATTAAGCAGTTTGATGACTCATATGTGATATAGTGCAGGGGACAGCGCATGTGGTTGTTGGTTGAACTTTGATATTTAAAAATTCAGCTTTTTAATCAGTTGTAGTGTGTGTGTAGTAACCTGGGGTACGACCGCTTATCTCTCTAAGTATAACTCTGACCATAGAATACGAAATCTTAGCGATTTTGAATTCATTACAATTACATACTTTCGTAACAACAAACGAATGATAAAGTATGATGATTATGGATTTGGCAGCAGTGTTACTTACCAATTTTGTTGTTTATTTAAAAAAAAGACATGTCAATGTGGTAAAATAAAAGGAAATATTGCTTATGATGTCGTAGCTTATTGCTAGACTATGGCGGTCGCATACACGGACGCTACCGTATTTCTAAAACGAGATTTTGTTTTATTTTTATCTCTTTATTGTGTTTCCGATTTTTATCCACCAAAGGCACATACATTTTCAATATTACGGTTTTTGAAGTAATATAATTTAATGGAGAATTATTCATCGAGCGAAAAAATAATATACCTATGAGTGACAATTAACGAGATACTTTAATACTTTACCGAATGGCGTTAAATTATATTCGCGAAAAATAAACTAAACTGCCGATAATTATGAATTACTGAAAATTTAAAATTATCTTGGAATGAGCTTTTGTCTAAACTAGCAACTAAACTAGCAACTAAAATTATCAAAGTTAATACTATATTGAGAGAAAAAAAACTGAGTGGACCAAACTGGATTCTTTCCGATAGGTACCTATAAATTGAAGAGATGGTAGACAAAATCTCTAAAAATACTGAATTGAGTACACAATTACAAACTGTCCGCCACGTTGCTGACCAGTCCTGGAGTACTGCACAAGGAAAACATCAGGCTGTTTTAAGCCTTTAAAGTGACTAGGCCGAAAATACAGTCACAGAATGACGGCGTAATTATTAAACGACTTCAATAAAAGGACTATTTTTCCAAAAAGACAATCTTATTATTGAATGACTTTCATAGAGTCATATATAATTTGTTTATTTACTTACTCTTCATTATTCTTGCTTGTAGCAAAGCGATAACCTAAAACGGCTTAACTCAAGTTTTCTTTGATTAGATTTTATCAATGCTATTTTATAATTTCCTGAGGTCATGTAATTTTTTTATCGTTATTAAGATAACTTATTTAAATATAAAATCATTAAGTGAAACATAGCAAGTTCAAAATCAAAATAATTTTATAAAAATAAATCATTCTAGCGGAAACATGGTGCGGCCAGTAAAAACAATGGCGGCCGCGGTGCGGTGCGGTGCGGGGCGGGGCGGGGAGGGGGAGCGTGTTATCTCTCCGGTGTTATTTCACGTTGCACAGCGAACTGCGCAAATAGTCACCACGCCACAATTATACATACACCCCGACACATAGACTATGTGACAATATAGATGATATTAGCCTCTGAGGTAATAGAGAATATGAAATATTATCAATTTTTCTTATCCGGCAAAAATGATTATAACTAGCTTATTTAGTACATGATTGGTTTGAATTTGAGTTGGAAAAAAGTGTTCTTTTCGTATTTTTCCCCCATAAGAATCTTCCTTCATAAGGCTCTTCAACAAGTATTAAAAAAAACACAGTTTTCACTCTCGAATGCCAAGCCTGGTGATAATAACCAAGGATAGATATACTATTTCTACAATGTATGTCAGATGGTGATTAGGAAAAAAATCTTTTTTTTTTCTCGATTTTTAAATTCTAGGAAGACTTTATTATTTTACATTATAAGTATAAAACGCAGGTAGAGTAATAATTAAGTGTAGTTTTATATAAATGCCCTCTCTGCGTCAATAAATGTTCTTTGGCGATAGTTAGCGCAGGTATGATTCGGCAGGTTTCATGCGATTACCGCGCCACCTGTCGCCTTTCCCAGGGAATTTATAATTCGCCACGGGCCCCGGATTGTGCGGATCGCCTTAATTGTATTCCGGAACACCCGGATTTATTACATTTGTATTTTATATAAATTTGTTGGAATGTATTCTATCGATCTTGCCGCGGAATTTTAATTTTGAACTTTGTTGTTCTACAATTTTTCAGTGCAGTTAACACACCGCCAATTTCTACTGCTTTTTAATTTGAAACGAGTTTCTACTATTATCTAATTATAGGAAGATAGTGGAAGTTATTAAGAATGAATTATGTAGTGTGTGTACATTCACATACTTGTCTATTCCAATATATGAGCTAATAATGCGACTAATAGAGGCTAAGGAAGGTTCTAAACGATTGCAGTCAGTTGTGTTATTTAGAAAAGTTGATCAATCCCGTAAAGTTGCAATATTGGCGATTCGAGTTAGTAAATAATACAACTGACTGCGATAGCTAAGGTTATATATGGGGAGTGATAAGTGTGTGTATGATATAGTACAGCTGCTACATATGATAACTTCAAACAACAAACAAAAAAACATTTAATCTTTTGGCTATGCGAGTTTAAATGATCTAAAAAGAACTATATACAATTATTGAAAATGCTCTGAACTTTTTTCTTTATAATAATGTTACGATAAAACAATTCCCTTGAATATTATAGACATGGATGAACATGCACATTAAACACTGAAAAATTAACCGAAAAAAGACTGAAATATATGTGATAAAGATTAAATTAATATTTTTTTGAATTGGATGGATTTTTGTTCGTGTTTCGATTAGAGTGTTCTATGAATATATAAGTTCTATTTGACCACCAAAAGACAGGGCTCTAATTCTTAGAAAAAAAAATGCCACATTTAGAGTGCTTCATGCCGACGGTCATCAGATCATCTAAGGAATATCGAGCCAGCGATGGAATTGAATCAAGACTGTAGTAAGTGGAGACGTATCGTCTAGACATATTTTTCGGAAAACAAACTTTATTATAAAAATGATAATTTCCATGATTACAACTGTCGTCACATGGTAAATGCGCGTGCGCCGCGAGCCGCGACGCGCTGCCTTACTCATTTCACGCATCGGGGTATCCGCAAATCGCTTCATGTATCTGTCTACAGGCAAGTTATATCTTATCGGGATTATAAATATATTAGCAGCCTGAGAAAACCATAGTAATATTACTGTTATCCTAGGTTCTGACGACAAAACGTGGTGATACCTAATTTTCTTTTTAAGATGTATATTATATGTATTCTAACAGCAAGAAAGAGAAAGAGAGATAGGTTAAAACGAAATTATACAGAAACATGTAGTTTTCATGTTATCGACCCTTAAAATTTTAAATTAAGTGTTGATGTATATCCATGTCTTGTAGTCTAGGTTCGTATCGTAACAATTTTCATTAATAATATGTTGTGAACTATTCAGTTTCCATAATACAACTAATGCACAGAAATAGATTTTGTAAGGTAGAGTTAACAATAAAGAAATATTACAAAAATATGGCAGTAACTATTAATTTTAAATAATTTTTTTTCAGTGTGAATTTAAGATTAATCTCTCTCATGTCTAGTTTTGGAAGTTGAAATTCTTCTTGTCAGCCAAATGACGTTCTGAATGGGAGTTAGGAAATATAAAATATGGTTCAGAAGTGCTTTCAATAACAATAAGCTTACATTTTTAATTAGTTTAAAGCAACATTGCCAATACAAATTTGGTATTCATTAGAGCTTAATGGACATTTGTGCAACTGACAGTGAAATTATTTATAAATTTTTTCACCTCCAATTTAGTGCTATGCGAACTAGTTTTAGCTATCAAAACTTATACTACATATTGATTGAGTGATAATTCAGAATCTATCTAAGTGTCATAGGATCTTAATTATGACTCAAGTAGCTGTTTAAGCTCAAGGACATAAAAGTTTAATTTTACTGTCAATGAAAAACCCCTTCAAATAAGAACGTTTTAAATCATCTTAAAAAAACCCTACCACTCGTCCAGGACGTCTTTTAGCTGACAAGAAGTACAAGCTCAAGGTACTTACTATTTATTTACGAATTTATTTTATAAGTTTTGAGTATTAGTTTGTAGTTAATGTGTGTGCTAGAATATTAACGGTAACAGAAACAAAAATTCTTGTTTGCTCCAAATTTGAAGTAAATATAAATGTTACTGTTAAGTAAAAACACTCTTGTTATAATCACATAGCGTTATTGTAACTGTGGTTATATGTGTCAATGACGGTGCGTAAAGTAATTTAGCAGTGTTTGTTTCGAGTGGCCAGCGGTGGCGGCGGCGGCGGCGGCGGCGGGAGACGGAGGTGCTTATTTTCGTTCATTTCACGGTTGAGGAGTCCAACAAATGGTCGCGACCGTGCGACGCCGCCGCACACTAAACATAATGTTATTTACCTGGCTGTGTTTTACGATGGGAACGGTATATATGACGTGGACGCACTGTTTAAACAGCGAACCCATCATCAGATGCGAACATTGCAACTGCTTGGGAGCGTCTAAGTCAAGAATCACAAATTTTCAGTTAATTTTGAACAAAGAAACAACGTATTTGGACTGTCACAATGCTATATTGACTTATATGTTACGAAAGCTGAAATTTCTAATAATTTCTCTATTTGGTTTTCTATCCTCTGCAATTTAGCTGTGTATTAGAAAAAAAATATTAATTATTTGTCAATTGTCAAGAAAAATATTGCGGAAATAATTATTCCATTACCCAACTGTCTAATTTATTACAATCTATCCCATAGGAAAAAACAATTTCGTTTAATTTGTTAACCCAAATTATTTCATATTCTAGTCAAACTTCCTGGTTTTCTTTCCCTTAACATGTGTTCGGTCTGTTACAAATTTAATGAAAATGCTTCAAATCCTGTCTAGTTGGTTTCAATAATGCTTTTTAATATTGACCGTATAACATTATTGTACTTAAGTATATGAGTATAAGAGTGAGAAATGTTATATTATTTTTTGTATAATTTAAAGCATTCAGACACATAACAATTAAAATGAATTCACAATAAATATTTCTGAATAAAATGAAGATAGATGAGTTAGCATAATTAAATGACCACACAAACTCTAAATGTAAAAAAATATGTAAAAAAAATAAGAAAAATAGAAGTTGAACACGTTCTATATTAAAAAACTATAACTTGTTATAACTTAATCAGTCTATTTCTCAATATAACAATCAACAAGTATTGGTAATTCAATTACGACGTATCATAAGTGCATTATAATGGAATAAGTTTGTTACATGTATTAATTAACCACAAGATAACATTATTTACAATCTCAAAGCTGTATAATGATAAAAATGTAATAAATGAATACACCGTACAGTAATGGCGGCGCGTGTAAACACTATAAAAAGCTGTTAAAATTCCGAACAATGATAATGTTCTCATGTATAATTTATCTTTCTCGGCATTAATGAAGCAAGGTCATTTGAATTCATTTCCTTCGAGTGCGTTCACACTGCTCTTTTGTATAATGTTACATCATAATTTTGTATGGCATACAGCACATTTGAAAATGGGAAATCTGCTTTTTTTTTCATACAATTTTCGGTGGTTCAGATTGAAACCACGTTTCACGTAGTTCCGCTACTCGATAACAGATGGCGCTAAGTGTATGTTAGGCGGAAACTAGCGGCAGGTCGTTACGACGCGGCACACGTAAAGCCGTAGACGTTTTTAATAAAACTTTGTTCAATATAATAAATAGTTAGAATCCACTTGTTTGACGGAGCGAAGACGTGACTATTAGCAGTTCTTGATGTAAATAATTATACATCGGTGAATATATTGAAAAAGTAAGCATTAGTGTTTGTTTTTGAAGAATCCGCTCGTCACCAGAGATTGTTTCATAAATTATTAATGCTAATAGTTAATATGAAAATATGATATGTGTAAGCAATAATCAATCGAAAAACTGTATTTGGCTATTAATAAACACATACTAGTGTGCAATTTGAAGGGAAGCCATCAAAGTAGTTAGACGAGACCGGCGAACGGCATTACCAGCATCCGCGGCTTAATTAATATTTTCCATTATCCGATTGCAAAAGTAGGTATATGGTAATCACTACAACCCTTCCTGGTCGCCTATAGTACGGCTGTAGTAGGAATCATATCTCTACGTTACAATCGTTATCAACCGACGTCCGCTCACAAATACCTACATACCGTTTCACACATTCGTAAACACTTTTCACGTGTGCGTGAAGTTTTCCCGCCTCGCTTACGTGTGTGCGTGACCGCTCTCCTTGTCTCGCAATCGGCCCTCTTTATCGCACACGTTGCTATGCGACTTGTCGCGTCTTGACATATAGTTATTATTATGTTCTTCATTATATGTCTATTACAGTTCATATTTGTTTCTTTGTAAGTTCTGTCTTTGGGTTATGATCGTATTACACAAGGATTAGTCGTTTTTTTAAAGATATAAAACAACTTTGACCTTAGTTGTTCGTAATATAACCCCGGGGTCAAGTAACGCGCCACACTTTGTTTATTTTCGTAGATTCCCTTTTAACGGTCTAATTTTGGAGACTTTATGTTTCGGTAATATTGTAGATATTATTGTATTGATTTTGTCTTGGTATATTTTATCGAACGATCTAATAAATAATATGATCTCTATACTATGGATATTTTGCGTTGTTAAAATAAGTTATTTTGTAATCACGTGTATTGTGAGTAATTTATATTTAATTCTTGTTAATTTGTCACTGATTATATGTTATAATATTTATATATATTAATAAATGAAACAACTTTATAACGGTTTTTGTATTGTATTTTTCTTTTATGGACGTTCTAGACCCTTTACAGGTTCCGTATTCACATAATTAACACGAAAATAAAGAAAATCAATAAAGTAAAATATTATTAAATTTACGTTGCGTTAATCATAATATTTTATAGTTTTGCTAAGCATTTGCTTTATTATAGTGTGATTAGTGGGTACCTAAATTGTATTACTTATACCTATTTCAGTTAACCTTTTGCCCAACATCTCCGTTTAAGAGAAAATGTATAATTTATTATCATAAAATACATGATTTTCCAAAATTTTCATAATTTCATCTACAGGTAGCTTAACTGTTTATGCTTTGTGGACTTTTTATGCTTTCAATTATAGGAAATCACTTTTTTTTAAATCAGGAATTGAAGCCAGAAAAATTAGAACTACAGTGAAAATCATTCAGATATATAATTTTTTTTTCCGCTGAACTGTTGTTGTTCGCGCGGAAAATATGATCGACAACGCACAAATACGTCGGTGACAACTATCAGTCAGCAAAAAACGATAATTACACAGTGCCTTATCCTCCGATGGCCAATCATACTGAAATGCGGCGAGCGGGCGCGGCGGCGGGTGTGGGCGGGCCGCGCCTGCGCCGCGTTGCCAAGACGACGGCACGTACCGGTGTACGTCTGGGTGTTTGTGTGCGGTGTGTGTGTGTGTGTGTGGGTGTGTACGGCGTGTGCGGTGTGTGCGTGCGCGCGTGTGTGCGCTAGATACAGTCGCTAACATACCGACCGACCGAGGTTCCTTTTTTGAATTTTCCTAGACGCTTGTTTTGGCAGTTCCAAATACGAATTTTCTTGGAGTTGAATGAGGTTTTGTTTGTTTGGGAAATTAATGTACGGTTTGTGCAGTGAACTTTATACTCCAGGTAGAGAGAGGTTGAGTTAAGTGCATTGATATAATGTAATAAAACAATACTAGATACTTTTTCACTATTATGATTTGTAAAATATAATTGATTTTTATAAAAAAATATTTAATTTTGATATTTTTTTTTTGTATAGAATGCAAAAAACCAGTTTATTTTCTGATTTCTTTGTACTTACTTGGTACTTAGCGACTTCGAACCAAAAAAACTTATGTTTCGAATCTAGAATATTATCAGTGGAAACATCTGCTAGAAGCAAAAGTATTATTTAAGTGTTTTGTTTTAGGATAGCCCGTATAAAATAATATCGACATTAAAAAAAAAATACATTTACCTACATTTTATTATATTGGTTTGCATTTCATGGAATTGAATCGATAAAATGTAATAGCGCCATAAAAATACTTCCAATAGAACTAAACGCTCATGAATTATGAAACATAAGTAAGTATTTGTGTTCAGAAATACTTTCAATTGTGACATATAAAGAGGTTTTATTTATTGTAATTCCCCGCGTCACATTAACATTCCGGTGTAACGGCGGCCCGTGACGTCACACCTGCATTAATATGGCGGGCGCACTGTGCCCGAGCGTACTCCTACCGCATTCCACGCACACACGCGCAACCCGCGCTCGCGTGTGTGCGTGACGTGGACACGCACACGCGCGTGTGTCATGTACGCGGTACGCCCAACAGCCGTAGGTATTTTTATATGCACAAGTTGGCTACAAACTCCTCGGAGACCTGAAAAGGAATTTTACAAGGGCGTCTTTTCTTTTGAACGCAAACCTTTTGGTGTAAAGCGACGCGGACGGCTCTTAACCGTTATAAAGGGATGTATTGATACGAGTTAGTGGTTCGCCTTTGTAGTTTTGCATCTCGTGGGACGACCCCGGGCTGTTATCGTAAACTTGATAAAAAATCCATATCCCTCTCTCGAGTCGCCACTTCGTCGTGAGTGCTCTATAAAACCGACCTCGAGGTGGTGCTTTAGATGTTACTTATGTGAGCTAAGCTCCGGTGAATCGTTTCATTAAGTTTACGGCCAAGGTTAGAACTAGACAATTGTAATGTTCAGTACCGAGATACTTGTAAATAATAACACGGTAAACAGTTTTTAGTGTTAGATCTTCAAATATGACATAGAAAACAAAATGTGGAATTTGTGTTCATATAAATAAATGAATAAGTATAGTGTTTGATTTAGTTTTAGTATTTACATGAAAAATTATCATTAAATTGTTCTAAACTTAGTGGCTTTTCTTTTAGTTTAATTAAGTTTGCTTTTAAATATTGAGGCTTGCTATTATTATTTGTTGTTTTCCTGGAGCTATTGTCACATTATCCGATTAAGAAAACATTCTGCCATAGTTAATTTTTAATTGTAATTCTACAAACATTCTAATACCCAATACTGTGAATAACCACATAGAGATAACTAGCTGTTAAAACCTGCTGATGTTACCTGGACCCACGGCCTAAATTGTCTTTTAAAGAACGGAAGAGCTCGAGATGTCCAATTTTCGGTCACCCATCTCGTGACTGGCCATTCAATAGTTGCTTAACATCCGCATCATCGAACTCCTGCTCGCAATCCGCTTAGCAGTGTCGAACAGATGACACAAACGTTACGCTCTCCGTCCAGGACTATGAGGCTGAAAAATCCTGACAGGCGTTCGGAAAAGAATCGATCCAGGCTTCGAATAAGAGGCATTGCGAAGGTCACGGCCCCATCGATCCGGCGTAGAAAGTGAGACCGGCTGCCACTACTAACACCGTCCCACCGGCTATGCAGCCTGAATTAATCGCGCATATATTTGAATACATTCCGGCGCAGTTCGGGCGGTGTCGTCGCCCCCTTAAGTTTTACCGATTTTGTTGCGAAGCTCTTTCGTAAACAGAGCCCGCTGGATCGCTGCCGGCGACTCTCGGTGAACCTTCGGACTGCCTCGTCGTCAACATTATTATGTACCACGTGCACCTGACATTGTAATAGAAGCTAGTCTTTGAAAGAAATACTTTCAGTGGTAAAAATGTCGACGGTTAACATGCTCGAATTGGTTATTTTACTAAATTAGTTTTTCTTTTTAATTTAACACTTCGCTAAATCAAGTCTAAGCTGCTTTTTTTATTTTGCAAGTGGATTTCATAAGAGAAACCTAAAAAGACATCGGCGATTATAAACTAAACTAAAGGACAAAAACTTCTGAATCATTCAGAATACTTCCTGTGAGATATTTTCATCATTAGGAATATTAGAAAAGTAAAAATTTAGTATTAAAAAGTTCAGTTCACTGAAACTTACCTTTTAGCACACCACCACAACTTATTTTAAAGGTCCATATTCGAAATATTGGAAAATAATCAAGGTTTTTGTAAATTGCCTGGAATTTTTGCTTGTCAGTTTACATGTTTCTCATTTGATTATTTTTTAGATGATAGTTAACATGAACGGTTTTTTGGAAAGCTGATGTTTGAAGAATTATGAAAGTAGGATAAATATTATTACATTATCATGCCTATAATTCTATGTTATTAGTTTTGTTATTCTTTGACAAAACATAACTTGACAAATAACTTAGAAGTATGTACAGAAATGAAGTAATTTTTTAAAGCTTATATTTACTTTCGCTCTATAGTGGAGACCTTGTTAATATCACGTTGGTTACTATAAAATGTTTTTTTAATTATTCTTAATTAAATAATTGTTATTCAGTATTGGTATTGACTACAAATTTGAGATGAAGATCTGTGGAAACTGTACAATTGTTCGCAAACCAAAACACGAAAGTAATATCTCTTTTAATACTAAAAGTGGAAAAGTATGATATATTGTAAATCGTTACATTTTTCTTCTTACGGAGACGTAATTTATGACTCTTCACTTATAAGCCTTATTCATATATTCACCGTTTTCAAACAATCAATAATAAGGCATAATAGTGTAATTTCATTAGTTTATGGATTACTCGTCCATTTTTATTCATCTAAAGCATTTCATTGTTTTTAAGTATAAGATGATTCTATGTTAAAGAGAGGTGGTAGAATTATTAAAAATAACTTAGAAACGATGGTTTTCTTTACCCAGTTCATCCAAAAATGTGCATAATATAAAAAATATGCATGTTTTTAATGAGCGACGCGGTGTGTCACCGGTAACAAGCGGTGAATAAAAGCAAAATGTTCCCCGATCATTTTTCTGTACCCCTCATTATGCGCCAAATACGGTAAGGTGTCCCGATAAGGGACCAACGGACGGACACTGGAGAAACGGCCTACGTATGAAAATATTCTCTTTTTGTAATAACACTTATTTATTATTAGCTAGTGAGCATAACATATGTACATTTGCATTCTGTCTCTCTTTTTTTTAGGGTTCCCTACGTTAAGAATGCCGCTGTGCCTCTAATAATATCCATTCCGTTTGTCTGTCGCGAGGCTCTGTATTTTGAACTGTCATGATATATTACAAAGAAGTCACTAATAATGTATGTATACATTACGACGAATAAGAATGCAAAAAAAAAAATCACCTAAAGGTAGGACTGGATCATTATTTCCTACGCTTTTTTTATCATAATACCCCCACTGCTGAGGCTCAGGAATTCCCAAATCAAAATTGGGAAATGTAAAGGGAAAAGGAGGCCACAATCACCGCGTCAGCAGGCCCAGTATATAGTCAACAATGACAAACCATGAAGAAGCTCGAATAATAAATGTTGATCACCCATCTAAAGTTTATCGAACGCGCCAATTACTGCCCTATGGAGCTCTGCAGTTTATTATTTATTAAATAATGAATTTACCTTTGAGGTAAAATGGAATTGGAGAGGGAAGACTCTCTCATAACACACTTTTTGACCTCACGAGTGGGTTCTATTCTTGTCTAGCCGAGATTGTAAATGTTCGAATCTCAAAATAGTCTATTTGTTCTTATATTTTTTTTATTCCTTTGAATTCATATATTAGTACAATAGAAAATAGTTCTAGTTGCCGTGGAACTGTTCACGTGTTCATTTGATTCCCGCTTTGCCGATTTTTGATAGTTTTTATCGATCTGGTGTCTGTAAATGGTCATGTTGCTGCTTCAGTTCACGATTCATTGGCTATTTCACTTGTTCCAACCAACGGGTGACTGTTTTATAGCATACATTATTCACTTCTAAAAAATTTTATGCAACGCTGAATGCAACGGAATCGATGATTTTACTAATTCAACCAATAGCATGTTGCAAGCGGCTGTGGACGTTAACTGGACTGAAAAAACAATGTACAATTGTAGTTTGAAAATTATTTTTGTCTTTTTTTTAATAACGATGATCTGATTTTAAGTTAATTAACTAAAAAAACAATGGAAATTAGAAATAACTATGATAATCTCGATAATTATTTAATAGACCAATTCGAGTTTCGATATATCGCCCCCAGACTACATATCGGCTATGTGCTTAATCATAATTATATTAAATTATATTAATCAATCCGGACGACTCTAGCCATTGAGTTACCCAGGACCTAACAGGACTGACAAATGTTGCAAACACTTATTACTTTTCCGCTACAACGGAGCTTATTTTCATCAATGTTCATACAATCCACCCAAACAGCCGAAAGAAATATTTGTAATACAAGAAGAAAATTTAATTTTAGGTTCTGGGTAGCACAGTGGCTAGAGAAGACCAATCTCAGAGTGCCAGGGACAGGGGAGTGGATTTTTTAATCATTTTTTATTAAGAATATTTTTCAGTGTAGCATTGTAAATGCAAAATTGTTCAATTATAATAAGTACAATAAACTCTAGTTTACTTAATTTTTAGAAATGTTACCTTCATTCGACTAGTCTCTTAGTGTTATGTAGCTTCTAATCGAATGGGCCGATTTAGATGAGACTTATGCATGATTACAGATCATTTTAACCCATTGTGATATTGTTAAATCTTTTCAGTGGAAATAAAAACGGTTACCAACTCTAAGGTTAGATTTTTTTATTATTGATTTTCGTGAATGGACACAAGCTGCTGGATATTCTCTACACATTATTGTGTCGTCCTTGGTAATATATTCTTGCAGGCGAGCCTTCTAAACGGTCCTTCCGAAGTCACGTTCCGCCGACGCTGGAACAAAAAACATTTTTTTTTAATAACAATGCGCCGTGGCTAAAAGAATCGACGCCGCGATGGTTATTGTGGAGCCCGATCCCATTCGCATACGTAATGATGACAAAGTACTGACACACAGTAATGTACGTTAGGTGGTGACTCTTTTACTTATTAAGACTGAATATATACTAAAATGGACGAAATAATCAGACAGACAGCTAGAGGAAATCAAAATTATTTATTCAGTCTAGGCTGTTACTAGCACTTGTGAAAGTCAAGAGCTACGCCATCGGTTCGTAAATATACGACGGGAGACCTTGTACCGAGGAGGACCGGCAAGAAACTCGGCAAGGGCTGATTTTTTTCTCCCTGTCTTATTTCATACAGAGCGTGAAGATTGAAAAATGATTTCTTTAAAATATGAAGTAACTTCCAATATTAGAAAATATAAAAGTAAAACAGTATTTTCGTGAATCGAATCATATGTCTACCCATCAAGTTCACCGATAATAATTTAATATACATAAAAAGAAGCCATATTTAACACCATATTTGGATTTGATTGCGACGTTCTAATTATTAAGAAAATTAAAGACAATTCTCGAATCCAACATTGCTGTCACCAGTACTTCGACGGTTTAAATAAAAGCGGCAGTTGAAAGTATTGCACTGTAAGTACATAACGTTTTCCAATAAATAAATTGGTCAAGCAAAAAAAAAACTACAGCAGTGATAATCTTTAAAACAAAGTAAAAACCAATAAAGCTTTGATTTGATTTGAAATATATAACGTCGAAAGCAGCCTCGAATACAATCGCGGTTTTATTTGGTACAACTTTTAATGCTTAAATGAAGCTGCGTTCGCCGCTGTACTTGTTATAGACCAGCACAATCTACAGTGAGATACACTTGAAATGTGTCTATCAACCTTTATTTAAAATTTATTAATCATCATCACCAGCCCTTTTACGTCCCCACTGCAGGGGCTCAGGCCTTCCTTATGGATGGTTAATGAGGATGGGCCATGACCCTCCACGCTGGCCCAATGCGGATTGGAGAGTATTAACGACTGCAAATGCAGCCGGGACCAATGGCATAACGTGCCTTCCGAAGCACGGAGTAGCTCGAGATAATAATTTTTTGGTCACCCAACCCGTGACCGACCCTTGCGAAAGTTGCTTAACGACAACGATTAAGTTTATTAATATCTTTACTTAAAACACTGATTGTAGTACGTTCACAAGGTAATGTGCCACTGGTAGCAGTGGAAAGCGATACGTTATGTTAACTATGTCCTATTATTATGCCGGCGTCGTCTCGTCACAGATGTGCACACTACTCCGATGTATTGTCCGGCAGAAGAGAAAGGTGGATAGTGTCATACAGAGGACGACTGAGAAGTGGACGATATGATACTGATATACCAACATAATTTAGATTAATTGTACAAAGTTTCGGAAAAGTGTGCAAAGGCGTAAAAATAGTGTTGAGTGTTTAAAAAACTGTGATCACTTTCACCACGCAAAATCAGAATGGAGGGAAGTTGCCATATAATATTTCCAAAGAGTTTTGTCATCAGCACTTAGTTGAGATTTTTTTTTTAGAAAAAAAAAAAACTGGTAATGTCTAGTAATTTTACCAACTCATACTTAATCAAGATTTTCTAATTCGAAAACAAAACGTTAATATTATCACAAAGTTACACGCACTCCCACGATGTCTTATCACAGGATATATTCCGGTAGCATCTTTTCCACCGTCTTAAATTCTTGACACTTTGTGAAAAGTTAATCGACGGTAAATAATGTCTGGCGACCGCATGAACACCTCATATGGCATACCTTCCATGGCGTTACGTAACCCCGTTTACGCAGAAATAGACTAGCGATAAGTAAAACCTCATTAAGTATTTATTTATGTATGTGCAGATACGTGAACATCTGAAAGCCTCCACACTCTCTTTTAAATCGCACGTAATAGAGTACAAAATCCAGTGGAATAACATTAAATGAAGTAGATGCCATACGTCAGAATGACGCATTGCTTCTGACGTGTGAATTTGGGACGTTGATAACAGCCACGTGTATTTCCAACAGTCTGTATAACTGTTGTGCTATTTTTTATACATGTTTATTTATATAAGAAATAGTTTAAGTCTGACTTAATAAGGAAACGAAAATAAAGAAAACTCTATTCAGAACTTTTAAAGAAATATTCGATGGCATGTGCAGTTCGTACGACGTCTCAGTGATGGTTTGGCAACACCGCCAAATATGGCAATTTCATTTCAAAATCCGTAGATGGAATTTTTCCCATCCAAATAAACAAGTATCCGAACTACTGAAAATCTGTTATTATAATAGATAGTAGGCATAAACATTTGACAATCGACTCGAAAAGTGGAAAAGTTTATCTAAAAAAACAATCTATTTGAATAGCAAATACTTAGCTACAGCATGATAAGAAAATGTAACAAATAACTTGAGGATGTATTACATTATTAGGAGGTATGTAAATTACGTACAGCGTCATCATATTCATAATTAATTGTAAAGTATGACTATTGTATTAAAACAGCTCTTAGAGGCTGGTAATTGGTTGAAATTATAAATGTTAATGTTGTCCATCACATTTTATAGCTCAGATTCCAAAATAAGTAGCTAATGCCCTTTGAATTATGGAATAGTAACGAATACAATAAAGGTACTACAACAGCCAGACAAGATAAAATATAGAAAAGTTAATTGTCTATACTGTCATGATCGAACCCGGGACCTCGGAAATGGTGAAATATTGAAACTGGTATGCAAGTGACTCTCTCACGGAGGTCGCTAACAATAAACATTGCACGTGAATTAATTATCCTCCCATTTTTCAATTTTAAAATTTAACTGTATTATAATATTTTCGCAACATATATCCATATCCTCTATTATATTTGATCAATTTTGCAATGATTATATATAATTTGATCAAATTTTCATCTTTGTTGAAAGTTTAAATATTTGTAAAAAAAATATTTTGGCTGTATGAGTAGATTTCCTGAACATTAATGAAAATACACTCTATAGTAACGAAAAAGTAAAAAGTGCTTGAAAATTTGTCAGCCCTGTTAGGTTCTGTTTAGCTCAGTTGTTAGAGTAGTCGCCCGCATTGCGATAGGTTTGAGTCTCATCTTAGGGTACCAGGAACAAGTGGATTTTTAAGCATTTTCCTTTAAGAATATTTTTCGGTATAGCATTGTGAATGGAAAATTGATCAAATATAATAATCAGACTCTGTACCACTACTGTCAGAGTATCCTTCGGAGGGTATTCATTTCTTAATGGTGATGCTGAGAAACTTTGTTGAATTCACCGCATATTAGTGATGCCCCTCGCCATCATCACCTACTAAAATAATAGTGTTCATGGGGTTTTCAGCGATGAGCTCTTAAATAAAACGCTAGCAGATATTCAAAGTTTAAAATCAAATTAAGAGTAAAATGAAATGTTTATTAGAATTTTGATTTTTTTATAACATTATGCAATAAATTATGCAATAAAAGTTTTACTTAATATAATAAAAGTTTTACTCAGAATTAGAAATCTTTTAAAAGGGCGCAATGTTTTTTCTGTTAAAAATGATAGTAATAAAAGTATATAATCTAATCAAGAAAAAGACTCTGACTTCAATTTTGACAAGATAATCGTCATCATTATAAACCCTTTCACGTTCAGACCTTACTTATGGATGGTTAAGAAGGTTATTTTCTAGCTTCAAATAATTACAAAATAATTTTGGAATATTGTGAATATACTTGTATGTATTTTGTATCTATATACCGTCACGGATTTCATTTCTCTCTATATACTGTATATTTATAACGATAGACGATGCTGGATCCCTATTCTGGATTCCAGGAGAGTTGGGGGTGCGTCGACCTTGTGATTGCGATGCGGCACACGCCCGCACTTTTGTCGTTCACAGAATAAGGTCACACTCATTGCTGCTGCGATCTGGGTCACCACCACGTGGGCGGATAATACAACTTAATAACTCATCAGAAATTCGATACGAGATAGAAAACTTTGAATGAAAAAGTGAACATGCCTTTTACAATCGCCTGTCAAACGTCGAATTATTTTAGTGTGACATTGTCATGTGTGTGCAGTTTCTGCAATATAAGGAGAATCAGTTTGGATTTTGAATATTTATCGTTCCTTGCCTTTTAAAGAAGTTTTATTAATAGGTTTTCCTCATTTATTTTGATATACAATATTAATATACACTTTTTGACGTCGAGAACTTACGTGTTTTTGTTTGTGAACTTGCAGGAATGAAGTCCGTCTGTGTAATGCAGACGTGTACGTATTTATCAATTAGTAACGCTCTTAGCATTTTCCATTCTCTGTTTATATAAGATTTTATACTCTGACCATATTTACTATTAAGTGGGGAATTTCTTCAGGAAAGTTTATCTTTAATAAAATTTCTCAGCCAATATTTAAGTTAAATCGAGCCTAGCAAGTCATATAGAAAAAGTTCGCTACAAGAGGATAAAATAATTAATAAAGAATCAGTTCCGTACGTGTAAAGCCATTTAAATAATATATCCCTTTGAAAGTTTCAGTGTTTGTTTCAGGGACACGCGCTGCTTTCACCTCGCGTCTGTGCGTATTGAGACAATCGCGAGTCGGGGCAGCGTCCTGTGCGCGGCTTATGCATTTAACATGAGACCCTGAGGGAGTGCTATACGAACTTCGCCTTGTCCTTGAGCCATCATTCTACGTTTCGTGGTAAGACGTGCGAATAACACATTAGGATTTAGAATTGGTATTTTAATATTGTGAGTAGGTATATTTGAAATGCAAATAATATAAGATAAAAATTCCTTCGATATCAAACTCATATTAGATGCCCCCACAGGTGTCTTACTGTCTTTTTGATGATTCCCATATGTAAAAACACTTTGATTTTTTTAGGATTTCCCATATTTTCTTTTCCTTTACTTTTTCCTTAATAATACTAAATCAGATCTGACTTCAAAATACCCAAATAGACTGTAAAATTGAAAATTCATTTCCTCAATCTTAAATTGAACCCGTGACCTGTACATTAGCAATACCCGTATCTATTGACCCGGTTGTACATATTGTACCTACGGTATCATACGATTATTTGAAATACCATTTACATTTATTACATAATCATTACTCAAATTTAAAGTGAGAAATAAAATTCTCTGTAATGACAATGACTGTCTCAATGTGCTCGACAATGAAATAGATAGAGGTTAAGGATGACAAATTGCATGTAAAAATTACTCGCAAGCCATTACCATAATTGTAAAAGTGTTGCATATAGACCTGAACTACAAAATGCCGGTGTAGCGGTGATACATTGTTGTTTATTCTTAGATCTAAATATAATTACAAATATTATTGAGCGCGTGTCTTGTGATGTTGGTTTGCGACGAATTTCTGAAGTACCTTCGAGTGGAGGGCCGCTCGCACTTTGCATATTTTTGTTTGGGTGCTCTGGACCCCCATCATTACCATTTTGGCACGCCTCGAGATCTGAAACACGGAAGATGCGATAAGTGGTAAATATTTTATACCCGACATTATGGGTTTTATATCAATTTTGTATTTTTTTACTGACAAACAATAAGTTGAAATCCTCTATTACAAAGAAAGTATTTACAGTTTTACGAGTTAGGGAAAGGTTGCTAGCTTAACTAATGCTTTTTTATAGTAATTAAAAATATAACGTTATACAGAAATTAAGCATCTCTTTTTATTTCCACGTCCTTTTAGGTCTAGTTTTGAATGTTGCAAGTAAAAATACACACTTTGCTTTTTATGTAATCACGTCGATACCAATCAGTTACGTTGATGTTAGTAATACGTAAAAAAAAAATTATGTGATAGGTAAGTCCAATGTCTGAAGGCCGATCATACTATGTTGATATCCTTAACAAACAACTGACTCAATATGACATAAGGGTTGAAGTTGAACTCCTGTTTTAGGTTTTCCTCGTTAATAACGCGGCCATATACTAGTGTTTATCTTTAGGGTGGGGAGAGGTGGGGGTGAGTGGTGGTGGGGGTTAATGAACTCGCAGGATGCACGTCTGCCGCTCGCAATAATATTAGTTCAGCACCAATGGCAACCGGCGCGCAGTGCTACCATTTCGGGTGTTTCCATCAAATAACTAACAGATGACTGCATGTTTTCCTTGCTGAATTTGTATTGTTTATTTGTCTGTGCAAAATATCATATTTAGTGCTTAAATATATTACAAACGCGTTACATAGAACAGCTTTTATTTTCATTAAAGTTACAAGTGATAATTGGCGGTCTTATCGCTCGAAGCGATCTCTTCCAGACGAACCCAGTCAGATTTCTTGTTGCTCGGATAGGTGCCAATGTTATCGATATAATGTAGTAAATTTTATATTTAATACGTTATCATATAGAGTGTGAACAGAAATATAACGTTAATATAATATTAAAATATAAATAAATAAATAAATATTAAACAAAATTACGTACATTGCTCAAATTTCAAGATGAATAGATAAAGCCTCCGTATTATGGAGTATCTACATCACACTGTACGACACTGTGAGACAACGATGGTACTATAACACACAGACGCGAGGTAATTAAGTATCGAAAAATATAGAAAATTTAATTTTCTACATTGACCCGACCTTAAAACCGGCGTGCGAACCACTCGGCTACGGAGGTCGTAATTTTCTGTCAAAAATCTAAATCAATCAAAATCAAAATTTATTTATTCAGTTTAGGCTTTTACAGAGCACTTGTGAAAGTCGAAATTGTCGTTTATCTACATGTAGGTTTATCTACAATTGGTAATATTATTATAGTAAAAAGAATTTCAGTTTCTTTTCTTTGAGCCATAACACTTATTTTATCTAAATGTTTTCGGTCTGTGTAAGTTAGGATTGTTTCGTAGGACAATCATTTGTCTCGAAAGGAAATCTAATTAACATAAAATCCAGTCAATAAAATCTCTCCTAAATTCCAATATTGCCTATAAACGTGTCTAATGGAAAAAGGAAAAATTGCAACAGATTATTACCCGGTACAAAAATTTTATCATTTGTACAATTCGATTCATTGTGAAACTTTTATTATTATTTTTAGTTGTCTTTCTTGTTTTAAATTACTATGATTTAATTCAAAATTATGAAGTTGTTGTAACGAAAAATTAAGTGAATTCGTTTTGATTAAATTTTAGTAATAAAAAAATATTAATTCAGATATGATAATCAAACAATCTGTCAATTATTTCAAATGTCCTTAATGCATACAAAAACCATTAATCTATACGAGTATGTGGTAAAAGTGCAGTGACCGCTGCCACTTTACGTTCTGCACCTGTGAAGTAATAATATCATCATTCTGCACCTATTAATGTACCTACTTATGAGGATACAAACATTTCACTGCAGTTAATGAATATAAGCAATTTGATTCGTCAAAATATAAAAACATCTAAGGGCGAGTGTCATCTATTGAGTCAATACAAAATTAATGAACCGACACTAGTTTCGAAGGCAACAAATTAAGAACTTATCCCCGTAGGATCAACGAATGCCACCAAACGCTGGTTTTAAAGTGTTACTATATCAGTGGTCTTAAGACAATATATGTGTAGAAATGAACTTATCTATTTTATGTCTAGTTTGAGTGTTGTGTTACCCTTATTATTTTAGATTTCCATATTACAAGGAGTTTGACTACTTAGTTTCAGATTTGATCAATGTATGTGATTCTTTCTAATATTATGTTAACTTTGTACTATCTAAACAAAGTTGAGTAGAACATTCAAACTCGATGAGATTAAATAGTTTGATGTGTTACGGCTGCTCCATTCTTGTGCCGTGTGAGACAGCCGGCGCCGACGGTAGCGCGCGCTGAATGTTAATGGTTATTAATCAGTCTCCGTGTGCAAGAGTCAGCTGCTGTATTACCCACTGCTGCGGATACAGCTTCCTTACTGAAATTCCTTCTCATTCTTAAGAAAGAAATATTATAGCTCGCCCCTCAAGAATTTATGATATATGTTTTAAAACTGACCCACTTAAAATTGTACCCACAAACTGAGAAACTGTAACAGGAAGATTTAAAAATAAAATATAATTATTATTTCTGAAAGAGATAATGAAAACGGTTACATACCATCGCTTTATTGCCTTGCAATATTATTCAAACTTTTCACACAGAGACTTGCAATGAAATTGGTTTGTAAAGCTTCATAATTTATTTAACAAAAGCTTGCCTTTGGCAAAATACTCGAAACAGTCGCTAATTTTTCATTGTCGTCCCCAGCCATTCAAAGCTTATCGACGCTCGAAATAAGGCGTCGCATTCATGGGAACACTAAAAACACACCGTCCATCCTATTCACGGTGCGGCGGATGGTAGCACAATGCGCGTGCGCCGACGTTTCAATGGCTGCTCATTCTGGAAATTTGTTCGTGCGCTTGCGCTGCGTATTTGTCAATACTGTCCTGAAGAGTACTGTTTAATCAGTGCATTCAGCTGTACCGCCGCTGACGAGTAATTGCTGCCGATTGAAATGTTAGCCAATGACTTACTTTCAATTTGACATTACCTTCAATTGAAATTTTATCGCGGCCATCTTTGAAAAAAGGTTAATTTATTCGACCTATAATTATTCAATTATAGTATAATGGCATTGGATATGGATAAATGGTCAGTGAGTTGTAATTAACACTATAGTAGGAGGAAACCAGCATAATTTACCCGACATTGTTGTAATTTTCAAATAGCAGTCCACGATAACAATACTCTTGTTTTGTTATCAAAATACGACTTCAATAAAACAGGTATTGTCGATAATTCAATACATTTTGCCGTACAAATCCTCACAAAAACGTTCGCTCGCCAGCAATTAGACTCGAAAATAATATTGAGAAGTCGGGAGGAACAATAACGAAGCTAACCATTAAAATAAGAGCGGAATAATAAATGAAGGCTGAAATTAAAAAAAAAAAGAGAATCCGTCGCGGCGGATGCATAGAAATATGGCGGCCGAGCACCGGGACCAATCAAAATTGTTCGTCAATTAAGTGAGTGGAGATCGCAGCAAAAGGAAAATTGAAGGAAAAACTGAGGGTGGCTTGCGGTAGGGATGTTATTACGCGTTCTACGTTAAAAGTTGTCATGATTTACATAACTCTCGTTTTGTATTTGAACATGTTATGTAATGTTGATATTTCTTTATATTGTCAGCTTTATATTTTGCTTTGTTTTATCTATTTTCATTTGGTATCTCTTTCACTTTTAGATATTTTTCGCTTAGTTAAAGTTGAGAATTTTTACTTATCAGAACCGAACTGGCTCTGAAAAGAATAAGGTTTCTATTACGTACTATAGCACTTCTTTTGATTAATGATACTTTTGGCTTCGTCACTGTAGTAGTAAAATACTAATCGTGTCCTTTCCTAAAGCAGTTTCATTTATAATAACTGGGTGCTCTCTTATTCTTGTTTCTCAGTTTTCTTGGACTACAGCAGATTTCTACAGAAGCCTTCCTGTCGTTTCTGACTGTCGACTGTATGTACTAACAGATCTTTCTCTATTTTTTAAACCAAATGCAATTCATTTTAGTTTTTTTTTCAAATATACGATTTTTTCCAATAAGACTACATGCATCGACATTTGCTATCGCAACACTGGTCGGTTTTCTTGTAGATACGAAAGCTATGGGAATAAAGTTTGTTTGAGCAGCGTTATGGTGGCTCGTAAATGGATTTATCACTATATAAATAGCCGCTGCGCTGCGACGGCACGCCGGCCGCTCTGTTACGTCACGAACATATTTATGCATAAGGCTTGGCTTGATACCAGCGAGTACGAGCGCAACTCTTGATATGTGAACTTCAGGTTGATTTTGACGTTTCAGGACCATTTTTATTGGTAGTACCTTGTAATTCGAACACCTCAAACGGAAATGATTCCAGCCTTACAACTTTATGCCATATTAACTATAATTGAACGTAAAGAACATAAAATTCGTATTTGATTATAGTTATTATATAAAGAAATTTTTTAATAGATTTGCAGGATATGTTGTCTAGTTCGTAAGAAATCGCTTGGCAGAAATCGGCTAAAACTGATCATAGGTACAATAAGTTGTGTATATTTTGTGTTCATTAATGTACCAGTGTATATTCAATAAATACAATTTACATTGTTTAATTTGATGTTATTTATTTTAATATTTTTTCAAAATATGAGTCGGTATCATACAGCCGTTTATCTTGCGCCCAACCGGCGTCCATTTTGTCAAGGAATGACCAACGTCCGAAGGGACACTTGTGAAATTATGCGCGAAATGTGCTATGGCTCATTTAATTTAAATACTGCATCTTTGATACCCCATTGACCCTTTCAAATCGTGTATTAATAACGAATGAGGATCCCCCTAATATCCTGTAATGTAGTTCTGATTTATATAGTGAAGATATAATATTTCCTTGGAGGTTTTCGTCGAAGCTCGTGTAAGGCGGCGGGCACCACCTGACTCTCCGTGACCTAACCACCTTACGTATTTAGGCTGCAGCAGTGCACAGGTCTAACAACCTCGTACTAAAACAGAATATCGATTACTTTCGCTACTATAACGTAATCCCCCGCCCACTTTTCGTTTTTTTAGCTCAGGATAATAATATAGTGGTCTCTGTCTAGCGCGCGAGTATCCTGCGGCGTCGCGGCGGTCCCTAGAGCCGGAGCGTCCCTCTCGCGCGCCCCCTCGCCCCGCCACCCCCGCCGTATGTAAATGATCGTCTCCTTGCCTCTGTACGGGTTAGTACAGACGCTGCCACACAGACGTAACGATGTTTGAGGTTTACTGCCCTTACGGCTTTTGTCCTATTTTAAATTTCGAATTTGACGTTTGGATGTGACGTCCAAGATCGCCTGGGCTGGGTGTCGTTTTTCCATATTGCATCCGCGTGGTCCGAGTTACGGTAGTACTGCGATACGACGGTAGACATGCAAATGTTACGTCTAACCGATAACAAAGATAACAAACCGACGGCAGTTTGAGCAAAAACCTACATCGCGTGTTCTTTAGACGCAAACTTTCAATGGTTGCACGCAATACAGTATTCTATGTCGTTCCAAATAAGGTCGGATGTCGTTAGCGCAACAGGGTCATTTACGTCGTTGTAATTACTCCAGTGACGTCACGTGTACGTCGAAAATGACACTTTTACGGGCAATAATTTACATTATTTCGGTGTTAAGCTTCGCGTGCCAGCCGATTGATTTTATGTCAGTCGCTTCTCCTATTTGCGTTGGTAAATCGAATCACTCGGTACGCGACGGAGTTATTTTGTAATGGTCGTTTCGCGTGAGCTTTTTGACTCTTTTCTGTTTGTTGTTATTTTGTTTTGGTCGGAAGGAGTTCTCGGTAGCCATCGCGGACTCGGCTGGTACCGTTTAGGAGATACTACAATGTCGGCATTAGCGATAACACGTTTATTTTTGGTCCTTATATTTTGATGCAGTTTTAAATTAAAGTTTAATAAAAGAGTTGATTTACTGTAATGGAAAAATAAAGGTAATCATAATTTCTTATCGAAGTTCACAGTATTAAATTTTGGCTCTGTTGTTGGTCTAACGGACGGCTTAGAGACAGAGACTTCTTTTTAAGCGATTTAAAGGAAGGTGAATGTTGGATTGGTTATAATGTAATTTGTTTCGTGTTCCATGAAAAATTTTACTGATAAAGACCAGTTATTAGAATAACGGCAGGTTCACAACGCGTTTATGAAATTAAAAATTAAAATAAAATCGCATTTTCAACAAAAACGATACAACTCTATGATTGTTTTGTTAAAGAGTCAACCACAGGTGGTGTGTGTTATGTTTTCTTTATAAAAGTAATAAATTTGAAAGCACTGTTATAAAAAAAATCTATGCCATATACAAAGATTAACAATCCCAAATTTAATCTAAAGTTTTGAAAATAAGCGCCCGAAGACGTCAAAAGAATATTCTTGAATCCGTTAACCATCTCACTAATCATTGGGTATCTACTATTATGGAATTTTATAAATTCGGTTCTAGTATTTATGTATCTAGTACGAAAGAAGACCGTTCGCGAGTTAAAGCGAAGCGATAAGGGTGCAGACACACGCTGTCCCAATTAAGATCTTCATTAGAGCTTCCGCGAACGTGCGCGCGCGCCTCACGACCTCCGAGCAAAACAAATGGCTGATTAGATACAGTGACGTTTTAAATTGATGACTCATATTTTATTATATCGTATGTTTGTGATAATATAAACATTGTACATTATATTTTACAGCAATGTTACAATAATCAAAAATCCTCGGAAGTTTTTTCTCGTATTATCCGTCATTTTATCTTACCACCGTTTATGACGACTCGTGGCTGGCGTAAAGAATGGGTGTAAGAAACTTATCGGCATATAGTTATTTGGAAATAACTTAATTATTTCTAAATTAACGTTACAATTTACAAGAAAGGATTAAATAAAAAAGAAAACTATTTAAATCAAAAACGATTAGCGAGTATAGAAGGATGCAAACGGTTATACATTTTATAATACACACAAGAACAGTTACTCTACAATATCTGTATACAACAAGACAGTATTTTACAACAGTCTACCAATTAAAAATTAATATGTATATTCTTTTCAGATAAGACAAATAAAAATATATAGGCAAATTAATACAAAAGTTCGGGTAAAGATCCCTAGTAGGTAGTTAATATAACTTTTAAATAATGCGACGATGTCAATGTAACAATAGCGTTTTTTTAATTGTTAGCCTGGTAGAGTCTTCTGTACCCACTCAGGTATTTACACCCGGTTTCTGAATTGAGTACTTAAAGTTAAGCACGTGTCAAAGTATACTTAAATGTCACTTAAAAAGGTTATAGTTTGATAAAAACTAGGAGTTTTTGCAATGTGAAATGTAAAAAAAACTTAAGTTATTGTGGATAATTCGTTGTGATTTTGTACTTATCTCAATTCAGAAACTGGCCTTTAGTGATTTCTGTTAACTTTTCCTTTTTGTGTTTGAGCAATTATGAGTATACCTTTGTATACGTATCTCAAGTGATATTCTAATACCAAATTTACTTATAACGATTCATAATCTATGATAAAAAGGATCTACAATAGAGGTAGGCAGCGAAAACAGCTGAAAGGAAAAACATGGATATTCTGCATGCGTATGAGAGGTGTTGTGAAAGTTAGTATTAAAGATATTTAACGACTAGGAAAAATAAAATGAAAACATTTTAAAAAACAAAGTGTAATCGTCTGGAAAGCTAGAGGCTTAACTGAGAGGTTTGGGCTTTACACAAGATGATATTTCAAGTTTCTTTTTAGATGATCCAAATTTCAATAACCAAATAATAAAATCACTTGTCTCGAATAATCGATTCTTAAGAATCATTTTTATTTGTACATTACTTTGTATACCTACTGCATTTATACATACTTATTTGAAATTAGAATATTGTTGATACTTACTCGGGTACATAATTTACTCGTATGTCAATGTTATGTTGTTTTATGTGAACTAATGCTTCTCCTACATCGCATCCAGTGTATTACACCATGTCTCGTTGTATGCGAGCGTAGCTGTTGTATACTTGCTGACATGAGTTAGAGTGCATCGCGGGATTTGCAGTACATCCATGTACAAATTTGAAAGTTACGTCTACAAATAGAAATTGTGTTATTTTTTATATCATGTGGAACTGTTTATACCAGCATATTTGTCTGTATGCGGCGATGAAAACACTTCAACTGAGATCCACAGCAAATAATTCGTCATAGGATAAATTCCAGTTAAGACACAATTTTATTATTTATTTATCCAAAAGATTGAAGGTGAAATTTATACCCACAGTAAAAACGTCCTACTTATATTAACTGTGAGATAGAATTAGTGAACTTTGGTGGACTTTATTGTTTTGATAGTAAATCTATAATATATCAACAAGTTCTGCATGTGCAACTAGCACACACATTTAATATTAAGATATCAGCTAGATATCCATACATTTAAAAAAATATATCATATACATTGCTCACAATACCCCAAACTAAATAGCTATTCCATTTACATTAGGGAAATTTGAAACATCGGTGGTACCACAACACCCAGACCCGAGACAATGAAAAGATGAGTTCATTTTCTTCACTGACAAGGAAAACTGGCGGGTAAGCCGCTAAGCCAAGAAGAACGTTAGAAACAAAACATATTATTTCTGCTTATTTTAAAATATAATATTATCTCTTAGTGGGTGTACTTGTATAGGCTGATTTATCATATTAGTGCGCAGGTTGCGGCGACAATTGTAATGTAAAACCTTACCGGATCCTAGCCGGCTATAGTGCACCGGCCCGGATGAGACTTGTTCACCAAACCGCTATTCAGATGCACCTATTGAGAATTGACGATATTACTCTCAGAAATAACTAACTCTACATGTATAATAAGATAAGATGTAAAGCTATGAAACAAATAGAAATTATCCAACAACAATAATTATATACCCGAAAAGTTGGAATAATTATAAAACTACACACATTTGAATTTAGCATGCTCGATTCATGCAATAATTCATCATTGGAAGATTGTAGGTGCAGCGTGAATCGTAGATAATTGTGAAAGTCAACATTTTTATTCACCGAGCAATTTTCTTCGTGCCTCTTTCACTAAAGCACTTGGCAAATTTTCTGTGTATAACGGAAAAGGGCCATATTAAAAAAGAAGTTAAATATTTTTTATGCTTTTGCAAATTTTTGCCTTTACTCTGTTTTTATCTTCTAGATGCGTCGCGCTCAACTAAATTAGAAGTCATCGATGTAGTATAAGAATGATATTGTCAAACTCATATTATTGTTGACATACCCGCGAATCCAAACATTTGTAACAAGAAATATAACGACGCAACCGAATGTCCATTTTAACGCATGTAGCAAAAACGCTCCCGTAACTGAAAAATCCTTTAAATTTCCTCTTTCCCTTAACGGGCGAGTCGTACGTGCCGCTTGTCAGCTGCCTTGTACAACAAAAATAGTATATTAGTCGCGATGTACACTTTGTCAGAAAATTGTGGACCTTATATTTAGATGGTTAAGGTCGATGAATTGCATGATGTTGGACGGTGGCAGGTATCGGAAGCAACAATGATGTACCTCGGCCAGTCCGATTGCGAGAGTTTTTTTCGCGAGGCTCCTCACTGACGGCCGCGGATCCGAGAAATGTGGACACGGTATAATGTTTTTTGATTGTGGTTTCATTTACTAAAGCTAGAGTATAATAATTTTAGTTGATTATTGTTGTATTGAAAGAATGTAACCATTTTTCACTTTGTTTTATATAGTATCTAATATAAAATTGTCATTACCAAGTAATGAAACTCACAAACCGTAATTTTAGCTTTATGTTCATGATGAGAAAATATATGTAGTTAACGGCTTAGCTTAATAAGTTACTTCAATTATAGGTATTCGGATGATGTATAATTATGTACATTGTGCTCTCACTAATAGTAAAACCAATTAGTTTTAAATATTTCAAGTATATTGACTTGAAGTATTATAATGTTGCATCTGGGTAATATAAGATCTACTATCCATTATTGTTTCATTAAACCTTCTCTGCCTTTCGTTAAACAATGTATTATATCTTTGACAAGAAGAAAATGGAAATTGATCTTGATATATTTTATTTTGATAGACTTTTTTAATCACCAAATCCGATATCAAATATTTTGTATTTTCTTTTATTTTTAGATTTGTACGTAATGTGAAATTCAAATCCGCAGACAGATGCCACGTCCACGTTTAGTATTATTGACGATTTAAGACAATGAGCGCGGGCCCACACCGCGTCACTCCTTAAGCCTTTTCGCCTTATTTCAGTAGCCTTCCTTTTGTTTCGAGGGCATTTCTTTATTTTGTTGTGCGATCTTATTATTTCGCTACCGTTGGCTACATTGCGTCGTCCGTTTTGTTTTTGCTCGCATTTTTCTGGTACAGTAGCTGCTCACGGAATGAAGTAGTGCAGGCCAGCCCTCTTGGCATTGTGTATTTGCTGTTTGCTTTTTTCCCTCGTCAAGTTTTTTGCACGAGCCTGTTTCTGTGTGATGTAACGTACCATGTGATATGATCTCAATGGGTACATATAATTGCAGGTGATATCCAATTAAAGTGACACGACTGAAATGGCGGATGTGAGATAGTAATTTGTCATGTTGCAACGCGCGAGGATCGTACTATTGATAAAAACTAATTTGGTTTATTTACGTACTAGTTAGCGTTTAAATTAAGAGAAACAAGTGAAGACATAAAGAAATCAATGAATTTAACGCAGCCAATTAGTAGTTTTCATACTTTAATGATGTATCGTTTGATCAGTAAAAAGCATGAGTGACTTAGTAACATTTCTCAGTAAGACAAGTTTGGCTTGCATTAATTTTACGATGCTCATGAAGCCATTGCTGGATATCATTACGATAAGCCGACTTGCTAATTGGCACCCCAATCGGGCTTAACACAGCATCGGTAATGTCTTAACCGTTGGACCCCCAGAAATGCCAACAAGCTTGCATACAAAACGAACAATCGAGTAACACAGGCGTCTACTTAAGGCTAACTGAGATCGCCTTTTTAGTATGTGAGTGCGAGGGCCGCGTGTCTTTGAGCTAATTAAGTGAAACATGCTCTCGCGCCGCGTTAATCACAGCCAACGTGGCGCCCTTAGAACACCGAGTTGCTTTTAGTAAGCGATGTTGCGGTATCACTGGAATTCCAATCGGGCTGTTAAAGAGGCCGTTTTGGTGTAAGGTATAACGGTAACGCGCTGATTAACGCTGATATGTGATATCAAAGATACTCTCTGTGGACAGTTCTCAATTTAGTATTATTTTTAATAGTGCTTCGGTGCTGAACAGATAATAATTAAGTCGCAGTGTTTACGATATGGTGTATATTGAAGTAACTCGAATGCAAGTCGTATTTTAGAATATTGCGCATATACAAGAGATAAAAAAATCTTGGACTTGTATTTTTTTCGGTGAATTTGTTTTTTAATATATTTCCGTATACATTGCCGGGTCCATTATAGAAAATAAACTTTTCTACTTTCTGAGATCTGGACGTTTAGCCACAATCATTGTTTCACGATCTCCTTGACATGCAATGTATGGGGTTTTAGTGTGTAAATTACAAATATTATCGTTACCCAGTTGCTAACTGTAAAGAGCTTATCCCTTGGTTACTATAATCAATCAAAAGGGCATTAAATTTCAAACACGTTCAGACTTTTTATTCATGATTTTAGCTCATAAATATAACAACTTCAAATTAAGTATGTCCAAAGAAACGTTCAGAACTGAGATGCCAATTTAGGCCGTTTCCTCATTTCGAAGGGTCCAGCCTAATTCAGTCAGACAATAAGGGAGTAAAAACCGTCGCCAAGACAATGTCTGCTTTTTAAAGGACAATCGGTGCCGAGTAAGGAATTTATTGAGTCGAAAGGAAAATAAACGAGAGTGGCATATGTAGGAGGACAGAACCCGTCTGAGCGGGATTGATCCTCCGTATCAGCTGTCTGTTTGTGTGTATGTCTCCTTATACGGTCCACGAAGAAATCACTTTTTAAGTTCGTCAGCTGCAAAGAAGTTTTGTTGCGTCGTCGATCGAATTTCGTACATTATTTGAAAAGATACTGGAATATAATAAATGTGTGCGCATCGTGTAGGTATTTGTACGGTAGGGAAGCGAAAAGAGTTGTTTTTTCTAATATTATTCAAAATATTTAATGTTAAGGTTCTGTAGGAAAAAAATATTAATATGGAATGTTTTATATCACTATAAGAACCTTCCTTGGAGTTCATACATCTTTGTTAGAATCACCCGAATCAACCCACCCGATCTCGAGTTAATGATTAGTGAGTTAGTGATAAATTTTCACTTATGTTAAAATTAAATATAAGTCATTTGAAATGTGCAGGACCAGTTTCTATTATATATTATCTGAGTAGATAGGTATACTTGTCAGCTCATACTCAATGAACAACGAAGGAGGTCCATCAATTATTCATAGTCTACAAATCCTCAGTCATAACAATGTTTTACCTCGCTCGGTAAACATACGATCTTGTATTAAATCAACAGGCAGATGGAGAAATAGATGCGAATCGAGAATTGTTTATCCCGGTGCAGATAATTTATCTGTAACTTGAATATGTACAACTTTAATTCTGGTTCTTCGCTTTTGCTATTTTGTAGTTGATAGTATATATAAGTAATTAAGGCAGTGTTGTGCTGTTAATGAAACATTAAAATGACATAAACTCAATTTTCTCTTCTACAAATATTATACCTTCTCATTATCTAATAAACAGAACTTTTTTAATCAAAATCAAAAATAATTAGTTTACCATTTCTAAATGATGTAAGTGACGCATATTTGTGCCATTTTTTGTAGTTCTATGTTATTTTATTATATCTTCCTCCCTGATCCTGTACCGTTTACCTTAGAAGGCAGTTAAACACCCTCTAGAGTCCGTTCAGGGAGGTCACCACGGTCGACACCAATCAGCCCTCGATTGGGGTTGATATAGGCCTTTAATAGCTATGTTTTGAATAAGAAGAAAATAAATACGAACACGGTAGTAAAAGTTTTTTGATTGAGTGTTTGTATATATGTTATTTAACATAAATTATACACCTTCATATATATAAAAAAAATCTAAGTAAATGACTGTATTACCTGTATATAAAGAAAGTTCATTACCCTTAGATATGTAGTTGGTATTATTTTCCATATTTTAACGTCCGTTCTGATACCTGAATGTACTATTAATAATGGTTATATTTGAAATAATTAAAATTCGTAATTTAGAATTGATTCTAATGGATTTTACACAGACAAGTTCTATGTATATATATATATATATATACATACTCTGGTGACAACATTCATATCATCATTTACCAAACCCCAATACCAATTAAGCTCAAACTTCACAGTCCGCACATAGCGATACGGTCCCAAAAGGGTCCAATTTCACGGGACCAAGCAAATTGGCACCCACTCGAGTGTTAAGGGCCCGCCACGCCTCCGAAAGGTCATCTGTAATTAAGATGGAGCAATCAGACTCGTGACCGAACGCGGCACGAGATCAAACACTGGTGTCACTTGTCAAATGGAATATTTTAGGTACGCAGTTGTTTGATCTCGAACGAGAGTCTTATTTCGACCGAGATTGGAAACGGCCGGTAAATAATATCACGACATGCCGAACTCGTTTTGTATATTTATGTTTGTTATTGATTCTGCAATATGTCATTTATTTATGTTCCTCGTTGTCGTTCTAAGCCAAAAACCTCTGAAGTCTTTACAATAAACCTATTTAGTATAATACAAATGTATGCGACTAACATATTTGAGGTTAAAGTATATCAATTAATCTAAAAAAATATATTCATAAGTAATTTCCTAGTAAATTATTTTATTTTCAACTATATTTACACCTATAGTTACAAATATAACTAAGTACGATTGAGTAAGCCCGATAAAACAACAATGTTTTCGCAGACCCAAACTCAATTTTCACAAATATACTTCTAATTAAACAATAAGCACCCGGCATCTTTGCTTTCAAGCATAAATGGGGCTTTCTTGAGATACTGGTCTTAGAGGGTGTAAACAACCCTTTAAAATAGTGTGCCATTAGCAAGAGAAACGGGTGGTGGGAGCGGCGGGAGGAGGGGGACAGCTAAATATCTTTTAGTATCTGCAAAATGTCTAATTTAGTAGCGAGGCTTTGATGTTGCCCGGACTAAGAGAGCTGTGGAGAAGGTAGCGCTGGACCGTTGTCGTAGGTGTTAATTTTTAAAGTTTCTTAGAGTATCTACACTAATAATATAAAAAGAAAATATTTGTTTGTTTGTAGTAAATAGGCTTCGAAATTATCGGACTGATTTAAGAAATTCCTTACCTTTCTAGAAACTACATCATACGCGGGTGACACAGGGAATAATTTACGGGAGTGAATTCGCGGAAAAAAAGTGTTAAATAAGTTTTATGTAAAATATATCAAATATATGTACATGCTTTAAGTTTATACAAAAGTTAAAACAATAAAATGAAAATAATGATTAGAGTACACATTTCTAGTTTAAGGAGTCTAAAAGAAACTATTTATTTTTATAAATACCAATAATATTAATACAAATGCGCTTTATTTGGCCTTCTTTCTCTTTGCAATAATGGAGCATCGTTATGACACGAGTTTTGTGTGAGAAAAGTTGGGAGGCTGATAAGCACCACTATTTTAATCACGAAAAAACATGAAAGACGAGATTAATAGCCTATTTGTAAACCTTACGGTCAGTTGTACAAACGTACATTAAAGTTATTAAACCTTTTTAATCATCTTGACGATTTATGTTCTAATCAATGTTGTAAAATTTGTATGGGTAATCTGACATTAAACTAATGTCAAATGGATATTTGTGCAACTGGCTATTTGCAATAAATAGATATTTATAAAATCAGTCATTGGTATAAAAAAAAATTGTATTGTGTCACAACTTCGACTCCTCGCGTCTCCTGTCCCAGAGCCTGAACGAGGTGACTCCCCCGAGACAGTCCTCTCGTTTACTTATCCATCGCTATCTGATCATCACCGGCGGGAGATTTCAGTGCGTGGGTACAATTGTACCCTTGTATCTATATAGGTACCTGTATGGTACAGTACAAGGATACACACAGTGTTATACCTTTTTTTTATGATGATTCCCGATCGGGACAATGTAGAAAATAATTACCTACAAAACTAGGGTTTCACCTGTTTAGTTTTGGATTAGAGTAATAATGTTGTCTCATTGATATTCAATATATGTCAGATTTGTTATTTTTCAGATTAGATATTTGTGTTTCAACTTGTGTAAGTTACTAATAACTCTTCTTTTAGCTTTTGCTGAGCTATTTGCCGGTTTTTCTCAGTATAAGATCTACGTGCCGTAGTATTTACTTTAGATTTGCCAACCCATGTCATAATGTTTCGGCGGCCATTGTTGTTTATGACAGCCTAGATTTAATAAATTATATTTAGTTAAAACCCTAGGTCTAAACTCCCGAAATGTTAAAAAAGCCAGTAGAATACCTACAATTTAGATGAATTCCTGTGGTCTATTAATCAATATTAACAAGGCTGGCAAGGATTTTTTTTTCTTTCATGTTGTACGATTATAAATTTAACATTAATATATATGACATCACGTAAATAATAATATACTTTTTGTACTCTATAGAAAACAAGATACAGAGAATCACACTTTTCTTTAAAATAATTAAGATACTGTCGCCTAATAACGCCTATGGTTATCAATCGCTGGCGTGTTAAAAGTTAACTAGCATATATTTAATAACAGTCTCACACTCACAGAACTTTTAGGACGATATAATGATATTTAAAGCTAAAACTATTTAGGCTTTAGCGGTCAATAATAGTGGACGTTATTAGGCGATAGCCCGTTATACAAAAGGCGGCCTTATTGCTAAGCAGCAATCTCTTCTAGGCAAACTAAGGAGTACAAAAATAAAAAGGATTTGGTATTGGGTACATGGGGTATTGGGTACAACGGTAAGAAGGATACAAGTATATCTTAATAACTTAAATGAATCGATATATAAGGTTATCGGTATCGATTACTTTCTTAATTTTCTCGACGTGAAGAAATCTCATGCTGTCTCTCAACGGATTCATGTGATGTCATTAGCGTTGTATGAATTGATACAGAAATATACGTATGTGCAATATGAACACCTTTCGCTTTGACGTCATGTATTAGATATGTTACGCTTTCTAAAATGATTTTATATAGAATATGTTATACATGTAAAGAGTTTGAATAAAATAATAAAAAAATACAATCTCAGGTAATTGAAACTGGACTTGAGCCTAGTCTCTCGTAATCTAGGCAACTGCTCTTATTTATAAACCATCAAATTTAAGGTAACATAAAAAGACCTCAGCAAGATTGATGCAAGTCTCAAACTATAAATGCCTATTATTATTGTATTCACGTAATCATATTTTTTTAAATATATGGAAATCAAATTAAATAAAAATGTTCTCCATTCTTGAAATAACCAATGCATAGTTTATGTTACAAATATAACCTATACTTTTTAAAATAGCGTGCAGTCAATTTTAGCATTGTGTTAAAAAACAATCAGGGTTTTGCTATATGTTATGATAATATTATTATTAAACATAAGGACTTATCAAATCATTAAGTTTGTCATGAGAAATCTGAACCACCTCTTGATATTTACGTCTCCAGCATTTACTTCAGGCGCAGTTACCGAACTTCTCACAAGTTGGAGTATGAAATTATGGTTGTTCTAAAACAATGTCTTGCTTCCGACCGCGACCCTGGCTCCCTCTACTGCCAGATTAAGAATTATTGCCTCTTATCTCCAGGCTAAGTCGACAACTCGTCGACTATTCGCTCACCGATATCTAAGTGAAATTATTTCGACAAACTTTACCTAACGCACGGACTCCCTCGCTACGATAAACACAACAAAAACAACTTCAAACTATATTCTTACGAGGATAAGGTTAAAACTGGCTCAGGCATGTCGAAGGCATTTAAGACACGTGATTAGAGAAAAGCGGGAAAGTGGAAATCATTTGTGAATTCGAGAAAGGGACAGGTGACATGATATTATGCAAATTTGTTGCAAGAGGGAAAGAGATAGCCCGTTCACCGTGGTTCAGGTCTGGGATGGATAAAATTTATACTCGGATGAAACGATTTATTACAAAAGCGTTGAGTACGTACCTACTTGAAATTAATTACACTAAGTTTTGCTTTCATTTCGCTCCATTGTGCGGGTTCCAGTCTGGTGTCGGCGGTTTTTATTGCGAGTTTCGAGGGATATTTTATGGTAAGTTGTTGGTTTATTTTTATGTTTCCTCGGATCTGCCATGTCTGGTGTTTCCGTCTTCTATAGATTATGGATTATATCAGATATATTGCTGCTTCTGTTCGCAGAATTTGAACGGATTTATATTTTGTTGACATTTCAGTTGATCTAATTCGTTAAAGATTTAGTATTGAAATACTCATATTATAGAAAGTTATTGCAAACCTAGCTTCAGCTCGACTGCATGATACATATGTAATTTCTGGGGACTTTTTTCCAGAAACAATGACTTAGGTCCAGAAACAAGTGTCGTGTAAGCTAATCGAATATAGTGGTCAAATTAATTTTGTTCTTTTTTTTTGCAATATATTCACAATTATCACCAGACGTCTATGAATGTCCTCACTGTGGGGGCATTGACCTTCCCTAAATAATATAAAGAGAACTGGCCATGCTCCCACCACACGGGCCCACTGCAGATTGATGGGTGTTTATGACTGCAGTTGCAGCCGGGGCCAAGGCTTTAAATACCTTCCGAAGCATGGATGGGCCTGAGATAGTAAATTTTAGGTCACCCATCCTATGCGTGCTAACCACCGCGCCATCGACCTTCTCCTATATGTAATATTTCAGTGTTATTATTTGTCTTTATATGCTTTTGCAGAGCGTCAGGTGAATACTTAGCAATGAGGTTGTTTCTACAGATAATAAAGATTGTATTCTCCTTTTTAATTCAGTACGACGAATACTATATACACAATCATTCTGTTATAAACAATTTATTACATGAACCTAACTCATATGCTATGTACTAGGTAAAGGTATCAGTAAATCATCATTAGCATCGGCCAGTAACCCCGGCAAGACGATAACGTGCAATGCGGCGACTTCCGGTTCCGGCAGGCGGGGCGCCACGGTCGCTTCCGGTGTCCGGTGACGTCACCAGAACGCGTGTGACGTCACGGCGCGGCACTTCCGCCACACGGTGTGCCTTAGCTTGGAAACCTTGTTGATATACCGGTGGGTATGATTTATAACTACATACTTATAAGTGACAACATAGTCTCAATTTGCTTTCTTTAGCCAATCGTACTTTTACGTATTCTTCTCTCAGTATTACGTCATACAAACATTTTATACATCTTAACAGGTTACCACAACAACGTCGTCCATAAACATTACAACCAACGACCAAGCGTTTAATATTTCAGTTTTATAAGTTTACAACACACACGAATCCCCCGCACCGACCGTCCGGCCGACACACAACTTTCTGAACCGCGCAAAACAAACGCAATACAAACGCCAGCAAGTTAGCTGCCGAAAAACCCAACAAATATACTCTTATATAAGCAATCGCTAGCTCTGTTCCTTTTACTTTATTTATATGTACACAGAGTTCAAACTCTAAAGTCTAAGCGAAATCTACCTCCGACGAGCATCGTCGATACCGCGCACAAAATGAAAAACCGCAACATGTGTTCCGGTTACAGAATATAAAATAGTTGATACAGCCTTTGAACATCGTTATTTTTTTCCACATTTCCATGCCTCGGCTGACCACAAATAAGTATTGTCAGTTTTAACTTAAATGTGGAATTTGGAAATCTGACAGAGTAAAGTGTGGAAGTTCCATAACGTGTTTCTATTATCCTTACGGTGATGATATTATCATTCATGATTCTGCGATGGTTATTAAATTTCGGAACAGATAAAGAAATCTGTTCCCATTATTCTCTGAAGAAAAATGAAATATTTCACCTCGCATAAGTCACAATTTCCCCAACGCCGACTCGAAGATAATGCTTGATATTTCTATCTAACAAGACAAGGAGGATAATGAAAAAAATATTCATAAATCAGTCCCATTAGTCGTCGAGATTTCAGTACACAGATCACATGAAATATCGCGCTGCACGGAGAAAGTGTATGGAGGGTGCATCCCATGAATATGTATGAGGGGGACAGGGAGCGGGCGGCGGGGTGGCGTGTAAATGGAAATTTCAAATAAAAATATCTCACATATTAACATGAGCCCGATTCGTGTTTTCCCCGAGTTTCCGTCAGTCCCCGGACCGGTCAGTGCAATAAAAATCCGTTCCGAAACGGATTCGCGTCTGAATTATGTTTTGGATGATTCGTTTTGTGATGGCGAGAAATCATATTGAGCGCTCGTCGACTTTGGGGCTGTTTCTAATGACTTAGCAATCATTTCATTCAATATTTCACTGTTAAATTTCGTTTTAGTATAAGTTACGATACATTACGATTTATGCGTAAGAGATTTACGGCTTTGACATTTGCAACTCATTTTGTTGGATTTGTTTATTTTATTACAATATATGCAGGTCAAGCTATTCCTTAATTTCATGAAACTTCTTACTAGAACATTCTGGAAAAGCGACTTTGTTCAACATTTTTACTGGCGCACTTAAACATTTTTCATTTTGCGTGACCGCTAAACCTCGTATCAGCCAATCACCCACACTAATCACTTTTATCCTAATTATGGCGCGTTAAATTATGATTAATAAGAAAGCAATTTCAACACAACATGGCATTCAATCACCATAATATTAAAGAATTCCATAATAGTTTAATACTAATATATGTTAAGAATTCGCCGGCAACATGCTACGGTACAAAGTAATACGTCCTCGAACATTTTCTACATTTTCTTATTGTTTCTTAATTTGATAAGTATTTCAATTACGGTATAATTTATGCTCTCTGCTATTAGCTACCGTGTGTATAGTTGTAATACACGTTTGAAGGAAATTAATTTTAATGTGTATTTATTTTGTAACAAAACATGCTAAAATAAAACAAAAATTAGTAATTTCTACAAATTGAAAATTCTGATCAAAATTGAAGAATTCAAATCCAAAAGTGAACATTTTTTAAACGGTTTCTTCGTGTTTGTATTTAATTTCATGAAGATTCAGACCCTTTACGGGATCCGTGTTCACATAAGACTAAGGCGTTGATTATCATTTCAATTAGGAGTATAGCTACCTTCAAAATACTATTTGATGTATTTATAATAGATTTTTTTAAATAAATTATGGCAACGTTTATATTTATTAAATTAAATTATTTTAAAAATAAAGACTTATTTGTTTTTACTTAACTTATGTTTGGGATTGTCTGAGAAGAATTGGCGAAACAAACTACGTCAAAAAAAGTGAATTGCTCCCTTTGATTTAATATTTACAAAAGGAACTAACTGTATCTTTTGGTTTCACAATGTCTGATCTGGATTGAAACATGCAGCTGAACAAAAATTCATCCCTAGATCACACATTACCAAACCAAAAGATCAGATAGCTCATTCTGTAAAGATTAAATCAAAGGGAGCAATTCACTCTTCTTGTTGGAGTTTGTTTCGCCAGTTCTTTTTCTTAACCTTTTTGTTAGTGCCATTGAAATCAATGGAATAAAAATATTTTTGACTAGTCGAGTTCCAAAGATAACAAATACCATAAAAACAATTTCTTTGATGTTCGTAAAAAAGTAACCGTGTATAAAGAAAGTTGGATAGTGCTACATACGAGTGGTATCTGGCGTAGTCCTTGAGATTGGTCGCGCCAATAAAACGCACGCTCCCAGCAAAAAACTGACGCCTCATCACCAGCTCGAGACAAATGTTCGCGACATTGTTGCCGATGTTGATAAATGGAGGATTTTAGTCGTAAAAGTATTGATTAGATTCATGAAATTGGAGTATAGTATGGTTGGTATTGAAACATCTAAAAAAGTATACACCCGTTGGAATTTTCATCAGATCGTGTAATTCATCATTTGGGGGATAATGTATTGAAAAAGACATTGTTTTATTTAATGAAATATGCTATATTGATATATCATTTTAAAGAAATTTGCAATTTTTTTAATTTATTTCACAAGAGATGTGTTTAAGAACACAAAGATCCTAAACAGTTTTAGACATATATATTTAAATACAAGAGCAATAAATGCATTTCTTTATATTTTACTTGTAGACACAAGTACGTGTTGCTGTATTTCATTTAAGAATTTGAAACAATAACATTGAAATCACTAAACTTAGATTGAATCTATCTCATAAATTGTAATTAATTTCACATAGTATCTACTGCCTAAGTAGGTTGTAAGTTCATTACAAGCAAACATAAGATATTCATTAAAAATAAAAGTGTTGTTCTCTAGATTACAAATTATATGTTCATTATAAGAAAATATTTATCAATAGGATTATGTGGTTAAATTCCATCATCGTAAACAAATTAAAATGTATGAAGTTTCTCGTAGCTCTACTAAAAAGTGAACACGTCTCTCGACCGCATCACCCTACTATAACGCCGATGATATTATCAAGGGAGTTTTAATTTTGCAATTTGTCGCGCATACCCCCGGTCCAGTGACGTACAGACGGACAGATGGAAGGCGCGAATGTTGTTTAGATCCCATTTGATGATAACATACTTATCTATTTTTTATGAAGCTCTCTGTAGCGCATTGTTTGATTTCTTTGACGTGTACGACGAGATATATTTCTATATGATCTCTATATTTGTGAAAGCGTTTCCTCCTAAAAAATGTGATATAACTATGCTTGTTGTTACTTTTTAATTTTAACCGTATTCTAATACGTGATAAATTAAAACTTTGGATGTTGGAAGGTTTTAGAAAGTATTTACAGAATTATGAGAATCACGTCAATGATAGTTATTACTTCTATAATAATTTTGTTGTGCTACATACTCACTACGTCCAGCCAGACTAATCCAACAAGACCGTATCAAGTTCACATTTGAGCCTATCACATCCAAAAATGCTCATCCAATCTACTTATAGCATCAAAATGCACAAATGCGTCCAATCAATATTCGCGTCCCCTGTAAGTTGCGCCGTCAAAGTTATCTTTTTATCTACAATTAGGATTTCGTCACCTCCCTCCTCCCCCCTCTCAGGGAGCGTTGGGAACTCGTCATCAAAGGCCGTCCTCTCATTATGCGACGTTATTGAGTTATCAAACGCCACGGAGGGAGATTAGTTCATACTTCCATACACAAATCCTATCATACAAGCTGACGCCTTTCACCAAAAACAAGCTCCATTTTGGTTCACCGCAGAATAACTTCCCTTAACTACGCATACGACCTTTTAACCCCTCGAACAACTGAGGAAAATCAACCTTCACTATCGGGGAGTAAGAATGTAATTTGTATAACTGGTTAAGAATTAATGGAACCGTGTCGAAGTACGCTCACTTGTCCCCTACAAACTGATTCGCTAATAAGGAAGTTACCAGGGTGTTATTTGTCAATGCAAAGGGACAATTTTGGGCTTTTATTTAAAACAAACCGATAATGAGATGCGAAATTGGATTATATTTCTATTTTCGAGATATTTCTCGTAACAACTGTTCTATTGATGGGCTTTTTTCGGTAAGCATTGATGAACTTTCTTTTTTATTTTTAGATGAAATTACGGTTTTATTTTGGTAATTTCGATGAACTTTGTCAGTACCTCTTTTGTGAGCATAAGAATCATCATCAGCCTTGATGCATTACGCATTACGTCCACACCGCAGTGGCCTTCCTTACGGATAGTTAAGGAGGATGGGCCATAACACTGGCCCATGCAGATTGAAGGATAAGAATATGTGCATAAAAACTTGAGATTTATTATTAGAGAATGCAAGTGTTGCGTTTGGGAGATCAAAACTAACAATTTCATTATATTTGCATTCACAATGTTATAGTGGTAATACGAGACCGTTTTTCAAAAAGAATATTTATTATTTATGAAAATTGCTTAAAAAAATCATCAGCTCCAGATATTCTGAGATGGAACTCGAACCCACAACCTTTCGCAACTTTTCATTTAATCAATATTTAACTTGGAGTGAAGGGCTTTATTCGCATTAATCCTATTGCTCATTGTTCTTAACTTTATTTGTTGAATCTCTAATTAATAATAAGAAAGAAAAACGTATTCATGTTTCAATATCAATTCCAAAAATACAAGGACCAAATCATGTATTGTTTCTATGAAAAGCAAATGAAAAACGCTGACACGATTTGCGGATCGAAAGCCGACTGCCACAAAACGCACAAAATATAAATCATAGCCGCGAACAAGATAGCAATTAACAGGCGAAAGCACCCCCGCGATTGGACCGGGGCCCTCGGAGACCAGGCAAATTTCAACGGGTAGGTAAATACGACGGTACCTGCGTAGGCGTATCTACAGCAAACACGGAGGGCGACCGGATGATTCGTTAGGAGTCACTCGAGCGTTCACTCGTGAACGGGGTCGGCTATGTGCGTGCCTATGTGTTCTGATAGTAAATATTTGCATATGCTCGTTTAGGGGTTAAAGATGTCGTCACCCCATTTCGGATATAAGATTTTTATTAAGTTCCGTTATAACATCGCTTGATGAAAATTAATAACTATTACATCTACGGCATATTGAGCAACTATTTTATATATGGCAATTTTGATTGTAAATAGAATTGATTTTCTTTTGTGATTTCTCGTAATTATTTTAATAATAAAAATAATACTATTATAATAATATGCAACTAAGGTTGTGTAAAAAAATAATATACTTAAGCTATATTATATGCTAACATTAACTTTAAATACAATGTAATACTAACCAAATGTAATTTATGAATAAATATTATCATTATTTTTTTAATTATGTCGCCTTATCAAAACTTGTTTTAAAATTATTGTGAATAAAGAAAATCACTTATTTTGTCTGACCATTTGACCACATTACTAATTGACTCCGTCACAACTTTCTCCAACCTTCGACCTTTTGTTTCATACTTATAACATCCCATGAATCATACGTCGTGTATTAAAAAAAAAAGTATAAATATAATATTATACCACAGGGTGCCAGGGACCAAGTGGATTTTCAAACATTTTTCATTAAAAATATTTTTTCAGTATAGCATTGTGAAGCCGAAATTGTAAATGCAAAATATAATGTATAAATACCCATAGAAATAATAACCTATTATACATAAAAGGTTTTGTTTAAATATTAGAAATGATGGGTATATGAATGAACGCATCGTTGCGTAAGGGCAATACATTTGTTTTGTAACGTCCAATTGTGTCGGCGAGATTGGTGCGAGACCTAACACGCTCCCCTGCGAAACCCAATCCGCCAAGTCTCTTGGTAATTAACTACCGATTTCATTTCTTGATGCACTTTTAAAAGCGTCCGACGGCTTTTTAATGGTTATTTTATGGTGACGGATCGTTTATTAAGTTTGTATAGCGGCTACAGTAACAGATGGGATGTAGTTTGACACCAAGCTTGGGGGCTTGTTGGACTGTCATATCGCGGAGGGACAGCCGCGGCAAATGTATCCTTTGTTATTCGTTAATCTTTTGGAACTTTAATTTTTTTATTTATAGTCTTTCAGCTGATCTAGTTTGTAACATATTATTTATAAGTTGTTGATTTGTTTGACCTACAACTAAAACAAAACTCTTTGTCAGGTAGTGTACCTAGCAAAGACCGTTATAGAATTTCATACAGAGAATAAAATTGCAGCCCATTATGAAAATGTATATGAAAATAAACACTGATGCAACTAGCGAAATTAATATCAACGTCCACACATATCGCGTTTTATTATCTCGCTCCCGGAGGACAAGGGAATTAAAACGGACGATCTGGCGGAACGTCGCTGCGTTATAATTAAAAAGATAAGGAATATTTTCCTTTCACGTTCGTAGTGTAACCCCATTCGGGGGGACTTGGGACCGGTTAACCGGTTAGAAGCACCCCAGAGACTGAATCGGTTGCGTTTCGCTACTGATTAAGTAAACTAAGATAACACCGCCTATATAGTGAACGTCAAAAGTCAACAAGGGAACGTAGAGTTGATTTCGTCTCTCAAGGGTTGAGCATTGTTATCGCAGATAGTTACTGTTTGAGATGATTGGATTGCTCCTCGAGATGAGTGCTTTCGATATTCGGGAGCTATCCGATCGCGGGATTGACTTAATAGAATAATGTATAAGAACAGATTCTTTTTAAACAATAAGTGGTTGTTCAGGGTAATAAACTTTTTAGTAAGTAATTAATTCTGATTGACTAATCATAATATTCTCAATAAGACTAAACTATTGACTATTCTAATAGCAATTTATTTGTATATTTTAAACTTCCTTGAGTCTGTAGAAATATATTGTTAAATGTATTATGATTAAATTTATTTTTTATCGATGATTCGTTTTCCAATATTTAAATTAGCGATTTCGTGTAAACACTTTATTTATTAAATTTCTAACACATTAAAAAGGCGAATTCGAATTATAATGATGATTAAAATTACAATACAATATACAGTTAATAACCGTCGACCTTTGCATTTACTGGATCGCACGTCCATCTTGTCATACAATAGCCATCCCAAAATAACATTGAAATTTTCAATTGAAATGACACTGATTAGTTTATTATCAAGTTTGTAAGTACCGAAGTCCACGAACTGTATATTTATGTGCGCGTTTGTAGCGAAGTTCAAGGGTGAACTTTGAATTGCAAATCGAGTGAGTATGCGGCGCCGGCAGTACCGAGGCGCGATAAAAATTGGTTCAACCGATTGTTACTTTGCATAAACGAGTGTTATACTACTACTAAAGCGATTCAAAATGTAGTATTGTTTTGAAATATAAAGAAAGTAAATAAGAATATTTAAAAAATGACGAATTAATAAAAGCTGTGTCTTCTATAGACAAATCTAGTCAAATTTAATTATTTTATTTTATGTGCTCACCTCTAATCTTTATTTAACTCGCATTTTAATCGCTTATTTTTATAAAAGGTATCGTTTTCTTCGTGTGTTAATAAGTTAATTTTTTAAATAGTTTATCAATATTCTGAATATGGATCAGTAAAAATACATTCCATTAAACACAGTGACCTGGGGGGCTATTCCGTAAGAATCGGAACCAGAATTCAAATTCAATCATGTGTCCGAATACACGTCAATTCGTGTATAAATTCTATTGATTGCATTTTTTGTATGAAAATAAAAAACTAAATTGATTGAATACACGTGTCTGAGATATTCTATCAGTATGTCATTTCAATACTCACGTCACTTATGCTACAAACGTTATTATTAATTCAAGGTTGAGCGGATGCCGCTTTTTGGAGTGAATTCGGACATATGAGTGAATTCGAGTTCGGGTTTGGAATTTTACAGAGTCGCAGGGCTGAACGTAGTCAAAGTGGTCATAAGCTTTCAGATTTGTCATGGATATTTCAGATTTCATTTTTTTTTTATTAAATAACAGAAAGTAATGTTTATCTAAAGTTGAATATTATTGCGACTGAAAAAAGCTTGGAAACAAGAGATGTAATTCGGATTATTACGGAGAGCCATGCCACCCCACGGCTGAGCGAGGCAACCATAACGCGACGAGCGGAGCTGCTTAGCATTCCGCGCGCGTACCGCCGGTATCGATTGTCATTCAAAAAAACAATCCTTACCATTGGCAGGCTCCTTCGTTCACGGGAAACTGAGAAAAATGTTACAACACTGTTCCTCCACTATGGAAATTATAGTAGATACTTTATGCTACTTAAAATTGTTGCTTGGGCTTAGCTAATAATGTTTAAGGAAATGCATGACAAAAGTATTAAATTGACATATTTGCCCCTTGAGAAAAACTTTGAAATAATGTGTGTGGATTAATTCATGTTTGTATTACTTCTATTCGAGAAGTTACATACTTATTGCTATTCAATAATAAAAAAATAAGAGCATAAATACATTTTACTTTAACTTTATTAAATATTTTATACACGCACTTAGTTCTTTTATGTTTTGATATAATCTAAAGGTTTTAAATTAATTTAAGATCTGATTATAACAGACATTACTTATAATATAATAAATATCACATTAATATGCTGAAATTTTACAATGCAAAAGAAATTTCTAAAATTGATTCACTTTCATTGATGTCATTAACAGTGTGTCGCTTTGCAGAATTTAGATTTTACAAACAAAATTACGATTATGTCGGTGCAGGAAACGAAGCCACCCCAGGCACCACCGGGCCGGCGCTAGGGGCCAACTACCTGCCCTGCTTAGTATTCCGGCCGAGTCCAGCCCTGTATTGATTGCCGCCCGCCGTAGGGCCGCCTTTTTCAAAACAATCCGCCGTAATGATTTTTCTGCTATGGATTTCTGGTATTAAAAGTTTGTGATGTCACTTTGATTAGGTTTGTGCGGGATACTATTATATTTGAAAGCAGTATTGGTACCTAACAAGCATTTTGATTTGATTTTGAAACTCATATACACCAGATCTGTGTAAGAAGATTCAGCTAATTTCTAATCAACTACAAAAATATGAGGAGGTTTTGTAATAGAACATTAATGTAACTATTTTTTAAATGATTGTTTTTACATAAGAAAAATATATTTCTAGGACAGAGTCACGTTTAGCTGTTTTAATTAACAATAAAATTTTCATAGTATTCGATTATGTAAAACAAATAAACTAATAATTTCAAAACAGAGAAAACAGGTAAAACAAAACTAGACCTGAAGGCAAGAATAAATATTAAAATAATATTCAACTGGATAATTATCTAGTCAGAGTACTTTGTTATTACTGTATACAATTTCATGATTATGTCTGAATGACTCCTTCGCCTTGTTTATATTCGAATTTGAAGAAGGTTTTTTGAGATTATTTATATAAATTTTAATGTATATAAAAGCGAAAGGTCACCCACTCACCCACTCATCATGAAATATCAGAAACTTCAACAGCTAAGAGTTTCAAATTTTGCTTGCGGTTTCTTTTTAGGACGTAGGTATTCACTAACACGGGTTTTAGGAAATTCGACCCCTAAGGTTTTTATGGAATTTTCTTATTACTTGACTTAAAACTAGATCAAGTGGGCTAAGTCGCTGGCGGAAGGCTAGTTCAGTATGTAATATATTAGAATATAAAAGTAATATATTACATGTATCTATACTAATATTATAAAGCTGTAGAGTTTGTTTGCTTGTTTCAACGCACTAATCTCTGGAACTACTAGTTCGAATTGAAAAATTCTTTTTGTGTTGAATAGACCATTTATCGAGGAAGGCTTTAGGCTATAAAACATCACGCTGTAACTATTAGGAGCGAATAAATAATGGAACATAATGCATATCTTCGTGACCACGCGGACGAAGTCGGGGGCGACAGCTAGTTTATTATATATACATTGCACTGTGTCTGATATGATACCGAGGGAAATTTATGTAAATGAAGACACTTTTAAAGAAAAATGGTAGCACTGAATTACATACAACGGCAAGTCAGGATACCACAACATATCAAGCTCTCGCTGTTGTTTTGGAAATGTATCCAGTCCATAATGCGTTATGATTTTAAATCAAGCAGAGGGTCTTGGGTAGCTCATTGGTTAGAGCAGTCGCTCGGATCGCGAAATACCTGGACTGTTAGATTTTTTAAGCATTAAATATATTTATCAAGAGGTGGATTTTGACAGTTTCCTACAAGCTGACGTACCGTTCACTGAACATACGTTGATATGCCTAAAAGATTATCATAAGCTACCTAATTGATAAATTGTGCTATAAAATTTGTCAAAAATTAATCCAAGTAGATATTAAACAAGCAACAAGCGGGTTCAAATCTTGTTTGATACTAATTTTCCTTCACAACTATTTAACAAAGAGTAAGTGTAGATATTAGAAAGTTCTAAAGCAATTCATTGATCAATAAAATTAACATGCTGTTAATTGTAGACAATCAACCTATTTAGGTTCACATCTTTAATGATCCCAGACGCCATTTTGAGTCACTTGGTATATGAAGATCAGATACTGCGGAGTAAGGGGACTTAGAAGATTCCATAGTGTAGTTGTGTGTTGTCAAACTGTTTCAATGTTCAACGAACTTATGAATATCTATTTGATACTAAGACTATTTTAAATAAAAAAACAAATAAAATGAAATTACTTCATATCATATACATTGCTCGGTTTCCATCGTGACTGAATTCCTTGTTAATTAAATATTAAACTCGAAAAAGACGTATTTAGACTCGAAAATGAATTTTCTGGATAAAACATGTCTGGAGTTGAACTCTGTTGTCAGAGACTGTGATAACATGAAAGTAGTACTTATTGAGCTTAAACTCAATCTCCTGAACCAAATGTGATATACTCCGCTCAAGTTGCACTGTGCCGAGTGTAGTGCTAATGTTCTACGTGACTGAAGTGTTGCCAAAACGGTCGCAGATAGGATCTAACTATGGAATTAAATCGGGCACTCAGCCAACCACCGATAGTTTCTAAATGCTCAAATATTGAGATGAATTTTGATAATTGTTGTGTTATATTTTCCTTAGTGTTTATTCCTTTATGAAAGTGGAGGCTTCATTTTATTTCAACCGTTAATTATTTGTATGTATTTCGTTGTCCTAGTGGTAAGAGGGTTCAGTCTGTGATCCTGAAGTCAAGTAACCTTCGCAAGGACCAGTCATAGGATGGGTTAAGAAATATTAAATATTATATTTGATCAATTTTGTATTCACAATGCTACATATACTATAAAATATTATTAGTGCTTAAAATATCCACCAGCCCTAGGTACTCTGAGATGAGATTCGTACTCACAATTAGAGCAGTCGCTCGTATTGCGAAAAGTCGTGGGTCATGGTGGTTGAGCACTATCTCGGAGTACCCGGAGCTAGTGGATTTTTAAGCATTTTCATTGAGAAAAATTTAATATTTGGAGCTTCTCAATGCTTCGTAAGGCACGTTTAACCAATGGTCTCGGTTGCATCTGTAGTCGTTTACGTCATTCAGTTCATTCATTCCATCCATAGGGAAGGCCTGGGTCCTAACAGTGGAGACATTTAATATGCAGAAGTTGATTATTACAATATAACCACAGATACACATATAATGTAGCATTGATATAAAAGGTAACTAGTGCCTTTCTATGAAATTCGTGGTCAAGTAATTCACATACCACGTTCTATAGCCTGATACAAATACGAGAAAAACGGAAATAATTCGATATAAGCCTGGAATATTTTAAATCGAGTTTGTGAGCCAATTACAAGAGACCATATTTAAGAATCCATCTCATTTTAGCTACGGAAGGTATAAAAAAACATCAAGTCAAAAAACCTTCATTTCCTTCACGCAAAATTACTAACACGACTTTTTTCACAAATTTTGGTTTTATTTATCATAGCGACAATGAAAATTACTGAAATTCAACTAAAATATTTACAGGAAATAGTTTTTTTTAAACTTTATTTTTAACTTTTTTTTTATGGTAGTTTAATATGATAAAACATTTATTTAAAGTAGTTCCGAGTGGATTTTAATGATTTTTAGTAGTGTTTAACTCAAAAGTCTGTTGCATATATTGCGTGTTATATTTTTGCTTCATAAATAATTATAAGGCTATTGGTATGCAATATTCCCATGGAAATTTTCATTGGATTCAAAACAAAATATACTTAACGCAATATAATAATATGGATTGAAGTCGTATTTCATTGTTAATATTATTGATTTTTTTTTAATATTTATTGTTCTTGTTATATAAAAATATGAGTTTCCAAATATAATATTAGGAAGATTTATGTATTTCATGGAAGTAACATAAGTAAGAGCGTGAAAATACGTAGAAGTCACTTTATATGTATTTTGCTTATCATGCCATTAAGAAATTAAAGGAATTTTATTGTTTTTACTAATAATCCGAAAGAAAATGTCGTTGGATTAATTCATATATTAAAAATGAAATATATGATACCCTCATAATATAAAAAAAACAGCTGTTATGTTTTAATGTTTGATCTCCATACTAAAAGTTGGTATCTGTATCAGGCTACTATGCTTATCTCAAAGTGACAACATCACTAAGGGCATCAACTCTCGGTCGGGTCAATGTAAAAAAGGATCTTACTTATATTGTTTCGAGAGAGTGAAGAGGTACTTTTGGTTGGTTCAGTTTACCATGATTTGAAAACTTTAGCTATTTAGGTTTGGCATCTGAGCAATGTATGAAATGTTGTCTAATACTCGTAATTATTTATTAATCTATTTTCTTGTATCAGATTAAAGATATAGAGCATCATGTCAAAATTGAAATTTTCTCTATTTATTAACTTTGCGAGTGTTCCAAGTCGGTTAGTATTTTGTTTATAAAAATGTATTTCTTTGCCGCGTGAGGTCGCGTGATGTCACGCTGCGCCCGCGCGTTTATTTATATGGAAAATCGATATTCTCAAAACAGTGTGGGATTAGCCACCGTTATCCCCAATTTCATCTAAATGCCAGCTATAATCCGCTGGTACAATAGCGACAAAAATAATAAATATGACGTCCCGCCCACAGCGTACGTGTTTCAATGCTGGGGCCTGTAATGAGGGGCAAAAAGCGAGACAAAACAAACCAGCTATTGATACGTGCGACCCTGGTACCAACTAGCAGTTGGGTGTCGATTCCTAGCGTTTTGTTGTAAATGAAGAACGGAATTACAACTAAAAATTTTTTTTGTAAAGAGAATCAAAATATTAGTACTTAATAAAACAGTTTTCAATAGATTTTCCAGTTTATTTTTTTAGGTTCGTAGAAATTTACACTAATTGTAATTGAATTTCTTAGTATTTAAAAGCAAAATTCGTACCTTAGTACTTATATAATATTTGCATGACGTAATGAGTGTGAAATGCAACGAGATTCATTGGGTTTGGAACAATTGTTTAAGAACAGAATGAATAAGCACTTTCTGGGCAGGCGTGCCATCTTAGGTCACGTCTTACTTATCCTTATGTAAGATGGTATCCAAGTGCCAATTGTAGCTAAAAACCTTTAGTAAACATTTAAGAAAAGAAATAGGAAATATATGATAAAAATCACCCAGCTATCTTGTTAAAAATTCAGTTAAAAGCCAATCACTCAATTAAGTCAACTCGTATTCACAGAATACCCTATAGAAAACAGAGCAGCGTGGCGGTAGCGAGCGACCCTCACGCCTAATCTCTGAACAAAGCGTTGTTGGAACATTTCGGCGCGAAAATAATGAAGTACACGTGGCCATAGAGCTGGGCAGGGTTCCGTGGCCACGTGTCGATGGCTATCGACGATCCGCCCGCGAATTCCTAAAACATTAGACGACAAAACGCATGACGCTGTTTTTGTGTTACAGATTATTAGTTCCGTGGGAATTGTCTGGGTTCGGTGTCCATTTGGTGATACAGTAGTGATTAAAGTGGATATTCGATGACGCGGCGACATTGCTAGATTAAAAAGTTTAAGCTGACAATTAATGTGATGTCCAGGAAACATTATCTTTGCGCATTGGTTTTTGTTAGAACACAGACTATATTGTATTGATTGTATCGAAGAACGCATATTTCGCAATATTTGGACCGGTCATATAAGAACGATTCAAAATAATTTGTTATATAATAAAACTAGCTAGTAAGCTTTTTGACGGACCGCAACAAAAAAACGAAAAACTCCGAGATAAAAATTCTATATTCTTTCAGGATTTCGTTACCTTTGATGAATTTCCAATTTAAATTTTAAGTTACATTTTCTATAATTATTATTAACGTGAATTTCTTTTCCATTTTAGGAATAGGCTACATGGTCAAAGTGATATCTATCTATTATTCATACGTCATGTTGGTATGTCTACAGAACTAAATAAGATATAAATTAATATTGTGTGACAGCTCGCATCACACTCGCCAATATCGTACATCCCACGCGTGGGCAACAATAATGAATGAATTGAAAAATCAAATATATCAGTCGCACGCGAGCGTTATTGGAGGGTTCTGTACTATTTTGGATGATTATCCCAAAGTTGACTGAAATTTAATCCAACTTAATATTTAAAATACTTTTCAGTAAAGCATTGTCAATGCAAAATTGATCAAATATAATAATTAGAACAAATTTTCATCTTAATCGAAAGTTTAAATATTTCTTTCATTGATGAAAATACGCTCTGTAGTAGCGAAAAAGTTTGAAAGATTCGACAGTTCTGTTAGGTCTTGGGTAGCTCCCGCGCGGTGTATTGCCTTCGGGCTGGTCCCGCGCATCGCCTTCCATGCGAGGGACACCGCTGAGTTTTATGAGTTTTAGTGGGTAAACTCCTGCTTCTTGTCTGCCCTTCGGGGGTGAGGCCGCAGGAGGAGTCCCACATAACCTGTGAAGCCCGCGCTGGGTGTAGCAGATATGTGTAACGCATTTCTCAGCGTCAAAAATAAAGGTCTTGGGTAACTCAGTGGTTAGAGCAGGTCGTGGGTTCGAATCCCATCTTAGAGTGCCAGAGACAAAGTGGATTTATAAAGCATTTTTCATTAAGAATATTTTTAAGTATAGCAATGTAAATGCCACTGTCATTGCAGGTGCTGCTGGAATCAATAGTTTAACATACTTTATAGAGCACAGGTCAGTTCCATATATACAATTTTTGGTCACCCATTCAAGGACCGACCCTTGCGAAAGTTTTTTAACCTCTGAATCGCTGATCAAGTCCACTAATCACTTTGCCATTTAGCTCCTGGCGAATATCATGTAAACCCAATGTTAATTTTAATTACAGTTCCTATTTTTTTCAAATACTTATCACTTTTCCGACATGATTTGTAAATTATGTCAAATAATCTACCCTAATGAAGTTATACGGTGAAGAGAACCCTAGAATTAAATGGAATAAGAGAACTAAACCCAAACATAAATGTTCATGAGTTGCATTCGAATCGCAAGCAATAAAATAATAATTATACACATCTGACTTATTAGCCGTACACATTTCGTATGATGCAAAAATAAAAAAGAAAAAACTAACACATAACTAAAGAGACCCTATTTAGTTGGCTATAAAGTTGATTTAAGATTGCCGCATCGATCGGTTGTGCCGTTCCACCTCCCTTGGTAGTAAGTACGAGCAAAACAACAAAAGGTTTAACAATAGAAGTACGCCGTATCATTTGTTAAACGTCCCTTTTGACGACGGCAACTATTATTTTATGAATTATGCCGGTGAGTGCCAGCCAGTGTTGCCACAACATTATTTCTAAATATCGGGACTGTAACGAAAAACAAACTGGAAATGTGAAAAATTAAAAAAGTTTGCATTTTGATCATCATAGCTAAGAAGCAGGAGGTATCGTTTTATAAGTCCTGGATGCACAGGAAATAATTAGTAATAATACCAAATATATAGAGTATTATACATTTATGTTTAAATTATAACATTAGCGAAATTGAAACTTTATCATTTTATATTATTTATTTATTTGTAAATTACAATAATAACAACTAGTGGTCCACCTTATTGTTGTGACCGACAGGGTCCATAGTGAGACTAACTAAACTACGTAACATATTATCCTAAGAGTTAGACAGAGCTATGTAAATGTCATGAAATAAAATGTTACATAAACTAAATATGCACTTAAGAAAGAGACACGACGTCAATAAAAAGTATGAAAATTTTTAATATCACTGAAATAAATTGAAGTATTTGAAGGAAAAAAAAAGAAAATATATCTGTTTTTTATACGATTCCAAGTCAACAAGAATGAACGCGTAAACATAATTAATAATCTATTCGTCTATAATTATAGGTTCAATAGCCGGCGAGCATGTGTGAAGTGAGTTCTCTGTGCCCCGTATGGGAACTGGCGTTAACATATACATAGAGTTCATTAAATAAAATATTGAATTATTCTATTTACAAGTTAGATTTTAGAAAAAGATGCAAATGGGACACTAATAAAGCTAAAAATGTCGAGGTATCGGTGAAACTGAATATCAGGCAACACTAGCGCCGGGGCCGTGCATGGCCACAGTGGCATGGCGGTTGTGACGTCGCTGTCTGAATACATCGCCTTAATATACACGATAGAGCAGTAAACTGCCGTAACTTATCATGGATTTAGTTTTTATTAACGACTGAAATACGTTAGTGCCGCGGACTTTTGTGTAACTTTAATAATTTGTTGACAATGTCTTAGACAATATTTAATAAATGAAACTAGACATAAATATTGTACATTTACATTTTTGTCAACGGATTGATGAGTCACAAACGGTTGAACTAAATATTTTTATGACACTGTTTCGTTACGAATAGTCAAAATATACGGCTCGTAAAGCAATCGGCTAAATTGCCGAAATCGTCACACGCCACCCCATTCATGAAGTTTTTTTATAAACCTACGTTAGCATCAAATAGGTTATAAGTGCATTTAATTGACGTTCAAACTTGAACTCGATTAACAGTGAGTAGGACATAATTTTGAATGAATTTGTCATTGTTTATACATCGGTATTATGATATAGTTACGTCATTTGACTAACGACACCTTAATGTGGCGTATTGAGTCAGGGACTGGCTCATTGTGAGGGTGCAATGTATCGAAAAGTTTTAATTTCGGCGGTTCTAACAGAATAAGGTTGTTTGTGAGATTGTTTAAACAGTAAAAAAAAAAAACAAAGCAAAACCTATTGTTGAAAATTAAAAATGAATTAAGTATACATTTATTTACAAAATTGTGCGTGTTGAAAGTATATGGGAAAGATAATCTTTCGGCTGTTTAGATGAATTGCCTTAACGTTGATGAAAATACGCTCTGTAGTGGCGAAAAAAGTAACAAGTGCATGAAAAATTTGCCAGTCTTGTTAGGTCTTGGATAGCTCAGTGGTTAGAGCGGCTTGATGGCAAAAGGTCGTGGGTTCGATTCCCATCTAAGAGTACCAGGGGAAAAAAGGATTTTTTAATCATTTTCATTAAGAATTCTTTCCAGTATAGCATTGTGAATGCGAAATTATTCAAATATAACAAAGACAAGGTATATTATATTTAGACCAACTTAAAATTCGTCTTCCATACATCTATACATACACCATACATACATCTATATCTTATGTAGTAGTACTATCGATGAGGTCAGTAATGTTTCTGTATTGTTATATTCTTGTTTTTTTTTTATGTAAGCATATTAATGTCACATATTGTCGTTTCTAGACGATAAGTAAAGTACCTAACTTAGTCATTTTCCGGGAAAGAACATGGCATCTCTATTAGCCTTAACCTCTTTTATGGCACTGAAAAATAGTTTTAAAGATTGATTAACTGTAGTATACTTACTAGCAGTTATATACATTAATATATGTTCATTTTAACCAATAAAGTGTAGAGAAAACAGATGTAAATGTCTTTAGTGAGACATAAACTAGATTTTTCCTAATCAATTAAGTTTGACATGATCGGAGACATATAAACAAATGAACGATAAAAAGTAATAATGCCGCCCTTCCCGTCCGAGGCGAGATTAAGCGAGAACTTCAGGGGTCCATGGCCGCAGCGGGGTGCCATTGTACCGTTTTATTGGTGCCCAGGGTCCCGAGGTGCTGCATTGTCGCCACCGATTATCCAGAACCCTGTAGATGTTCCAATAATGATACGTATTCTGTTAATTTTCGTTACACGATCGCAATTACACTACCCAACTTCATGAAATTTATAAGTTTTTTCTTTAGAAAATTTGGATAATTTTTAAAGAGGTTTATTATTACTAGATTACTATTTAGAATAATATAAATAATGTAACAGACTCGTGAGTTAGTTTGCTCAAGTTTAATGGTTAATATCTAGTTTTATTCAAAAAGTAAAGTGTAAAATTAATTCGTTATCTACGGTTCTGAAAGTTTACTCTAAAATTACACTCACGTTCATGTCCTCAGTTCATACCTTTAAGAATGTTACAAAGTTGTATCAACTTGGCATTTTTAACACAACGAAAATTCACTTTTAAGATGTTTTTACTTTTTAGTTATTATTTTACGATTTCCTCACTACAATAAAGTCATTAAAATTACTAAACCTAAATTTTTTATACGAAAAAAATCGAACAAGATTCCCATAATAGCATAATTTTAGCGAAATAAGCAGTTTTGCAGAGGCGCAGCGGGTGCCTTTGAAAAAGATCAATGTTCTGTTGATCAGTGTCAATCCGGTGCTAGCGCTCGTCAGGTAGTTGAGCGGGTACTCGTAACAAGCGTTAAACGACTGGAGTCATCAGAACCACCCTCCTGGAAGGGAGTGTTTGCCTGAGGCCAATGATACGAGTGTTACGTTTCCCATTGAATTATCACTGCATGATTTGCCGACAATATCAAGTGGTTTCGAAACACTTTTTTAACTCTTCTACACTACGGCTATTGTTAAACTATTGTGAAATGATTTAGAAATCTGTTCTGCAGTGCTCTTGTAGTGCTTAAGTTTGAAATAAACATTTTACGACGCAGTTAGAGGCTGTGACAATGGGATATTCATGTTGAAAGGAGTATTATAGACGGTAAAAACTCGAATGCTAACTAGGTGTAATTTTTAGGGTTAGAAAGAAAAAAATATTGTGAAGTGTGATTTTCACTATGTTAGGATAATGAACTCTTCTGGCTTTGTAATCTCTTATTATATCTGGTAATTTTGACGGTACTCACAAGAGCAGAGTGGCGCAGTGGAAGCGTGCTGGGCCCATAACCCAGAGGTCCGTGGATCGAAACCACGCTCTGCTAGCGCATTTTTTTGTCAAATTATTAATAAGACATCACTTTTTTATGTATAATTTGTATTTAAAAAAACCTTTTTTAATAGCACGTACCTATAACTTTATGTACGAGTTACGCTACATTAGGTGAGTTTTGTTCAAAAACAACTCCACAAATACAAACAATTCTCGTTTGTTTTATCACGGGATACTGATAATTCGTACCACGTGCGCCTCGCTTATGTTTTCACAGTGTGCCCGCCAGAGGGCGATGCGGTGCGCTCCGGTAAAACCACCAAATAGATAGTTGATAATTCAAACGACCATAGCAAAGAAAATACACACGAAGAAACTCCAAATAGTACTTTAATATAATTTATTTGATATTTCTAAGTTAATTTTAGAAATATCAGGTGTTTTACATTATTTTGATTGATTGATACTTGACGACCACCGTAGCCTAGTGTCGACATCTCTGAGGTTCGATTCTCGGTCGGGTCAATGCAGAAAATGAACTTTTCTATGTTGTCTCGGGTCTGGGTGTTGTGATACTTTAGAGGGCTTTAGCTACTCATCTTGGAATTTGAGCAACGAGCAAGTAAGCATATTTATATTTATTAATTGTGAACATAACATTCTATATTAAAAATAAAGTATATCAATATTGCTGCCCTTATATTATATAAGAAAGAATATCTATTATTACGTAACACTGTTGGTATTTTCTTTGATAAAATATTTATTTAAATTAAAATTTAGTTTATCTATTTTTTGTAGGTATGTATACAGTGTTACATCCTATCTCTGCCATTGAACTAAAATATAACATACCGAGATAACTGTGATTGATCGTGAGTCTGAAATAGCAACTGTAATACATCGCCTTCTATAGATTGCCACTGAAAATGCGAGTCGCAATGTATGCGACCTTGGGTTTTCAGCTATGCCTAAGACGTGCATTTAAACGCAGTCCGATCTTAGCCTAAGGACGGGAACCACTATCGCTCAGAAGTCTATTTGTTTTCCTTTCAAATGAGGGTTGCGTTTACCTTCTAACATACTATTAATAATGTTTTATTTAAATATTACAATTATAAAGTTGTCCTTCGTGTTGCAAATAACCTAGCCTTTTATATTAAGTCATGCATAGTTCTTTGACGCAATACTCAAAATTCAGACATCAAAACTAGTTTGTCAATATGCATACATAATCAGTATAAGAGTGCAACAGGAGCCATGCGACAAGACGAGTGTGACGCCCTCACAACTTCGTTACGCCCGCACGCATTATTATGTAAATTCCAATTTTAAACCACTTGTTATCTAGTTAGCAACGAAAAATACCTAACTGCACCCCTTAATAAGCCCGAGGCTGCTCACTAGCTGTACATAATCGATAGGAATTGACAAACGAAGCGTTCGACTGTCAAATTCTTGTTTTCAGTGTAACAATAGACGGCATGTCAACTTGTTTCAGTTATTTGGGCATATTTTGAACTCTATGTCAACTAGAAAAAAGTGCTAATGGAGATGTAAATGTGGTGTCGCGTAGTCCACCATGGCCGTAGGTGCGTAATGGGGGCTTGTTATGGTAATCGGTGCCCTGAGGGCCAGAGGGCTGCAACTGCAGCTAAGACGGTTATCGGAGACCATCTATTCTGATACCAATCGATCGATATGTGGTGTAATAGAAAATGAGCTAGGCTTGGGTTCGTGTTATCAGAGAAAGACTAATAATAGTTTCCTTTTCTATAAATCTACCTACAGTCCGATTCTGATTTCATATCGGTGCTATGGGAATATAAACTAAGAAGACATTAAAATGAAAATTACATTGTCGTCAATTGACTTTTATAACAAAGATTTATTAATATCATGGCGCACAAGCGTTCAGTAGATTTAAGAAAGATCTTGTTGAAAATTATCGAAAATGAAAGGGAAAAATATAAAACGGAACGGACGCGGAGTCAGTTAATATTTGTGTCAGAGTTCGCGCCGAACCCCTCGAAGGGTTGCGGCTTAATGACTGAAATTACGTCCGATCGTTGGAGCATCTTTATATTTCATGGTGATATAATTAAGTATCGCGGATTAAATTAAATTACTCTCTCGCAGTCAACAGATCGGTTAATGTTTGGGACACCCCGACATAACAATTTATTGCTATACACATCGCAGGAGGAGCACGATGGTGCAGTGTGTAATCAGTAAACATCAATGATCCGTCATAGCATGGCTATGCACCCAGAGATGTACAAAATACCCTGTACAAAGTATCTGGAATACAAGATACAAAACACTTTTAAATTAAGTATTTCAGATACCAGATACGAAATACTTTCGAGAAAAGTATTTGAAATACTAGATACAAAATAGGTATCTTATAGATACTTTTTATAAATACAAATACTTTTCTAAAAAAAGATTTGAATTTAAGTTTGTTTATTAAAGACCACAAAAACCTAAATCTTAGACCAGATGGTTCCAGGGACAAAGTGGATTTTTTAAGCGTTTTTCATTAGAAACAATTTTTGTAAGCTTTTATTTAGTTTTCTGTGTTTGTACTCAAATCTTACAAGCTAAATTTCACCCACTTTTCCTCCGTTTTATTTGTTTGTCAATCACAATGTAACATATAAAAATGCAAATATTTAATACATCGGGTTTAAATTATTTTAAATTTTTTAGTTCCTTTTTAATAATATTTTTTTTCAATATAGCATTGTGAATGAAAAATTGCTGAAATATAACAACAAGAATAATTATTTAAATTTAATTATAAAATTATTATTTATTTAAAAAGCTGGTTTTACGTACGACGTAAAATTACGGAGAACTGAAAATTATTTTTTTCCTAGTGAGATGAAGAGAGTGGGTAAAAATAAATACAGTACTTGGTTTTTAAAATTAATGGCGTGACTTGTGACGAGGTGAATGTGCGATAGTATGTAACGGAACGTATATTAACTTTTTTGCAGAACTACCGAAAATTATGCCCCTTTAGTGTGTTAAACTGATTTGAAAATTTTTAGTAGAAAATACTTAGCTTCTGTGGTTGATTATAGTACGTTGGTTTGTAGGAAAGGCTTAGAATACGTAGATGTACCTAAAAAGAAATACTTCAAAGGCATTTTGTACTGCCTCTCGGGAATTTTTTTTTTTTCCCGCTAAGACGTTATCCAAATTCTGGAAGAATTAGAAGTCTGTAGGCGCATGGTCTGTTAAGTACGGCGGATGACGGAGAACTTCAAACCCCAGCTCTTGTAGCTTGGGTACCGCCAATTGTGTAGTATGAGGTCGGACGTGGTCGTGCAGGAGCAGTGGAACCGAACTTCACAATACACACAGTAAATCTGCAGTAATGCTCGTCCTGTTTGGTAAGAAGCTGTGCTGAAATACATCCGCGTTAGACCACCAAACAGCAACCTTTTCGTAAACCAATAACGGGTGGTGCGTTCGTTTGTAGTGTTCGCTCTGCATACGTTGTAATGTTGTGTGCCGCTTTGCTGCCACGATGGCACACATACTCCATAATTACTCGAATTTTTAACTTATCCATGACGACGAAAAATATTCAAATGCATTGAAAACAAAACACTTACTATTGAACAAATGACGATTTAAAAAAAAATAACTTGATATGAGAATTATAAGCCAAAAAAAAATAGTTTGATTTTAAATGGCTAGTACAGCAGAACGGCAATTACATAGGTAAAGACCTAATATTAAGACATGACTCCGCCCATTTTTTTGTTGTTTCTCAATAAAGATCCCTTGAATTAAATGGTTACTTATTAAAGCAAAATCTACTATACGATTACATCACAGATTGTGTTGTATTTTTGAAAAACAAAGGAGTATTAATTGACAATCTCAAAGACATTATTTGAAGAATTTTTTCTATTAACAAATTTATTTTTATGACGAATTAGTTGAAAATAATGAAGTGGGTAATTATTTTCAATATATGCAATGACAGCACTCGTTTCTGAACTACTGAAGATTTGTCAGTATTTTTTTGTATTATGCCTCATAATGCGAATATTGATTTTTTTTTCGCTCATGAATATGCAGTGGTCAAAAGATAGAAAAAGATTAACTGTTGAGTCAATAAAAGCAATATTGCTTTGCTCACGGGATATAATTTCAAGCATTTGCCATGTATCGAATTTCACAGTGAAATTTCTTTAAAAATAAACTTTTTGAATGCTGTTGTTAGTGGAAAAAGTATAATGTGCAAAAAAATAATAAAATTAAATAATGAGTTTAATTGATATACTGAGTTTTATTTATAGCATATAACCGGGTTTTTACATAAATCAAGATTTTTTATTGCTTGTAACTGGTTATTCGATTTCAAGCCCTATGCGCCATCTATCAATTTTTACTAGGGAGGGTGTATTACACCGGTATAACCGTACGTTGAGTTCTACGCATTTACTTTTTAAATGACACCAAATAATGTTTGGTTTCGAGTTATTATTAACTAAATATTTATTGCGTTGATAATTGAACACTTTCTTTTTGTAAATATGTGTTTTAGGCAAAGAATGTTTTGTGATATTTATAAAATGTAAGAAATAATCTTTTTATAAAGTATTTTATCAGAAAAAGTATTTAAAAGATACTAAGATACTAAACAAAAGTATTTAAATACAAGATACAAAATACTTCCTAAAAAAAGTATTTTAGATACAAGATAAAAATACGTATTTTGTATCTTGTATCTGTATTTCAAATACTTGTATCTAAGATAAGTCACATCTCTGTATGCACCAGTGGGTTATTTAGCTAATTTCAAAATCTATTGCAATTCCTTTCAATGGTATAGCAATTGAGAAAGCGATTTTTCGAATTATATAAATTGTAAAGTTGCAGTCGCTTTTGGAACAATGATGATTGTATGATTGAATTATTTTAAAACTTAAAACGGGTATACCGTCGAAAGATAACAATTACTATGCAACTCTTTTTTTATATATATATTTGCGTGTAACTCTTGCGTTAGAAAATTAACGTTTTCTAAGAGAATCTATTCCCAAATTATAAAGAGGGAAGATTTGATTGTTTGTTTGTTTACATAGAATAAGCTGCAAACCAACTGGACTGATTTTAGAAATTCTTTACTATGGGAAGCTACATCTTACGAGAGTGACATAACTTATAAATTACACGGGCAAAGTCGCGGGAAAACAGCTAGTTTATGTATAAAAATCCAGTTTTACACTTATTAACATAGTGATTGAAAATAATTGCACGTCGTACCCATATTGCATTTAAATTAGTCTTAAGTAACAAGAACCTTAAAGTAATGCAAAACAACAACTTTATTTATGTAGCTTAATATCATTGATTACAATTTAGTATCATTTGTTCATTCTTGAAGTGACGGTCGTATCTAGCACTATGTATAACTATTGTTTATGCTATAATAGTTTTGTTCGTATTGAAGGAAAACTGGAACGAAGCCCGCTTGGTATGTCACGTCCTCCATGACGCATACCAAATGCCATTCTCGAACCTTGATGAGGTCATGCACTATGAGTTATGCCTCTTTATAAAACACAAATACCTTTATTTTATTAAAATTCCTCAAAGAATTAAAACAATCCGATCCACATCAAAGTATAATACGAGTTTTTTTATCTGTAATGTATTATTTTTGTTTACTTACCATCGGCATTGCACGCAAGCCCACCCCCTCCACCTTTATCTTCCATCTCTGTCGCATTTTGACAGATCGAAACACCACGTGAACGTGACACGTCACTTGTATACTGTTCTCCGTGCTGGCATAACGGGAATAACCTCGCAAAAGGAAATGGCGGTTTTCTATCGTACCTGTACATCGGTTTTGGCGCGTTTTTTGGCTTTCGAAATTCGAACACTATCCGTCACTGACATTTCGCACTGCCATGTAGTAAAAAGGTTTTAATGTATGAAAAAACAAAGTAGGCTAGCTTTCCTCAAACAGTGGGAGCGTTGAAAAGCAGCGAGTTGGCTGAAAGACGTAGCCGTACTGGCTGAATACGGCTTACTCTCGCTCGTTCAACTAAATTTTCAATTCAAACAGGGTCTTTATAAGGGTAGTGACGCTGTACAAAATTTACATATCGACGTAATAAACCAGCCGGGTGTCTGATTTGAATTCTGAACACGTACTTATATGGATTTTTGTTTTGTTTAAAAAGTTCCCTTTAATTCTTTTGATGGACGTTCCTTTGCGGATATAATTGAACGTTTGTTTTCTTATGTAGATGAAGTGGACTTGGTGCTTACGTTATATCGGCTCGGCTTAACGTTTCCGTTTTCAATTTGTTATTATCATTTCTTTGTGATACGATGTTTGTAACTGGAACAAGTTGACTTGTAACACGCGTAACGTAAACTCATAGCTCATGAACTATGTATATAAACATAGATATTAGATACAATTCTGAAATTAACGTAATTGATAATGACGAAGAAAACAATATTATTTGTTTTATTTTTCGAACACGTGCACCTGTTTTATATACCTAACTAACATACTTGAACGGCCCATGAAAGAGCTGTTCATAATTTACGCTAATAATTCACATTTATGCAAAGCAACATCAAGATAACATTATGATTAGTGATCGTTATAATGTAAGTATTCATAATCAGACATAATACTTACTTAAAGTATTCAATATTCAACATAACACCGCATGTTTTGTGTTGAAAGCTATAATCTTTTTTTCTTATGACGACGTAAGCGAGCTACTGGAATAATCTTGACAAGCTTTACAGTCTATTTAATTTAAAGTAAAAATGTTTCTAATATATTGATAAAAAAGAAATTCAACGGAAACGTTTTAAGTATTATCGATAATGCATATTGAATTGTATCACAAACCAAACAGCATATTATAGTTTATTTAAATAATCATAATAAAAACATTTTTTTTTGTATTCCTAATAAATGTCTTAAAATACACTAACCCTAGGTACTCTGAGATGGGAGTCAAGCCCACGACCTTTCATAATCCAGGCGATTGCTCTAACCACTGAGCTAGCTACCCAGCAACCAACCAACTGGATACACGAATTTTTCAAGCGCTTGTCACTTTTCTCTACTAGTGAGCGTATTTTCATGTCCAGGCAATTTTTAAGCATTTTTCGTTAAGTATATTTTTCATTACAGGATTTGGAGGTGCAATATTTTACGTATTTAACAGCAACCTTCTTTTGAGAGATGTTGAATAGATAATCTTGGTCTTCTTAAGTTAGTTTCATAGTGTAATAACGAATAAATCTCATTTACTGCACACGTACTACAATAAATCTCACTGCAAAATTTTACCACTTGCTTCGTTCACGGGAGTTCGAAGTGTGTTATTGGAATTTTAGAAAAAAAGATCTTAAGTCAAGTAAACAAACATCTCATTCGACTTACATACTTCCATATCAGTATGTAATATCGATATAAATACTCGTTAATGAAAATAATGTGTGAAGTGCAGTGTAAAATAAAAGAGTAATATAATGAAACGGCTGTACAGACATAGATTCCCTAGCTTAACAAATAATGGGAGAAAAGTAAGGATTGCGTAACTAAAAGCGAGAAAAATAACAATGTCAATATTTGCACCAATTCTAAATTGAAATTGAGTCGGTGATCACAAGACAGCGATGATCGGCGTCGGCCGTTTGCGGCCAGTATCGATTTTTCCGTCCGCCCCCAACTTTGTTGACAAAGGCAGGTTCTTAAGGCAAATGAGATGCACCCCAAAGAATATTATGGGCAGACATCGTTCCACTATCGCTAGATATACTGTTGTGCGCAGATATCCGTGCCTCATATCGGCTCTTTATTGATCTTTTAACCGAACGGATTTGCCTTGGGCTTATTAAACTGTTGCCCGATCGATTTAGTTGGCTATTGTCTTTAAAGATCACTTTATATCTTTTCAGACTTACAGCGAAAATTTGTTATCGACACTATATTGTCTAAACATTTTAAATTTCCTCAAAACAAAAGCTTATTTCCAAAATATAATCTTCTATAGGCTACTAATATTCAAAATTATAAAAATACCACGATGACTATGTATGTTAAGAATTCATGACTCTCGTTATTGCAACTCATACGAAAGGCAAATACCAGTAGACGTTTGTATGATAACTTTCAATTTCATGAGCTCTTTGGAGAAATATGGATATGCATTCGTCTATACAAAATCAGACGGCTAGCCGAAATGTAGCGTCTACAGCTGTGCTATGTTACGTTGGAAATTCAAGTTGAGCTATATTTGCGCCACTGTATTTGTCATAGTTCATTCATCCTATTTGCTCATCTACAGGGAAGATCCCTGAGGTCAAGGGTTCGTTTCTCTGTAGGATCAGTGTAGAAAATAAACGTTTTTATTTTTGGGTCTGGCTATTATGTTTACTTCGTTGTGTCAGATTTCTATAGCCCAAGTACATTTGCTACTTAATTTGGGATTTTAAACAATATATTTAATATTTATTAAGGAAAAAAGTATATGGGTAGGATTGTAAATTGTTCATGATCATGGCGCATACTTAGATTGGTTCTTCCTTATGGATGACATAGGGGGAACAGATCATAACCCACAGGGCCCAGTCCGGATTGGTGAGCATTAATGAGAACAGATGCAGATACAATCGGGGTCCTCCGAAGGACTCAGGAAACTCTTAATACAGATAATCTGAAAGCGGCATTTTAGTGTTGACTATTTCTTGAATTAACTTTATTATAAAGCAGCTGTTTCCCCACGTAAATTATAGGCTACGTATTATACGCGTATGTACTCGTAGCATACCGTCGATGCCTATTCAATGCAAACCGACTAACAATCGAATTTGTCCCATTTAATATTAGTTTTTTCGATTTTAAAGTCGGTTAAAAATTTAAACAACATAAAGACAGTTACATATTGTTGATATAAGATACATAACAAACACGCTTATCACATCTGAACAACAACGCAACACAACTGGCCATTCACCATAAACTCTTACGCAAATACACTCCTCCCCCTACTACCTTAAACCGCTCAACACTGTTTACTTTTATTTATTTACGTGTTCCCGAATAAATTCCCATAATGCATCTGTTTGATCCCGATGCAAAACAGTCGGCACATGCAAATGACACAACTAGGGTGACGTAATGCTCTTAATGCGCCCGCCATTAATATTTGAAAATAAATAAAAACACGGTGATCGCTAAGCTTTATCTGGGAAGAGCGCGTGCCTTCACATAGTCCTGGTCTGCTGAGTTGGGATACAACACTTGCTGAAAGTATTCTTCATTCAACTGAGCTTATTGAAACTATGTACTTTTGAATCGTCCAACATTTATTATCTACCGATCCTTCGCTACATCTTTTTTTAGCTGATAAGAAGAACGCGCATACAAAACTTATTAGCCATTATTAGTTTTAATTGTCATTACACTACGATTCATTAGCCAATCAATTGTTAAATGCCATTATTAAATTGTTAATTTTGGTGTTTATTGTTGGTAATATTATAAATGTACAGGTGACTGTCTGAACCACTGAACTGATTTTAATGAAATTTGGAGTTCACCTTGGGACAAAGATTATTGCGACCTTTTATTGCGAAAAAAAATGTTCAAGGGGTGGAAATAGGTGATGAAAGTTTGTATGAAAGATCGTCATTTGAAGCACAACGTGGATTAATGATTGAAAAAAAACTCATAGATTCATAAATTCAAAGAAGATCACCGAGTACACGAAACGATCAATTATATAATATTATTTTACTATATCAAACTGTTTCTAGAAATAAAATCTCATGATCTTAATAAATATATATTCATAAGCAAGCTGATAGGAAAAGTATTATATACGAAACTGTCTATTATTTGTTAAAAAAACATGACTTGACTATTAACAGTGCGTTAATACCTCTTTAGGACTTCGACTTCGTAATCTTCCAGTATTCAAGGAGGTTTCACTTGTCACGTATCACGGAGTATTCCGTGACACATGGAGGTCACTAGCGTGGCGTTTTACCGTATATCGATGTTCGATTCGTCCGTTCGCGTCCGTCCGTCCGGCGCGATGCGAAGATAACGCGCCGTATACGATCCGCGCGTGACGTGAATAATAATTAATTCGACCCCCTTGATAGATTTTAATCGGTCCCGGCCAGTGACAGGACTCGCATGACGGTTTTTGCGGTGTTTTGTTTTTTTCGCTTGTTCAAACTTATTTTTCACTGTTTGTTTTGACAGTGTCGAAATAGAAAGCGTTCGTTTTGTCTGTGTGTCAGCGGTTTGTACATATAAATAATACCTACGTGATAAACAATTAACAACGTGGATTACGTGTGGTAATTACTTTTGGGTTAAAATAACAGGCGGACTCAAAGTTTTGGAACGAAAGTAATAAATATTTACATTTCTTCTGTGGGTGCCATCTGCTACTGCAGTTTGGCAATTATATAGCCTTGAAATAGCTGCCTTAAACAATAGAAAATTATTATGACTGTGTAAGTACATACAAAAAATGTCTCTCAGTCCTGAAGAGGCCTTCAATGGACAGTAAATTTAAAGTCAGTTTTCTATGATCTATAATATTTCAGCATCTGTAGCTCTATAGATATATACAAGGATCATATTTGTTTTAATCAAAACATGAATGTTAACCTCCTTCAAACTGCCTATTACAATATCCGGATTTTCGGATCCGCGATACACGCTTCTGAAGTCGTATCCGGGTGTAATTATTAAAGTTATCCGGGATTGCCGATACAAAGCCGGGTGTACGGACCGCTCTGCTGTGTGTAACTTCGGAGACAGGTGTTTACCTATCGAATGTTCTCGAGACATTTACATGTTAAGATTCTACTGCAACGGTAAATTTTCAAAACCATTTATGTTTATGTACATACGTTGTTAATGTAAAAAGCAATAAATAAAGCTTTTGATATATATCAATAAACATATTGATATTTAATAAAAAAAATCTGTTAATTTTTTTGCTCTTACCTCCGCATTCTAGTTCTATGAAAAACAATATTCAGGTTTATATGCTGTCACCATTTTTAAGATTTACAGACTTTTCGGTGATTAGAAATAAACTTTTCTGATATGGTTTCCGGTTTGGGTGCTATTGTTTTTTCAAATTTGTAGAACTTACTATGGTTTTTAGTAAATACTTACACTTTGTTTCATTTGTGATAGGTATATGCAGTTTAGTAGTCGATAATGTAAATATATATAATAGAACTAAGACACATAATTACGATATACTTTTAAGTTACATACTTTGAGTTGTGATTTATCTAAATGTTCAAATTTCCAAGTAACATTAAACATTAATTATTATTATTAGAGAATAGTTAAGTATAACTTATAGTTAAGTAAATTTTTAGTAAAAAATCAACATTTGAAAATTAATATTAATGTGAAAAAGAATTTAAAAAATACGTCATAAAATAAATCCATGTTTCTATTTCAATTATTGACATCGACCTTTCTGATTGTCTAATAAATCTTTACGGTGGAAAAATCATTAATTCATCCAGAATTTCAATTTTAAAGTTATATTCTGCAAAGTGAACCAGGTTACAAAGCTCATCTTTAAACGCATACTGATTACCATCGTAATAGTGTATCGTATTAAATTATTGATAATTTTCTATTTGGAATATTTACACACTATCGAAGTTGTTGTAATAACTCACCGAGTCCCATCGGAGTATACCTTGCCACATTAATCTCAACATACGTCTCGCTAGGTGCCGTAAATCAGTCGCGAGCAGACCCCCTTTGCCATACATTTTTCAGTCTTACAAATATATCACTGAAGAGAATTTATTCAATAATTATTTGTTAATAGACCTCCGTTTCTAAAGTGATTTATGCTAATTTTGACCACTAGCCCTTCTATGTTAGAAAAAGTAAGACTCTGACACTCTTCTCACCCCCTCTGTTAATATCGTTCATTACGTAAAAATCTAAGGAAACGATATATATTTTTTTATAATTTTACTTAAGAACTAATAAAATTCAATCAACCTCCTCTGTGAGATAGATAAGACATGGTTCACCCCCTCTCCTATAAATTCTGTAATAAATGAATGATAACCTAATTTTACAAATAAAAAATTGGTCACTTATACAATATTAACAAAAAAATACAAGTCTTATAAATAAATGTACCAATATTTTAATTAAAGGCTACAACTTATATATCGTTATATAATACAATAAAAAACTAATACATAAACTACTAATTATATAAAAATATCCCTTGAAAAAATAACTGTCTGTGACGAATTTTGTAACATCAAATATGACCTGTTAAATATTGTACCTGATTTTTAGTTTCTTTGTATATATATAATACTAGCTTTCAGCCAGCGGCTTCGCCTGCGCGCTCCTGTATTATATATAGAAACCATTTTGAATTACCCTATCTATTAAAAAAAACCTCATCAAAATCCGTTGCGTAGTTTTAAAGATCTAAGCACACATAGGGACAGATAGAGGAAAGCTACTTTGTTTTGTACTATGTATTGTTTGCCCAAGGTTTTAGTATATTTACTTTTCCAGAATATAGATTTTTATGTTAAGATTATTTTATCACAGTCATCTTAATTCGGTCGTCGGTTGTAAAAGCGTGACACGTCGTCAACGGCTCCAAAGGGAATAACTTACTGAAAACTTGATTAGTCTCAGCTACTTCAGACAGTGGAAGCATATAGAGGTACTAATTTGATGTACCTTTGCTGCTGTACGTCGATTATACACTACCGACTGACTGACTTTCACATTCTCGCATGATTTTCAGATTATTGGTATTTATCGTTTTTTCCGTGGAAATTTTTAAGGGCAAGTTGATTACATTGACCTTGGTTCACAAGTTTGAATTTTATTTAATCAAGGTGTTTAATTTTAACTAAGTCCTAATTTCGAAGATATGGAAGTATTTACATTCTGTCAGTCAATATTCTGATCAAAATCAGAAAATGGAATCAGAAGTACGAATTAGTTACAAAAATTTAAGCTTGCAAGTTAGATTTTATGTAACATTAACTAGACACTTATTTGATTTTTATTATAAAAAAAAGCGCAATTTCTAAAATCAATGACTTTTTCAATAGTTGCTCAAATTATTTAATTGGCATATACTTGTATAAATATACAGGATATATCGTTATTGGCATTGTCGAATATGGAATAAGATGAATTTTGTTTGCGATTGGTTTCCTTTGAAGACGGGAGCGCCTGCCTTTCCCGGAAGTTGGTGTATAGAGCGAGACCACCCTACTCATTCTATATCACTTTACATGTTTGTCACATTTCTTCTTTCTGTATACAAATAACAAATATCGTTGGAGTGTATGTAACGAAGTACTGAGGAAATTTTATTCGTAAATCACTTATTTATAGATTTAATTGTATAGGACCACAGTAAACAATACGTGGTGGTTAGAAAAGTGATCAAAGTTAGAATCTTCATTCCTAAAAATGCTTCAAATATTTAAAATGCTTTAAATTGAGATAGGAAATGATGTATTTTTTTCCGGTATGAAAGAAAGAGATATTTAAATTATCCTTGTTCCTATTAAGACATCCCATATACTGCATATAATCGATTAAGTAGTTAAAGCAATTAGAAATCTGAAACAAAGACAATATCACAAAAGTAAAGACAAAATACTCATAGAAGTGAATTGACTACATTGACCTTAATGGGAATAGAACCCTACACCTCAGGATGGCAATATATGAGTTCGGTCATTGCGGAGATCATCAATAAATTAAAAATTAAGAATGAAATGTGGATTGTAACATATATTTCTAAAGTAATTCATATAAAGCAGCAGTTTTCACGTCCTCGGTCTCCCGATAATGTAACGATGCGTAAACCAAACGCGCCGTATATCTCGGGGACTTACCTCCGTTTTCTATTAACCGGGTCCGGCGCCCGGGTAACGGATCATCGGACTTATCCATTGTCTGTAATAAACGTTTTTGTATAAAAACCGGCTTACTTCCGACCCGGGTGAACGGATGGTACAACGTTGCATTATATAGTGTAGGTACAAGAGCAGTACTTACTTTAGCAGAATAAGAAGACGACGAAAATGCTCTTAGTGATGGTCTCATCAATGGAGAATTTTACGTATTAGCAAATTATATATTAAGACCAATTTCAACAAATTTAGAATTCAATTTATTGCACACTGCCAATGAAATTATCGTGCCTCTTGTCGAACACTTTATTAACTCATTGGCCGACAGACTTGTAGTAACTTCGAAGTCTCTGGTTTGATTTTCAGTTGGGTCAATGTCTATTCTATGTTCTATGCTAACTGTGTACCTTAATTCGGTGTTCCAGATTTCCTTGCACAAGTAATTTAGCTACTTAACTTGGGATCTTACCACTGCCACTGTTGTCTAATTTTATAAAAAAAATACCTTTATGGAATGACCATAAACCTAATAAGGTGATGGCGAGTTACTGATTTATTCTTTGTATATCTAAACTTCTACAGTATCATAGAAAATTGATTTAAGTTATTTATTATCAGGATAACAAAATCTTGACCAGATATATAACGTTATATTATTATTATTCAATGTTGAAATGATAGCATGCCATGATTCGCTTAGATAAATTTGTATGTTATCTTATGTCATCTAACGACCTTTGATCGTTCATAATGTGATAAAAAAAAAACGTTAAACGTCTCGTTAACGTTAAACAAAGAAAAAATATCAATAAAAATATTTTCATTTTTATAAACCCATATTAATACCAGAATTGCCATTGTAGAAAAATAAAGGCAAAAATTGTTTATCTCGGTATCGTCCCGTATCGTACATGTCATTCTGTGTGCACATAAACTATGCTGTTATTCTCTGAGGAGCGATTGCGGTGGTGATAGATGGTGCGATTCAGTTATTTGGTTTATTGACGTCGCCAGTAGCTGTCACTGTACAAAGGTCTCGAAGGAAGACATTCCGTGGAAGATATACTACGAGTGTACTCGCGGAAATATTTGGGTGGAATTATTTGAATAAATTTACTATATCAAGTCTCTTACATTAAACTGAAAGCGAAGGAAAATTTAGAAACAGTTTTAAGATATTTTTGAACTCCGAAAGACAATTGAGGTATCCATTTTTATATTGCTGCTGGCTTAGCAACATGGATTCATTTTAGTTATTCACTAGCGGTTGGGGTCATAGTATATGTAATATGCAGCTTATAAGCTTCCACTTCGGTTATAAGAAACCAGAAATGAATTTTTATTTAAATATTATCAACTGTATCAAGTAAATGAAAGCGATCTACTTTTCTCATCAAGAATTCGTAAGATCAGAGTGACACATCGTAAAGGTTACCCTCTTTTCTTAATATGGGTGAAAGTTGACTTCTTATCTGGTGTTAGTTTATGTCACATCTATTGGAGGATAGTTGTATAAAAGGTGTGCAACACAACCGTTCCGCTGTCCAAACGTATCATGGTGTGGTCCTATATACAGCGTTATGTGTACTGTAACATCAGTGCGCATTGCTATAGGTTTTTTTATGGTCAATGCTGGCCGCTAATATTTTGAATTATTACTTTTTCCGCGTTAGATTTCGCGTGGTCGTGTTTAAACTGATGTTTGTTCAGAATTATTTATTATCTTGTAGTTTTATCAACTAATGTGACGTACAATTTCATATAACAAAACCAATAAAACAATATTTGGTAAAAAGTTTGACTGCTTAATGTTACCCGCTACATTCACAGACTTACCTTAAACTATCACCTAATGCCAGCAGGGGGGGCGATGCGACGCGACATCTACGGTCAGCAAAACAGCTAATGTGGATTGATAAGCCCGCCCCGCTGTTGACACTGCCTTGTAATCGGTACTTATAAACATTAGAAGGCGGGGTAATTACACTGACCACATAAGAAGCAAGGGGATCGAGAATGTTCGATCATTTGAGACGTCATATCACTATATGTTATTTTGTACTTATCAATGTATTATTGGTAACTGAATATTGTCGATATTCATTAGCAAATTTAAAAACTTTGTGATTTTAATTTAAAATTAGTATGTTTACGGATCTAAGGACGTCAATGAAAAGCATTCTTTAAACAACTTTGAACGTGATCGAGTGTAATTTAGCGAAAATATTTAATTCCAGTTCTCATTTCTACTTAAAAAAAGTTTCATTAATTGAGAATTATGCCTATAAACATAGAAGATATCGCAAGCAAAATTTACTGAAAGAATCCTCACCCTAGTATTCTATTCAAAGGTTTGATGTAAATAAAAAACAACAGACTATGTTCCTATCTAAACAGTCTCATATCAGCACCCCCAAAGGTCGAGAGTGCATTTCCCAGTGATTGCCCTATCTGACATCTGGCCCTCCTTAACACTATCTTTATCCTTTCCCGCGCGTTAAGTTCTGGACCCCGTCTGGAGTGGCAACTTCACAGATACCGCCTTTTATGAGCTGTCTTATTGGGACGCTCTGGGGGTTGGTACTTGATAGTTGTCCCGGGGAAATGATTCGCTAGTTATAGATTAAGGAGGCTATAAGGCTTGATGGTACGATCGAAGGATGACAGAAACTCGGTTATTTAATACCATATTTGAAATTCGAACGTCGATGTAGTTTATATTATTAAATAAGACATTCACGTTGTAACCATGAAATACGTAAAATATTATTTATTATGAGGAGTCATTCATACTTTTGCAGTATTATATGTAACAATATTAAATTATTTCAATAGGCACATGACATTAGAGGATAAACACAATTATATATAAAAGCTAGATGCGTGTTGGACTTTTGATAATTTATAAAATGAATATATTAAAAAAAAACATGGCCGCAGTCGATCCAAAAGACATTAGGAATTAAGAGTAAGTCAACGTTCGCGAGTTTATATTTATACACATAATACCAAAAAAGTTAGTTGCCATCATATAAACGTTTCTTTATGAAAAAGGTAAAATGAAGTCTTGTAAACCTCATTTTAAAAGTCTGAAAATTCTTAGTCTGTTTAAGTTATACATTTTTGAAGCCTGTAAATTTGTCAAAAAGCATATAGATTTATATTCCCCGGTAAAATTATTAAGACATACAATAGATACCATAATACACTAAAGGTTCTTTCTACAAAAATTAAATTATACTCAGCAGCCCCCATTCAATGCTAATTAAAATTTACAATTAAATTAAAAAGCTCGAAAAAATGAAAGCTTTTGAAAATCAGTTAAAACAATTTCTTATAAATAAAAGTTATTATAGTGTTTCGGAATTCTTTGAGGATAAGAGCCCGACCTAACTAACGTATTATAAAATAAATATATAATAAAGTAACCTCCCAATAATAAATTAGGACTCATTATGTATACTAGACTAATAATATCGTAATAGGTTATTTAATATTATTAATGCAATATACAATAGCTTCACTCTGACAAGGTGTCACACTAACTGTAAAGCTAAAAAGTACACATGACATGCAATTTGTGAAATGAATAAATGAATAGTTTTCATTTCATAAACCTAAAGTTTTTTGTTACAGTTTTAAACGCTGAAAAGGAAATCTGTCAACGTTTTATTGATAGCGTTATATTTTTACTGGACTTTAATATTTACATAAAAATAACTCTAGTTAGTTCTCTACTCTGCCGACTTTTGCAGATAATTTTTCACCGAGTTACTCGTCGTAGTTCTACATGAGGAACATCTAAATTTAAAAGCTTGCGTTTAGTGGTTTTTAAATGCTGTAGATGCGAAAATAGCATATATTCTCCATAATAATATAATTTTCTAACAACAAAACAACTTTCTTCCAGCAAGAAAGTGTATCTGATGACAAGCTAATTACTAGGATCGTCTTTGAAAGACGGAGAAGACAGACAAATATGTATTTATACTGTATAAAATTGTAACATTTTTCTTATAAGAAAACCACATTCCTTAAGCTTGAAAGAGCACCTGATGACAAGCTAATAACAAGGGTGGACTATTGAAAGACGGAAAGTTAATATCCGCCACCGTTTATCCTGTTAAGTGGACCAAAACAATTATCAATCAGTCAGTCCACAAAAACCAAAAACTGCCCGCGAGCAAATAGAATGACATTATTGAGGTGATTATCGCACAGGTAACAGGTTCACGCATCGGCGACTACAAATTGGGGAAGTAATTATATACGTCACCGTGAAAAAAAATCACGTGTGGAGGAAGTAGCGGCGATTACGTTCTGATATTTAATTATGATTGTGCCGGAAAATGAGGTCGATTAGCATTTGACCTAATTAGGTTTATTTTTAAGTCGACATTTTTAATTACTTAATTCTTTTAGAGTGTTGTTGTGCTTTATTTTGACTACGTATGATGATATTCCATTTCATAGTGATTGATCGAAGCTTCCGATATAATAATACGTTGTTTTAGATTTACTGTGTCAAAAAATATTTTGAGTTTTGTATTTATTCCTCATACGATAAAGGGAAAGTATTCTTTCAACGGCTAGAGAATACGTAAGTTAGGTAAGGTATGGAGGCTCCTATCGCCTTCATTAGTTCTTTTCATTGATTAAAAATACGTCATTTTTGATAGATGTCATTGCTGGCGCTCCGTATTAAAATATATAGTAATATGTAACGTAGTTGATATGTAGTTTCTACGTGTTTAGGTACAGTCAGTACAGATCGTAAGCTCCATTGTCGACTTGCTATAAATCCTTATCGATGGGCATTAATGAATAGTGCCAGTGAACCGGCGCTGTCAGAGGGCCTGGCCGCCTTTGTTTTTGGCTGTCGCCTAGTCGTAAAGCAACAAACATTTGTTGTTCCCCGATATGCACATCGCTGGCCATCCTTCACGCGCGCGCATTAAACACAATCGTCAGAGGTACCGATGCTTTATAAAAGCATTGCGCCTGTAACACAACAATGAGAGCTGACTTTTGTTTCGTCTCCGCGGCACATTTTGTCATTATTCGTGGCACGTGGTCGAGAATATATAATATTTTATTATTGCGGATTACGACTTCACGCCTCGGCGGCGTCGCACTGATAATGCTTTCATTTGTTCCGAGAAACGGCTATCTGCAACGTTTAGGACGCGTGTGCTCGTTTGAGGTACAATAACTATCGATATAGGTTGTTAATCCATAAGGTGTGTAAGAATTTCTAAATGAGAACTAGGTAGGTAATCTGGCTCTATAGTGACACTTAAGAAAAAAATACTTTTGTTTAAAAGTTGTTGTGAATCCATTGGCCCTTTCAAAATTTTTCCAATAATAAATGACGTAAAGAGCTCAATTTTGTGTACAATTTTACTAGTGGTAGGGTTACACCATCCCCAATTTGTAAATGGTTTCTAAAACAAAATTTACGAATGATTTCTAAAGATGTTCCTCCTTGAGTAATTCCGCTATAATGCTTTGTTTTCATGCCAAATTAATAAGTTCATCTAAATTAATATTTATTTATAATATCGCGTGTCCAAAAATCGCAAATTCATTGATATTATCAAATATTTCGTGACAGAGCATTTTACAACTTGGACGTTTACAATCATTCAACGACCGAAAGTGTAATTTCCGAATGTTTTTGATTGAGCAGATACATTCACAATGGTAGTAACGAGCCAACAAAAGAATTAAGTTTAAAATTTTCCAACCGATGGTGGAGATTAGTGGCATCAATCATTTGTCGCGCGCAAGCGGAGCATGGCGCAAATCATAGTCCTGACGCGTCACACTGACACCCACTGTGTGCCCTTTTGTTCAATGATGGTTTTTGTACGCAGACGGTTAGTTAGGCATAATTATACTCGCATACGTATATTATTTTGTAGTTTTTATAAATGAAAAATACTACCTACGTCAATTGGGAATGCGTATTTAAAAAAAATAATAAATACTATCGTATACCTTAAATGGCGTCATAGAATTTCTAATATATTTGTATAGCTTACTGCTACTTATTAAATTGTGCACTTTGATTAAATATATATTTAAAATATTGTTTTTTCGATCTATTTTAATTAGTTACTGATAACATTTTGAACCAGTCTAGTATGTCATAGTCAAACAAAATTATGTGAAAAATTTCATACTCAACACAAATCCATCCATATTATTCTCCGACAATATTAAAGCTAATTGTTTAATTTCTGCATTACTTTGCGATATAACGTATGATATTCGAAATATGCGCTCTCTGTGTTATTCCTTCATCTTTGCATGCGCCAGCGCAACTCTGGCGGAGAGAGACGCCTCGACAATGCACAGGAAGTGTCGACCAAATCGAATTACACGCGCGGACATACCGACTAATTTTTAATATCACGGCCCATTGTCTCGCCATGTTGAGTATTATATTCAGACTCATATATTATTATCAAGTGATGGTTTGGCTGTATTATGACATGGCATTTACTCATACTTAAGTTTGGGCTACAGGTAAATCAAAGAAAACTATTTCTTTGTTTTTCAAAATTAAGATTATCGCTTGACAAAATATTATTTAAATAGATTAAAATATAATTTGATTGTAATCGATAAAGTTAGAATAGGATAAGTGGATCGAATTTTACAACATACATATTTTATTTTCATGAATACCCACAGTTTTAGAACTCAGTAGAGGTTAACTTCATTTAAACTTAACTTAATTAGTTCTTATAAAAGGAAATCCTGAGCAATAAACACCAGCAAATCTTACAATTTCTAATAATAATTATTAATTAGATTTTTTCGAAGTTAATTCGAAAAACTCATATTGTATGAGTATGTGCATTTATAATCAATAACCGAACAATATTAAAAGTATTCATAATGTTATTATTTCAAATCATGTTTATTGAAATATTTAATGGAAACAAGATAAATCTCATTCTTAATTATAGTATGAATCCTTTGATTATAATATGAACCTATTGTGTCTTATGACTATGATTTGACATTTGCTATATTTTATGTAATTTAATTTTATTGATATTTTTTTCCTATAAAATCAGACAATATATTGTATTATGACTTTAATATATGCACATCGTCATGACGATAAAATATGCTGGTCCAAAATTTTAAAACTATCCTGAAACCATATTATTTCATGAAACTATTTTTACCATGAATTATATTTTAAGGTATCGTAAGAACGTTGTCAACTTTCAAATACCTGTTACGAAAACAATAACAGGGTGATCGTAGGCAATCCTTGCGGCCATATATATCCGTCAACCCACATGTTCGAAAAGCAATTTCGCGAGTGCAACCGCAATAGAGCACTGTCTCACTTCTGGGAAGACTACGGTGCGCCTTATCGCGGCTGTAAATCAATATATGATTACAAATTTAATGCTACTGTTGAGCTATAAATCAGGTATTTTAAAATACGAGCTACAGAGACGTATCGCAACGCGTGAGGCCCCCTAGTGCTGCGCCGCGGTGTCGACACTCGATAAATCGACGCGAGCGCTTGCGTGAGTGCGAACCAGGTAAAAATAGAACCGAGGTGCTCGAAATTAATTAACGGCGGGATCAATGCCTACACTAAGGTCGGAAACGGTTATGCCAGTCTGGATATTGATACATTGATGATGTTTTTATTATTTATATGACTATTGATACTAATATAGCATTTTAAGGAAACGATTAGATCATGCACTGAAATGCAAATACACATTTTGAAAGCAAAAATTTTGCTTATGTTAGATATCTCCGATGTCAGTTAAGATAAACTAGCAACATGACACTAAAAAGGTAATCGCTTCATCGATGTCGATGCTGGTGATACGGACATCACTGTATACTATTTCTGTCAGCAGTATTCGCATGGTGATCGACTGCGGATAATATCCTACTCCTCTTTTCATAGTCGATGATATTTATAAGGTCGTGGGCATTGTCAGGAGTTTGATGGTCAGTTTAAGTAGCAATCTTGGTTCTTTTACAGTGATGAAACTTGAATGATCGTTTGATAAAGTCGTAGTGTTTTAATAAATATGTTTTATAAGCGGTATTTAACTATTTATTTATTTTTGTTAAAAGTGAAGTCATCACTTTTAATATTAAAATTAGATAAAAATTTAATACGTATAGAGAGATTTAATCAATTACATGTAATTAACTCCATTTAGTGATAAGTGGCAAACTATAATATTATTTATAACAAAACTCACCTTTGAACCCATGTTTTTTTCTATTTAAAGACTATAAGAACCCGAGGGATTTTGAATTGATTGCACAGCATAATAATATAACTAGTAATTTTATTTCATAATTTATTTATTACATGTAAATATAAATGAAGAGAGAAGTCCTGATCACAATCAGATGCTTAAAAAATAAGTTGTGAATTCGACAAAGTGTCAGTGGTGTCATCACACGTGCGGCGCGCGCGCATCCATCAGACACCCACGCGCGCTCGCCCTCACCACTGGCACCGATCGCAGATCTCTGGCAGGTTGTAAGTTTAATTCTCAATATGCTTAACAATCAGCATGCTCTTGAATGATCATGTTTAAGTAAGGAAAAGTAAACGTTAATTTCGTTTGTGTTATGACTAAATGTTTACTGATGCAAGTGATGTGGTTCAGTATGTATTAAAAGTTTTGTTGCTCTGGAGATGTAAGAAATTGTCAGTTGCTTGATTCAAAGTCGAGTGATTAAATGGATTACTCGTAATCCATTATATATTATTATAAAATGCGGAAAAAATACATTTTAGACGTTTTATAATCAACCCAAAAGAGGAGAAATTCTTGAAAGGCAGTAAGTAACATTAACTTTTTGAAGCCTAAATGAGCTACTACACTTGAACAAAGAGGTGGCGAATAGATCATTTAAGTTACGTTCACTATAGGTGCAGTATATTAATCCTCATGGAATTGCATAGTCATTACTTTGAATATTGATATTAGTCCTGTCAGAAGAAAGCTTCCTACACAGTCACTTCTTATTCGACAACGACCGTGATCGAGTGGTTTACACGTTGGTTTCAGGTCGTCGCTATCTTAAAGGTTTTCTGAGGTCTTCCAGGTTCGATTCTTGGTTGAGTCAATTTAGAAATGTTCGATTTCTCTTAAATTAACTCTTGGTTTTATTGGATGAGTACTGGATAATAAAGAGCAAAAATTTGATTGTTTTTTTGCTTTGAATAGGTTCCGAAACTACTGGACTGATTAAAAAAAATATTTAATTTCATCTATGCAAAGTAAAAACAGCCTACGGAAAAACAGCCAGTATTACATAATTAATATTACCAACTGGCAACCCGCAGTTTTAACGTGTCAATTAGCATCAATTAGTATTTATACTTATTCTATTTCCATTACGTTGGGATCAACCAGTATTTTGTTGCATCCATTTTAGTATTTTCCATAACATTGGAGAAGCTATGCAAAAGAAAATCTTTAAATAATAATGGTTGAACAATTTTGTTCAGTGTTTATTCTTCTAGTAGCGTTGAAAGTTTTATTGGATTTTCATTGTTGTAAAAACATTTACAATCTATCGTAGCCATATTCTATGACCATCAAGTAGTTGAGTTGAGATACTAGTACTTAAAATAATTATAATTCATAATAATTTGATATACTTTGTTCATTGTTGAAGTTTAAGTCAATGGTCCGGCATAAATATAAGAAACTTCATACTAGTTAAGCGGTTGTTTTTCTAACTTCTAAGTTTATAGTAAAAAAATATTACCTTGATAATTATATACACGGAAAATGAACTATCACTACTTGCAACATAACTCAATAATTCGCTTACACAGCTTATTCGGCTAAAAGGTCACATAAAATCATCTCTCTTTCTCTTCAATAAAAATCATATTTTTCAATAACCTTTAATCACATTCACCTTAATTGAATATGGCGGCGGCGCGGCGTCTTTTCTCTGATAATATCGCCGTTTGGCGGAGATTGATACTCGACACTCAATTAATTGCCGGCCTCGGAAACATATTAAGGCTTACAACCCGCTACCGGTTGGTGTGATGCAAAGTTTCTATAGGGTCATGGTGTACGGTCCATCACCGATTGCCATCTCTGTCAGCATAACACTTCTATTCTGCATATGCCTCTTACTAACTTCTTCATTAAGCTCTACTTGTGATGATTTTATACCAGGTCTTATTTTATTGTCCAGCTATTTGCCGATGGTCTGATATATAAGGTGTTATATTATTATGTGCCAGGACCTACAATCCCCTGTAATACCTACAATCCCCAACAGTATGAAACAGCTGATAATTTTTTCGTGAATTCAGCGTTGCTCCCATAGTAAAAGTTACTCAATATTTATAACTCATCTACCCCACGAAGTACTGGCATACAATCATATTACACTCTAGATAAAAGACTAGTGTTAACTTTTGTGTCTATATTATATGTCGTCATCTCTACGTCACAGTCATCTGCAAATGACAATTACTGGCCATAGGTATTGCGGTAAACAATATTGATACAGTTCCATCGTGCTCCGATGGAATGGTCAATCTCTTAAGAAACATTTCACATCACAAACATTGACATGGACATGCTACGTTAAGCAGTGCGTGGAGGGATCAATTTATTACACTGTGTATAGAAGAACTGTGACTGGCCAGAAGTGTTTTTGGTAAACTTACACTCCTCCTTTTAAAAAGTGACGATTCCTTTTTTGGGATTATGCCATTTAAGACTTTTTTGTAATTAAATATTACTGTTAAATGTGTTTAAATAAAACCTATTTCTCTTGGTTAGTTGTTGTTAAAATATTATTCAGCATGCATTCATAAAGCAACGCATAGCCCTATATCTCTCGCAAAGTCAAATAAACTCAGTTGTGCCGTCCGAACGGAAATTGCTCTGGCACTGTGGATTGTTCGGTGTTGTAAATTTTGCAGCAAGACAACCGCTGACCGAATACTAGTTATGCCAACTGCGAGATCAGCGATCATTCATACATACTACGTTACTAATTTGTTCTAAAATGACTCGTTGTTGTTGAAACTTGTTAACTTAACGTTTTATGTATTTAGTTTTAGTGTATTAAGTAACTTATTTTAAATACTGTACATATATTAGAGACAAAGGGCGTGTTTATTCTTCATGACCTTAAAAAAATGTATTTTCACGTTTTTAAAGAAGATACAGCAAGATACTCGTCTAATATTGTCTTATAATCATACACAATGAAATATTGTTATACGTAAATAACACTGCATTACAAATAAACCAAAAAAGTCCCTGTACATTTATAAATTAATAACAAATAATTTATTTCCACAAATGATACAAAATAAATTAATAAATGGCACAAACAGTAGATTCTAGAAATATTACGCCATTTTTAGGTGAATGGTGCCTCTGTAGGTTTTAGAGCCGTATTACAGATCACCAGGCCCCCGAATATATAGAGCATAATCTAGAGTATACAGCTAGATAATGTTTTGATTGATTAAAATTTGTAACCCATTCTTTCTTAGTCGTGTTAACGCCTACAATAATCTTTTAACACAGAAGAGTCAACGACATTAAAATCGTTTTTAAAGTCCCTATACATCCTGGTAGAGTCGCTGGCCCCTGCTTGTCACTGACTGCAAGATTAGATGGAGAGAAATAAAACGAGCAAGAAAAAAAGGAATTTCTAGCCTTTTGTATTCTTTTACCGTTAAAAATTAATTAGATAATTATAATTTTTCAGATATGTTAAGCAGTTACCAAAATCGTGTATTGTAGTGAAATAAATATATCATTAGGTTCTTACGAGTAAATAAGAAAATATCGTTAATGATGACTCAAATTATGTTCGACTGATTGAAGGACGTCTGAGAAGTTTAATATTTTTCTTAACCAGAGTATAGTGCCATATTTTTTATTTGTATTTGCATACATTTTTTATTAATTTCTACTCAGTATAATCTGGATGTCTATTTGATATTAATTTTTACGTAATTTTGTAAAAGGATAATTTTATAAAACTTGACCAAGCGTAGGAATTATAGAAGAGCTAAAGTAGAAGTGGCTAAAAATCGACGTCGACAAGGTGCATATTCCTGCTCAGCATAAGCTGCTGCCGTTTATTTCTGCAGCTTACTTATTTATAAATAAAATGTTCATGTACATTTTTTTATCTGCAGCAATAAATTGATCACTATTATTATTAATTAAATATTTTTAATTAATAGAGCCCATCGTCTTTATCAAGAGTTAAAAAAGAAACTTTTTGACAGGTCAGGTGATCAGAAGTCTGGTTTGTACCTCGCCCAAAGAATAAGTTTAGCTATTCAAAGAGGAAACGCTCGCAGCCTTCTGGGTACCTTACCTGTAGGCAATGATCTGGGAGACATTTTTTATTTAGTATAGTTATTATTGTAAGACATAGTTTAGATAAGTAGTTTTTTATAAAACATCTAATTGGACTGACTGGATATTATATCAATATCGACATGGTAATAAAAAGAACGATACTGCTTGCCTCGATCCATGTGTAGAGCGTAATAAACGCTGATTTTGCTGTCGAAATAAAATACATCAAAAATCCAAGAATAATGTAACGCGACAGCAGTAGGTTTATGGGGCCAGCGAGGGCATACAGTGCAGCCCTTTTAAGTGGTAGCAAATTCGAAAGTATAAATCAAAGATGGCCCGCGGCCGGACGCATCGATTTGTTTCCTTCGTAAAACTCCGAGCTCGATATTTTTCAGCACGAGAGCAAATCAATCATTACCTTAACTCGATCATTGACATTTCCCGCGACTCGCCCGAACCACCGCACCCAAGAAAGTGCATGAATTATTCCACATTATAGGTAGAAATTTCGACTCAGCACATTGAGCAAAGGTTAAGACATTAAAAAGTGATTTATCTCCAATTTTCCCATCTCGATGATCTTGGTATGTTAGCGGTGATCGCCCGTCGACAATCAAATCGACAGAGAGCTCGTTTTAATATGAAACATCACCCAGAATTCGTGTTAACAAATTACTATGCAAACCTTGGTTGTTCAAAGTGCTGTCTATTTAACAGAACACAACGGGCGCTGTCAAATGGGAACAATACAAGAAAGAGTCGGTCCGAGAGGGCACCACTAATGACATAGCGAAACTGGCGCTCCTACCAAAATTAAACAAGGTAAAAAAGCGGGCAAACGATCGATCACCGCTGGCCACAAACAAAACACAGAAAAAACCACGTGAAAGGATGTATGGAACAAATTAAAAGCGCAGCATGAGGTGTTCAGGCGTCCACGATCCACGGCTAAGGGCAAATATTAAAGCTGTCAGTTTTGTGTAATTTGAAGGCTCGTTTTCGAGACATAACTTATGTTATTGAATGTTTAGAGGCTCGCGCCGTGTGAACCCTCTCGTTTAATGACCACTTCTACAAGGTATTCACTTGCATCATAATGGAATAACGCTAATGAAGTATTTTTACTTATTCATATACCTATTCGAGTTTGAGAGGAAAAATTGATTGGTAAAACAAACTGGTTTTTAATAAAAATACCGACGAAATGATGCCGTTCGTGTTCTAAATACACCTCGGTTTATAAAAACTGTTAAATATGCTAGTAAAATGCTGGAAATTATTGCCGCGGCAGACAACTCCATTAACCGATGTGACACTAATAACAGACGCGCAGGCGACCGGACTTCATTCCGCCAAATTGGATGCAATTATTGAGAGAAAACGTCAAATTTTGAACACATCAAAACGGAGACAACCAGGTGGCGGCAGCGCGCGGGAGAGCTCGGGATATGGCCACTTTTTCAATAGAAAGGCAATAAAAAAGTGCTAGTCACGCACTAAATGCCTCTTGACTCGGCGCTCGAGGCGTTCGCCTAAAAGAAACAAACAAAAGTAATAAAAGCGCACCATCACGCACCCACAAAATTATTTTCGCTCCGTAACACGTGTCAAGTTTCAATTTTACTAACGTCGATATTAACAGTGGGCGTAAACAGATTATTGATATATTCTTCGATAAAAAAGTAATCGATGATCGCATAGAACGGACTGGCATTGTGGTGAAAAAATCACCTATTGGTGCGCGCTTAGAGGGCCATCTTTTTTCTCGTTAAGAATTAAATGGACGCACGAGTTTTGACAAAAAATTGACTTCATCATTGTGAGATGGTTTTATTGGCTCGACAATAGAGTTTCTAGCGTTCACATCGTGTAATCTGCTCGTTTCTCAGAATTGCACACAATTTTTCAACTTATAAATGGGATCAATTTAGCGTTTTTTAAAGATTCTGACTGATATACAAAAATTCTATTTTGTATACGTTTAATGTCTGGTTGAAATATTACTCGAAAGAGATTGATTAACAAATGTAAGATGCAATTAAAATGTTATGTAATCACAAAGCGATCAGTACCATCTATTTTTGGTTACATTCAATGGAACATTACGGCGAATCACTCATGATAATTATGAAACGAATGTTTTGAATAAATAAACAAGTACCAAGTGAAGTAAAATTTGCCGTGGTAGCACCTATAATGTTCCAGAGCCATAAAAGTTAAGCACGAAATGATATATACCTAAACGACTCATTTAAAATCCAGTAACAAAATGCATTTTATTTTACATCTGAAGTAACAATAGTTTATTTAGCCAGAATCAAATTGCAACATTTTTTTTTACCACATTGCTGGCCCTCTAATAATACTCTAATCATAGGTTTGACACCCCTCTACGTCTATTAAAAGACTCGAGCGCGACTATTCTGAATGGTAGTGCATCCAATTCTCGCACTCAAGGTGTGGTATAGTTTTAAGCTGATTTTTAGACAGCAATGGTTAAAAAATTCTGTAAACAGACGCTGAAAATGCCTGAGGATATCCAACGAACCCAGTGTTAAAAGCCGACTCGGTTAATACAACGGATTGTGGGGGCCAGGGGGTAATTACAGCAAATGTCTCGTATTTCTGTTGACAATAGGAGTTACTTTTAGAAAACTGCCGTGAAAGGTAAACCCCTGAACATATTTCAACTAGTAAAAGAAATTCTACGTTTTGTCTCATATCAGTTGTTACCTAGAGATGTTTGCAATTATTGTTTGAATCGACTGCAATTTTTCAAACACTTGTTACTTTTTATCTCAGAATACAAAAGACAAAGAGGATTTTCTAAGCATTTTTTTATTAAGAATATTAAAGTAAGAAATGTCAATAGCTAATTATAATAGTATTCTAACTTTTAAGAGTTTTAATTTCATCATCTAATCTTCTCAGATGCTGTAAAAACTAACAAGCAGAATAAGAAATTATTGATTTATGTCTGTTCCGCAATATCTTTGTCCATCTAACAAGGAAGAATATATAGTTAAATCGTGGAACATTAATGTACAGGAGGACGTATTCTCAAAGGCGGTAAAACCGAGAAGCGAGGGATCTACGTGACATAGGAGTAGCTTTATAATATGATTTCAGTATTAATGATCTATTTTATTTTTAAAATTAAATTGTTGAAGCACTTGTATTATAGAAATCTGAACAACGAAGGTTTTTTTTAAGCATGATACTTTTCATTCCATTTTTAAAACAGAGACAAATAAGACAACTTCATTATTACATTAATCTTCGGGATTCGAATCTTAGAGATGGCGACAATTTAAAACCTTTGTGCAAGCCACTCGGCCACAAACAGTTGTAGAGCTCAATGGAGGTTTACTTTCTTATACTCATCCATATTGCGAGTGACCGCTTATTTTCTTGGAATTAATAATTATTTTACAAGAATCGTTACTTGCATTTTGCTTATCCTTCCCTCACTAAATATAGCGGTAGGCGTGACCAGAAAAGATAAACCTTTTTACAAGCACTTAAAAAGAAACAGAATTATGCAAATCATGGAGTCATTCATTGCGTTACTCCGAGATGTCACAACCATTGACAATTTAGCCCACTCACAGGATGTGCGCCTACGTGTGAGGAGACAAAGGCGGCATTAGCATAGCAGGGTGGGGGGTAGGGGGTGGGGAGAGGCGCGGCGTTAATCGCAGCCTCGTGCCTGCGCCCGCGCAGATGAATGACGGGATTGCTTACTACCAGGAACGATGCTGTTCAACAATAACTTTCATCGAAGCGAAACAAATGAATTTCCATTATGTTAAATTTTGATTCAATATGGAGGTAATGAAATTGAATGACAAATAAAAAAACCCTAATAATTATATAATCCAGTCAAGTTGAGATGTAAGTTTATCAGTCATAAACTAAAGTCTTCAATTATAGCAATAAAGTTATAAAAAGGTGGAGAACTAGTTAAGGTCAAGTAAACAATATGATTGTTTTAGTACGTATATCCATTATTGAACGGGATCGTGTTTCGTATCAGAATTACACATGGTATATACATTATTAAGTACGCTGCTTTACCAGAAAAACATTAACCTTTACTGCTATCTATCAGTAATCCTCATCGGGTGTCTTGTACTGCTTGTTTACTATTTATAGTCCACTTATCCACTTGAACGTTTAAACCTCAAAACTCCAATACAATACATTTATATCGGGCGATTTATAAGTTTATTATTGTTATTAATAAATATTATTACAGTACATATATTTAGCTAATATTTAACTGAAACGATGAATTTATCGATAAATGTTTCTATTAGGATTTAATCATATTCGGAAACAGCCTTTCTCGATTTTCTTCCATCTTATTATCCTCCATCTCATTCTTTACTGAGAAGTCTAAATAATAATCAACGGATCAAGATGTCACTTCCATAAATATTTGGGAGAAGTCACGTGTTTCTATGTACTTCGTAATGAATGGACCCTAGTTTTTTCCTCATTCTGCTTTATCCATTTGGACCTAGAACGGTTGTCGCGTATGTATATAGTGTATGGTGTATAGTGCACACACAATCTACTCAAGATTGATTTAATTTACGATGAGAATGTTAGATTTTTAGATGTTATCTTAAACTGTTTGTTATTTACATGGTTATTTACTTGTTAATAATTAAAAAAAAGGTAGGTTATGCATTTTTCTCTTATGTTGGTTGGTTTAAAGTGCTTTTACTTGATTAACAGAAGCTTCTTTTATATTAACATACCATTCATTCATTTACCATTTTGGTCATCTTTCATCTTTTAAACAAACTTGGCCATCAAATTTTAAATGGAAACTATTGTGTTTTCCTTCGAACTTCTTTGAAAGAGTATTCTGTCACTTGGTAAATAATACCCATAAAAGTCGATGTTCTATAAAGCAATTCGCTAGTTATTTACTGTATAAAATGAAACTCATACACTAGCTTTATCGTGAGTGAAGTAATATCTTATTCAAGAGTAACAATAAATTTTATTGTGCATTGTTTTCAGAATCATATTGCTTTGGACATTCAAACTGATTTATGGCATGACATTGGAAATGGTCAGGTGTTAATACATATATACGATTTATTTGGTGCTCATCTGAAGACCATCCATGAATGACGCTCAATCTCCATTCAAATTAGTAATCGTATCAAAACATGAATGGTCTTACTTTTGAATGATGCACATGAAAGGCTACAAGCGTACACGACGAGCCTGGCCTTAATGAGACGTCAAGTACGGTCCATTGAAAATATTTCATTGAACATTGAACACAATGCGAATAAGAATAAAGACAATAATCTTTTTAATTTATCTTATACAAATTATATTGAGACTCTAGGGTCTATTCAGATGATCACGCAAAATTGTGACTTATACCTCTGATGATAAAACATTGATTGGTAATATTTTCAAAGTCATCGATGATCGATTTAAGTGTAAAAGTGCATTGTCATCGGGACACGCAACGAGCGATGAAGATGGTGCTCGATAGAGAGTAACACGAGTCACAATACTCGATTTAAGATCGGACGATATAGTTATACCTCCACGCCGTCGAGTGGATTAGGACCGATACGTTTAGTATTATTAGATTTCAATGAAACTATTAAACTTACATACAATGCTATCGATTTTTGGAATATTAATTAACTCACTAAATATGTTTCTTATTATGTAAGACTGCGTTATCAGTTCTGTAAATTACTAACATGATAGGAGGTAAGTTCATTTTATATTTCAGTATTCCTGGTGTACAATAGAATTGGCACCATTGTTGTCAGAAAAAGGTTGAGTATAAACTTTGTGATAGATATCGTTATAACAAAGTTTTATAAAGTTCTCAATATAATTGATAACTGTTCCGAATACGAGAATGAAACATTAATGATTATTATGGAATTATAATGAAACATTTCAGATGTTTGTATGTTTGTTAGTCTATTACGCAAAAACTACTTAACAGATTCAATGAAATTTGGTATACAAATAATTCTGAGCCAAAATTAGCATATAGACTACTTTTATTCCAATAAACGGTTCCCTAGAGATAAATGTACTATCAAGTTTTCGTGTAAACTAAGTGAAGCCACTAGCGGAAAGCTAATTACTCATAAAAATTGTACTACCTTAATGACTATTACGATTTAGGAACACCAATGACATGTTCCTAATTGACATCACACAGTATTCGTAATAGTACTCGTGTTTCATAGTTTCAATCCTCAGTTACAACTTTGGAATCGTCGTTAGACCTTTTTTGTATCATTATTGTTTATAAATACACGGCGTATTGTCCGTATAAAATTAGAAAAGGTCTATTACAGGTCTGGGGCGTTATTATGTTTGTTGACCCACGTGGCTCGGGAACAATGTCTGTTTGTGGGGCCTGTACTTTTTGTCTTTGCGCCTTTCAACGCCGATGCATGAAGATACATGGAGTAGTGATGTTACATTTTATTTTTAGCAAATAATTATTAATTATATATTTTTTAGGAAAATTACATTTTGTTTGGCACACACCACACGCTACCAAATCATATTTCTATATATTGTAATTAACATTCACAGTTATATTATATAGTGATTGCATTAGATTTAACAATAAATTAACTGAATTACGTTTACTTATTTAAATAAGTTTATTGTATGAATAAGTTTAAGTTTTCCATTAGATGATTGTAAAAATATTTTCGAATAGAGTAATTAAATATTAGAAAATAATATATATCAAGTTTGATTCATTTATTACTAAAATTTTTGTGTTTTCGCTTGACGTATTCTATATTTGTAATATGTAAATTATCTCTTATTAAATAATTTTAATATACTTGATTGCTTTTTTTATGTCAGATAGTAATCACCGGTTATAAGGTAGTAAATAACTGTTATGGTCAACGCAAATATATTTTAATAATTCTAATTAATGTTGCAAAATGAAGACGTGTAGGATCATCAACCGCATCGTGAGTCCGTCTCTTCCGCGGCCGCAACATTTTGTGAGGTCGCGATGCGAGCGGCGCGCGCCTCATCCCAACAGAGACGGTTAATTGCCGGTTATCCGACAATAAATCCTGTAACCGCTCATTATTCGACTTATCGGATCATTGTTAATTGAATAACGCACTTTTGTCCTTTTTATTGAGCTCGAAATTATTTTGGCATGTCGTCTCGGCTATTGTTCTTCGCCATTTAAATATTTCACTTGTTGATTATTTTCAATTAGACGTGTACCGATCAAAATAAAATTTGCTTATTTTATTGTCATTTATAAAAGTACAACATTTGAAAGCATTGATTATTTATTATAAAGTACTCCTGCATCCTTTCCGCTTGGCAGACAATAAACAATACAACAGTTTGTGTAAATAGACAGTTACCTACACGTTTCTCACCTCGCTCGCTCCAACATCGGACATTGATTTATCGTGGCTTCATTTGATTTGATTGTATCATCGGAACCTCATAAATCGACCTCCCCCGACTTGTTACGGAGCCCTTGGCATCGATATTTTCCCGATATACGACTCGATTTTTCCTTATGTCATTATGCCGTGTGTGATAACTGAATCTGGGGTGGGTCCTGGTCGCCGTCGAATTAAGAGAATACAGTGTCGATCTACTTGTTTGCTCGACACGAGGGCGATAGGCGATAGTGGTTGTAATAAGGTTTTATGGACGTTTCATTGACTGAAGGAAGCACTCTCGACGGAAACAGTTCCGGTCGAATTTTTAGTAAGTAATTTTCAGATATAAAGTTTTATGTCTACCTCCCACTTGGAAGCACATAGCTATGGCCAAGTTAATTAAAGAAATATTAATCTTATTTTGTATCCAGATGGCTTAATTTTTCAATTTTCAAGTTACAAATACAAGAAGCTCCTAGTTCAGACACTTGTGTTATTATACTCAGTATTGTATATTTATTTCTAGTTTTATACACCATGGGCATAAGTAAGTTAATAAAAAATTTATTGTATTATTATTATATACAAATAAAATAAAATTTCATGTTAACGTAAATGCCAGTATCTACATTCAATTCTATCTGTTTTCCCGCGACTTCATCCGCTTTAATTAGGTATATCTTATGTCATCCACTTATATTGTAGTATCCTGTAAGTGAAATAATTTCCATGATCAGATTAGTATTTTTGAAATATACCCCTACAAAAAAAAAACAAAGTAAGAAAAATATTACCTCTTTATAGATTTCGTATATATTAGATTCATATTATTATTATATATGAAGCGTCGTTTTATTATGTTTGTTATTTATGTGGAGAAAGCAGATTTGCCGCGATAAAAATACTTTTATCAAATAATTTGTGGTTACTGCTAAATGCTATCTTACTCTTAATTTTAAGTGAAAGTTGTTAAAATTACTTAAATAATTGAAATGAAGTCGACCTACCTTTTGTAAAAAAAAAACAGCGAATATAGTGAAACAAGCTAGCAAATCAATACTCAATGTCGTACACAAGAATAACAGATGTAAAAACTAGTCGGCCCACCCTCACCCTGTGGCAGCCATTTTTTCCCGTCAAACAAATTAATGCAGGCGTCTTCAGTCCGCTGTGGACTTGTCAAATTAATTTCTCCTCCAAGACAATTTGTCTGCGGAGGGCGAAAAAACTCGCCATCGACTGCTCATCAATATCTTTAGTTCTGGGAAGGGCTCGAGCGTTGAGTTCGTTCACTTACAAAATGTATGTTACATCACATATCTTTCTAAGATACATATTATCCACGCGATTTACCAACTTAAGATTCCACTTTAAACATTAAGTTCGAATTTGTATTATAACGAAATAAACATTGATCGTCATGAATTTGTAGCTTTAAATAGTGACAGGTTAATGGGTAACATGAAATCCATATTCCCTCGGTGGTCTCTTCAAACTTGAGCTCTAAATAACCTTACAGGTGAAGTAAGGGTTGCTTAGTGAATGTATAAGTATATTACTTTATAAGACTGTCCTAATTAAAGCTGACTTGCTACCAATTATATCACTTATTAATAAGCAGAGAAAATTATAATGCATTGATGTAATAAACACAAATGCTGATACCTTCGATGGAGTTGTTCAAATACTAAAACCTGTGAAAAAAATCGAATAGCTATCTGATAATCTTTTCTCGCTATTGTCACCGTAATGTAATCATCGTCTCATTTCAACTTAAATATTTATTATTGAACTTCGTAGTAGACTAACACCATTGATTGAGTCTTTAATCTTATAGGCATCAATAATTATTTTTAAAGTATTACTTGCTCGGAAACCATTGAGATTATTGTAAAAGTTCACAATCCTAATCGTCCAGTGACTAACATATTCATTTTTTTTAGTAAAAGCTACTTGCTGGAAGAAATTTACGAAACGGTGAATTTTAAAGGATTCCTAATTATTTTTTCTCAAACTCACAACCTTTCGCAGTCCAGACGACTGCTCTAACCATAGAGTTACCAGAGAACCAACAGGCAGGGGTGATGATTTTTCATTCAAAGCACTTGTTTTCGTTGTTTAATGAGCGTATTTTCATCAATGTGGAATGGCACTGGATCGATCAACTCGATTAGCCACTATTTCTTTTTAGTGGTGAGTGAGGTGATTTTGAAGAGGTGATTTTAGATACTCTCTTAATATCAATCAGAATATGACTTCAGTTTGAGCTATTATGTCGTATTATCCTTCCGTATCAAAAGCAACACGTATCTAATAAAATTTGGATCATTACAAATTAGTACTTGAAATAGCAATGCTATAACTTTTATAGGTAATAAAATAAATAGGTGGGCGTCACGCACGGCCGCGTCCACGGCACGACACCGCCGCCGAAATTAAAGTGCGCTTTTTTGAAAGCGGCAATCTACTCGGTCACACTCGATAAATTCGCTGCGTGCCGATTGCGACCGCCAGCCGCTGATTAGGGTTAAACACAACACATCTGGAAGTTTTGCAGGTGAAAGTGAGGGTTAATTATTGCGAGATAGACATGCGCTAGATGCTGAGGTAACAAAGAGACTTCAATTACATATTTGCTTACTCGCATGCTTACATTACAGAAAAAAATGTTTGAAGATTATTATCTACTGCTCTTGAAGTCTTAACTTCAAAGAAGGAGAAAACCATTTCCATTAAATGTCTTTTTTGTTTATATTACGTGATAACGTCGTAAATATAGTGAACTGTACCTATATACACTCATATGAATATGAATAGTTAAATTCGTAAAACCCATACAGGTACAATGAGTATAGATACAGTGACATCCTTATAAAATTAAATTCAAATATAAATCTTTATATTCATATTAGAATTTTATTTCACGAGGTTCTGATCATTAGTTTTTTGGTGTGCCAGAATTGTTAATAAAGAAATTAGTAAATTCACATCTCATATGTCGTATGTCGAACTTTTTTTAAATAAAAGCAATAAATATTAATATTAAGGAGAATTATAAAAGAATCTAAGAAAAATCTTTTGAGGTCGATATTCACATACTACGAAATGCAAAATATGGCGAGCTAATCCTCAACTGAATATGTAATTTCAAGCTGAGTGGTTCCAAGTTTAAAAGCTAAGACTAGTTAAGTTGTCTACCTTCCCCAACTTGATTTGTTTTTACTTATGATAAAATAACAATAGTTTGTAAACAAATACAATTCAACACCTGCTCGGGAATGTCGCTTGTTTTCGTTGTCGAATTAGCGTCCTCGTTACCTGAATTCGCCCTCCACTCGAATCCGTTCAGAGTGTCAACTCCAAAACAAATACAGGAGGTACTGAACGCAACATGAAACATAGCCGCCATAACTGCCTGTTGCGCGGCGGTATGTTGCCGCGACGTATGTTCAACTTCGCAACGACACGACGATTTGCGACCGCTAACTGCAGAAGTTGAAAACCCCTTCGTGGGGTGTGAGCGGATTGTAATAGGAAACAAAAAGGTTCGCTCGATGTTAGTAGAATGGTCGAACGATGCAACTTATTATGGTTAGCCATACGAGTTGTTTTAAATAATATTGACGACGGGTTCAAACTCTGAGATAAATGTTTAAAACTCTATGTTAAATTACATTATCGATCGATCATCAATACAGTAATTTCAAGTTATAGTCCACAATATAGTATGTTTCTTCTTGTTATCAACATTGTTGTGTATGGTAATGTTAAATGAATAAAATCATTCGATCACGTTATTCTATAATATTTTTAAGAATCTCATTATATATTTTTAATACTTACGTTGAATATACACAATGCCTTTATTTGCATTGCTATACATTGCATTGCTATGTTCAATAAAGTTCCACAAAATGTAGTTGACCTACCCATAAATAAATTTAAAATTCATGTAAAGAACATACTTATGAGTAAGGGCTATGATTATTTTAAGGATCGCAATGCATGGAATTAATAGCCTTCGCTTTGTTCTATAAAGACTAATTATATGTTCAACCTATGTCCTACAGACTTTGAAAGTTGTATTTATTATTGTGATAATACATATTATTTTGGTAATGATGACATGATTTATGTAAATGTCATTACTTATGATAAAGAGCTGGTAAGTTTCTTTCGCTTGTTCTTCTTGTCAGCTAAAAGACGTCCTGAACAAGTGGTAGGGAAAATAAAATTTTTTTGGACGATCCAAAAGTGCTTGTAATAGCCTACTTGAATAAAGATATTTTCATTTTCATTGTCTTTATCAATATTCACTTTTGATAATAAACAAAGGAGCAGTTTTTCAATATCATTAGAATTCTTTAAATGCAGAGTGATTCTGTAAATATTCGAACCCGAATTAGAATTCGTTCATGTATTTGAATTTACGTCATTTACTGTCGGAATTTTTGTATGTAAATATAAAACAAGAATGATTGATTCAAACGTGTCTCAGATATTCTATTGCTATGTCATTTCGAAACTCACTTCACTTATGCCACGAAACGTTATTACCAATTCAGAGTGAGCTGATGCCGCTTTTGAAGTAAATTCGGATACTTGATTGAAATCGAATTCGGGTTCAGATTTTTGCAGAAACGCAGAGCAAGTTTTTATCAAATCTAATTGTATGTCCAACATATTATATTTGATAAACTGTATACTGGTTTCATATATTTTCACGCGCACAACTCATTAAATAAAACTATTTTTATATGGATGTAACGCATTTATATTAGATTTCATTTAAGACGTTTCATCATTTAGAGGTTCACTTATAAAAAGATGTTGATTGTTTTTTTTTTTTAATTAAATACATGTCTTCAAACAATACTTATTGGACACATATAAGAAGAATGTCAAAAAAAAAATATCTGAGAACAACCCCTTCCCGTTTTATCCATCGATAACGGTTTCCAATAATTTCAAATACTTTAATAGTGGTACTTTCTCATTATGGCACATCAGCACCCCACCGCCGGAGCTCACGTCCACCGTCCATCCATCTCTCGCATCATCAGCGTCACCACCCCTCACTATTTATAATTTGATTTCAACAAGCTGTCGCTTGTGGAATATTCTGAGGTCGTCTGAATAAATTCATTTTGTTTATGAGTATTTTCTCGGTAGTGTTACCGTTTGTCAAGATCTGAAAACCCTGATATGATAAAATAAGATAGTTAATGTAATTTGTAATGTGATTTTCAATTTAGAAATGGAATATTTATTTAGTAGTGCCCTTCCGCTTCGAGTGACTTTTGGTTCGGTTTTGGTGGGCTTCTACCGTGGCCCTAGATGGTTAAATGCAAATTGATTTGATGTTTATTCTTTAAAGTTTTCTTTATATCGAATAAGGTGCAGTATTAGTAATTTTTGTGTATTTAGGATATGTTTATGATTTTGTAACCAATAATGATGTGAAAAGTTTCTGGAAAGAGGCAATCAGGTTACAGGCGGAGGTCCTGGTTATGCTTATAAAATTATGTCCAGGTTACACCTATTAAAAATTATCCAAAATGTAGGCTCTTCAAATTAACATTGGAGTATCGTGGACTATTAGTATTACTTAGATTTACTGCTAATCCTAATATATTTTCATCGCCGTAGCGTAAGACTGAATAAATGTCACGATATATGGAAAATGCTGTCTTGCTTACCCAAAACAGAATTAAATAACATTCACAAGGTAAGGAAACATTTTGGCAAGAAGAAGAAATATGACTGAATATTTTTCTTGTTCAAACATAATTTTCAAAATTTGTAGAGACAACTGTCTATACAACTTAATCAATAATCCTGAATGCCTCTTCCAACTCGTGATTTTTACAACAAACATCGGAGAGCCATTTCATTCGCCGTCATCTGGTTTAAAACGTCATGTTGCCGTGACGCACCGCCAATATCGTAATATTGAATCGTGTAACGTTCCACAATCAGCCCCAGTAAATTAATTAGTGGGCCGAATCAAGGCAACAATAACCGCAAACAGAGGGCCGCCATCTTTGTCAATATCTTCAACCCTTATTGTCAACGGCGCAATCACGAGTATTGTTTTGCTTCTATATTTTGTGATCCTTCGTAGGAATAAACGTTATACATTTATATTTATACATAAAAAATTTAAAATTCTTAACTCCATTAAAAAGCTATTTTATTAATACTATTTGTTTGTATATAATATATATTTTTTACGTACACTTTGTATGTAAAATGTGTATGTTACATTATATTTGTATATTAAAAATTTGTTGCACTTTATATATCTATCTATCGAGTGTCGACACCCTCATCGATCAATTCTCAAGTTCATAATTATTCAAGTTTCTTACTTTACTTAGTCGGGTATCTACCGCTAAGACACAAGACTAATTAGACGTAAGTAAAATTCGGTTCTCTAATTTTAGTTTTATTTTTCTAGGTGTTAATCGGTTGTACCTAGAAAAATAAAATATATTTAATAATCACAAAGTAATCAGAATCTGAAACGAGTTTCATTGTTTTAATGTCATTGTGTTATTAACTTATCTTATGAGGCAGATTTGCCGAAACGTCGTCTAAATTTAATTTTTAACGCGGCATGATCACATTACGGTAGGATTAGCGGTAGCTAGCAATGCGCAGTGGAAATTGACCACATATGGCGCGTTTTGCCCCTCAGAGGGAGTTCGATTCCGGCCGATACTCAAACATTACGGATTAATAAATAATCTTTACGGCTCCCAAAATAAATCACATTTTATAACAAGTTATAGGGGATCGATTGAGAGTAGGGTTTCGACTCTAAAAAAAAATTTACTATAGTTACTTTACGTACAAGTGGAACTGAATTAAGATAGAGAAAAATCTAAGAGACAACTTAGATTTTTTCTATTAAATAATATATTTGTCGAATTAGTGTCGTAAGAAGTTTCTTCAAATTATGAGCTGTCTTTTTACTTTTACTTCTTGATCGTGGCGTCGCATGCAACAATCTGCAACTTGTACAACATACGGCAAAGAGTTTAAGTTTTGTAAAATTACCAAGAAATTTTTAAATTATTACTTTCGTTATGTATGCCGTAAATGATAAGGTACCACATCTTTTATTGAAACGGGTTATAAAAAGAGTTTGTAATAATAAGTTGAAAATTAAAATAATAAGGGAAATGTATGGTTATAAACACTTGAAAATCGAGAGTCAACTGCTAGGCAGCCGCGACACACAAACTCGAGGGAGTATAATACCCTATCTTTGTGTCTGCTGTCTCGAATCACTTAGTAAACTTTATCACGTTCCCTTAAGAACGATTTTGTTGTTCGTTCGACGCAAAGATTTTGCAAGGAAAGTGTGCCAAGCGAGCAGTTTTAGAAAACATCACTCCTGTTGTGTTCCGCTGACGAAGCTCCTGAACTACAAAGGGTTGGGTTATGTGGTACTTATGAACTGTATGCAGCGGGTATTTGTCTCGCTCTCACTTCAATTACTATAGTTTGGAGAAATCGAGGTAATAGTTTGCATCCGTAAGAAATAAACACTCTTTATCTCCTTGAGTAAATGAAGAGGAAAGTTTTAAGATTATGGTTTTTGTACCTGTACCTCACCTCTGTATTTGACTGCCATTGCAATCACACGTATTATTCGGCCACTTTTTTGTTTACAAACATTTACCTAATCTGCTTTACATATAAATATATTAAGTAAAACAAAATTATAAAATATTCAAATACTATCTCCCCAAGTAAATATTTAACACAAACCAAAATCATATTTGCTAACGTCAAAAAATCAAGTATTCCAACAATGAGGTGGCCGCGACCGAGTGAAATGGAACAATTTGTTTACACTAGCAACTAGTTATCCATCTCCATTGTTGAAATAAAAAATTTGGATTTATTCGCGGCGCGACTTGCACTGAGGGCAATTTTTAATGCATTGCATACTACGACACCTTAAATAATGTTTACCATAGTGTCATACGATTTATATGATAATATTATTTACATCGGTATTATTTAATAAACTGACAATACTCATAGTACAACTTGTGTGATTTGTTTTTATTTAAATGTTTATTAGCAGTATCTAAACTCATAACACTGAAAGTACTTCAAGATAAATAATAGACATCTGATAATATCTGAATCCATAAAAAAAGTTAACAAAAACTAGCTTGGCCCTAAAAATAATTTACAATTTCAATTTTATTGCAACTAAATAAATAGCAACGTCATTTTCAAACAGCGAATTAGACATGTATGAGTCATGCAACGTATTACTAATTTGTCAATTGCAAATAATATTGTAAGTTATAGCATTTTCGTTGTAAAATGTTCTCAATTTATTAAGACTAAATTGTAAATATATTATTAAGTACTCACGGGTTGTTATTTTTAATTTTTTTTAATTATGTGTTTTAAATCTAAAAATTGATGGAAAAAATACAAGTAAAATATTTTTTCACAAATAATTACTGTTGATAAGAAAATAACACTGTAAAATTACAAAAAAAATATTGGATAAGTATTTCTATTTTTTATTAATAATTTTATAATAAAAATATAAAATAAGAAAAATGTTTTTGTACTATTTATACTTTTTAGTAATATTTACTTCAGGATGAGTAAGGAATACGTGTTAAGGTTGACTTAAGAAAAATATTTATAGGTTGAGATAAGAATACAGAGTTTCAAGATGAGACGTCTTAGGTTGAATATGTAACAATACATATGTGTTACCAAAAAACTTGATAATAAGTTTAGGTATATTATTTTGGTGAACTGTTGGTGTCTTCGTGCACATACTGTGTACGTGTACTGAGCGAAGGGACGAGCGTGACGAAAGTTGTGTGTGCGCGGGGTACGGTGATGCAACAACCCTTCCTTGTTCTCGCGATCTGCGGCTATAGGGATGCTCTGTACTGCGCGTAGATTGACTTGATCTTATACTTTATTTTGTACTAAAAATATAATCATTGATTAGTATAGATATCTTTGTAACTATATCTTTATACTTTATATATAAGCTGTATATAGGTAATTGTCATTAACTATGACTTAATTGATTTATATATGTTTAGACAATGTTTACTATAATCCAGGCCTTAAAAGAGAAACATAAAAGAAAAAGTAACTCTTGACAATTAACATAATGTTTAATTTATAAGTACGAGTAATAATTGTTTTATTGTCTTATTTAGTGTCTGTGAGTAATGTGATTAAACATCAAATTCCAGTTAAAACATTCAATACTATAATTTATAGATAAATAACTTAAATATATATATCGTTTCAAGTCTTTCAGACAGAATTTAAACCCGGACGTTCCGGTGAATCCTGTTTAGATCAACTGAGCGGTAAAACTTTGTTTATATGTTACAATTAGAATCCGATAAAGAAAACTGCAAGTGTCAATGAAAAAGAAATCTCAATATTAAGTATCAGTGTCAGTAATTCGTACTACAACCCACCCCACATGAGAGCGTGAAATTCGTACAATAAATGCCTTTGTATTGCGGCGGGCTGTTGACTCTGGTCTAGCCGACACCGCGCTTTAAACAATACCTATTTTAAAATATCCCCGTGCCACGTACACTGTGCAGTTGCTTTTTCATTCATAATTACATTCTTTTTTTAAACATTTTATATTTCTGAAAAGTATTGATTGTTATATATGTATATGGGCAATATTTTGCATGTCGGTAAATATATAATATATAAAAAAATATACACTTTTTAAGAAATTAATACTGTAAGGATTGGTTGCACTAACTTATTTTAGCAATAACAAACATCTTAAAGTACCGATTAAATTAAATAATAAGTTGCATCATTTGCCATTTGTCAGAGGATGTAATAACATAACATAACTAGCTGTTAACTATAAATGAAAGAATAAATGTATACTTTATTGCACACAGTTTTACAAGTAAGATAGACGCCAAAGACAGTCTTACCGCAAGAGTAGCAATTTTTACCAGGCTACCCTTAGCTATACTTCAGTTAAGAAACAAGGGTATTAAAGACAAAAAGAGAGAATGTTCTTCTCTAATTTTATATGTAGTAATATATGTATTTACAAAAGTAAACACATATAATACTACATACATATTAACATAAGAAAAATAAATAGGATTGAGTAACAGACAGAGTAGGTAATATTTCAGAAAGATGAAGATGAGTCCAGCTTTAAAAAAATGTTCTTTGACTAGATTAAGAAAAGAGTTCCGTGTTTACGCGCGTCTTATATTTATAGGCAGTGAGTTAAACAGTTTAGTAGTTCTGATGTAAAATGACTTGGCTACGAAATCGAAAGGATCACCAAGAATAAGTTATGGGAAGGCCTCAAATCTCGGAGCGGGTTAGAAGAGTGAAAGACAAAGCGTTTTTTTTAAGAATGCGGTGTATATGGATTAAAAAGGACAGAATAAAGAAGTAAAAAGATGTGATACTCTCTTCTACGATAAATGCGTAGCCATTAAAGTTGTGCTCGATACTTAGAGATATGATGAAACTTACGTAGCCGTAAGGTGAAACGGATACACAAATTCTGAAGATGCTCAAGTTTGTTTACCAGAATGACATTTGTGTCTGTATTTCAGACATCAGCATAATCAAGCAGTGGGAGCAACAGGGTTAGTACAAGAGTGATTTTTATCTTAGTCGGCAAAAGACTCTTCAGTCGTTTAAGCGAGCTATGTGCACCAAATACTTTTTTACTAACTTCATGTACGTGATATCTCCAAGACAAATTGCAGCCAAATATTACCCCGAGATTTTTAACATTATCTTGAATATGTATTCGGTCACAATTCAAGAATATAGATGGTAGCATATTGTAATTTAGCCTGTCTAAATACCTACGGCTTCCGATACAACTTCCTGAGTTTTCGTGGGTTGACCAACAGATCGTGTAGTAGACTCCAATCCAAAATATATTGAAGATTACTTTGTCAGTGGTGGCAATTGATGTTGACAAACTTTTTATCGGAGCTTGCCTGTAAATTTGGAAATCATCTGCATACTTGTGACAGGAAGAAGATAGAGGAAGAGTAATTGAATTTATGAATATAGAGAGTGGGAGAGGAGAAAACACCACCCTGCGGATCTCCGACCGTTGTGTCGTACCAATATGAGAAACAGTTTCCCACAGAAATGCGCTGCCGTCGCCCGTACAGGTAACAATGAAACCATACTATTACTAGTGGAAATACATTAAGAGAAACCAATATTGCTAATAATATGTCAAAATCCACAGAATCGAACGTATTAATAGAATCTAACTGCGTTAATACAGTAAGCTGTCGATTTTCTATCCAGTCGCGTATATCATCTGCGATTTTGAGAAGTGCAGTAGTAAGTACTATGACCGTGACGGAAGCCAAATTGATATGGGTTGAGCACGTTGTTAGAAAGAATCTACCTAGTTATATAATCTATCTAGTTATAGAAAGGAATCTACTAAACTGTTGACGAACTAGTTTTTCAAGAACTTTAGAGTTAAACGATAATCACAACAACATTAGGATTATAAGATAACACCATCTAACAGCGAAGAAAGAGTGTTTAAGGTATGACTTTTGATGATTCCATCTAATGCAGCCGACGAGTAGAAGTGAACATTTGAAGTTGATGTCAGTATTAGACGGCAGGGTGGAGTCTTTAGACTGGCAATACCAAACTTATTGAGAAAACGCCAAACTTTGGAGTATCTCCGTTATCGACAGATGCATGAGTATGGTGTCTTTGTTTATCCGTTATCAATGTAATATAATCGCCGAAGCTTCATTGTTTACTATGTTAAGGAATACTTATTTATATTTATTTATGAGTAGCATTATTTGCAGTTACAAAGTGATTGCAAGTTAGGAAGATATTCCACAGATGTCATACTAATTGAAATAATTGATAGTTTTAACAAAATGAATTGTGCAGCGCCTTCCACGTTCAATATTAGAGTCAGCGTGATAGTTATTGTCCAATTTGACATAAACCATAACTTTAATTGCTCTTATGCTTATAAATTTAAGATGCTTATGCAGAAATCTTAAATTTATAACGTTTAAATGGAGATAAATGTAACATTTTTTATTTCAAAAATATCAAAGTCTATTTCAATAAATTATAGATAATCGCTAGATGTTATGGATGGTGGCTAAACTGTATTGTTATTATGATACGTTAAACTGGACCTAGTGTTAACAGTAATTAAAAATCAAAGAAATTTTGGTGTTATAGTTATATTAGCTAAATATTAATTGTTGTGATGATTACATTGCATCTGAAGAGGGTCTGCTATGATTGACATTTTAGAAAATACTTTGCAATTTTGAGTTAATTTTGATGTGATATCTGATTATATTTCGAATTAAGATGCAACAATTTAAGACACTATTAGATTCGTTGCATAAAAAATGTTTGGTTTAGGATATGGAATCTGTTTAGCAAGTTATAAATGTCAAGAATTAAAAATGTTGTTCAACAATTAGGTGAATCGAGTAATAATAACATGCGTTGCGCAGGCGTCGATAAATCACCGATATAGTGTGGGCTCGACGCAGGCGGCTGGTATGGACTGATACCAGGCGTGGGCACTTGCAGACGAGCGTTTGGAACGTTTGCAATTTAAAAAGAAAATAATTCCAAATTTATTCATAATTAACTGTTAATAAACCATTTTTTTAATAGATGTTAATATATATATATATTTTGGTAATTGTATATCGACTAGAAATCATTTAAAATATCTACGTAGTGTCCTTTTTCTAAACAAAAATAAATAAAGTTTGTATTGTATTTAAAATTATCTAATCAATCTATATCTTCAAATCGGCGCCGTATCTTAGGCCCTTACATAAATATCGATATGCAAATTTTGTAATATATGTTTTAAGTAGTCTTCGACAAACAACGTTACTTTGCTATAATAGATACTCAATTATTAATTATATTATTGTTATTGGGATAAAGCTTATAGAAAAGTTTTAATACCTTTGCAAGTTTATTGAAGTTCTTCCACAATATTATGACAATCGTTGAGTAATGCGCGACTTAGATCCGCTCGTCTAGACATCCATTACAACGTAAACTCGTGCCCTCGCCAACCTTATGATTTAGCGGGAAATGGGACAATGTTACGTTGCCAAATGGCGCGTCGCGATGATAATTAGCGGTTTCTCGGTAACGTCGAGTCGATAAGAAACAATATCGATATTCACTCGGAAACAACATTAAACAAGCATATTAATATGTCTATAAAGTTACTTTTCCTAAGCTTTATTTTATCCAACAATCAAAAATTATGCAATATCTATTTTTGTAAGTTAACTATAAAGGTAATATTATATTACTATGTTATATATTAAAGATGTTTATTATATCTTATATTACAAGAAATATTAATTCATTTAGAAATAATATATAGTTTATTAAAAAAGAAAATACGGGGTATAAAATAAATAAAAGTTCCATGTATCCGAAACCATAATTTAATACAACTGGCAATTATTTAAACATTTTTCAAATAAATATCAATATAGCATATTGTTAATGTAAAAAATATCACTCTAAACAGTTTAATATAAAAGAAACTTTACGACTTATTTTATATGAATATCCTACAGCTTAATAATATCTTATGAAAATAAAATATAGCTTATGTTTTTATTATTGATTTAAATCAACATGATACTTATTATGAAACTTTATTGGCGAGCGAATAAATGGCTCTAATGCTAGTTGTATTCTCTACCAGTAAATCTTTGGGAAAACAGAAAATATATTTTGATGTTTGTTTTTATATTCAGTAATGACCATATATTAACCAAATTTGGGCTGGGGTTAACTAAATAAAAAATTTGCTGCATATCGTAATATGCCCGGATAGATCTCGATCGGCCCGATTCGACGATTAACCCACGACCTAGACATTAAATTGGATAAAGAAATTGTTTTTTTTTAAATTAAACCAAATATTTATTTATAATTGATAAATCTTAATAAAAGTGAAATAGAACATGTTCAATAGTTATTTTATTAGCCTAATGCAATAAAACTCAAAAATAGATTTAGCTCTGTTGATAAATAAACATACTCACTAACGGTTATTTGACCGCAGGCTATTAATTTGACTGAAATACGATTATAGCACTCACATCTGACCTTCAAAGGTACATCAAATGATAATTTGCACAATTTATAACGCAAACGGTGTTCCTTATTTTAAATATTCTAAAAATAACTTAAAACTATTATATTAAATACAGTAGTAACATTAATAGCGATAAGGTTTTGTCGTCTATCAATGACATGCAAGTTTCTTCCCTGACGATTTTGAAACTATATAATTATTACAAATTTTACTGTGTGATTTTCATAGAATTTTAAGAATGTGTCCTTCGTTATTTAGTTAGTCACTTAGCACAATTACCTAGGTATATAATGAGTGGTTTTTAACAATAAACAAATAATTTTAATGTTACTCATTAATCTACACAACGATAAAGTATTAAGAATAAATTGTTCATTCTTATACGTTGATACCGTTGAGCCCGCGCGACTGTGACGCGTTGAGTTGCGTGATTCCGCGTAATGCGACGAGATCGCACCGATTCGCGCGTTCATCAACGCGACAACACTCCGCACGATTATAAGCCTTTAATACGGGGTGCAGCGGGCAAGATAAATTAGCCCACGATGAAAGCTATGGGCACTAGTGATGTCAGTGGTTGTTCAAATATTTAGATAGAATTCGGTAATTTAATAATAAAATAAATGAAACAAAAATATGCAGCTTTGTTGTACTATACAGCTGCCTTATACTACTTTTTTTTTTCAAAACACTAATCAGAACCAAAATAAAAATATGTATAAAGCGTCACTTGTGTGCTACTGAAGGTTATAAGTGGTGTCAATCATACTAAGCCTATTTAAATAAAATATATATTTTGTCGGTAGGAAAACAATAATATGCTTTAATATTCCAATTACTATGATAACATGGTATTTAAAACACATTATCATTCTCGCATTAAATGATTATGTTTACCACTCTCTGTTATCACTTTTTTTAAATCAGCCTGATAAAACATTTCACTCAGTGACATATCTATTTTGTATCTGTAAATATATCGATAAGGTCAACTATATCGATAAGACGCATGGTACGTCACCATCCAACCCTTTCCCGGGCTGCATAGCCCAGGGCGCAGCGGAACAGTTAACTAAATTAAAGTGAGTGTGAAGACCGCTGCAGGGTTAACTATTCCATTTCGTTTATTGCGCACAATTCAGCTTAACCCTCCGTTGCCTAATAAAGATATAGAGGACTATTAGCTGTGACGCGCTGTACTTTTAAATAGGTGCAATTTTGTATCGAATGCGTAAGGGAGTTAACAAGCGACGTGAGTTATGCCAATACTTAATTAAACAATTATATTCCTTTTAAATGAAGAATACGTATAGCATTAATTTATATAAAGAAATCAACAATGTATTTAAAAATACCGTAAGTAAGATTTATTTGGAAGTCATTAATTTATATATATATTTTTTATAATGGTACAATATTGTTTTTATTTGCGTAATTTTTATTATATTTTTTGAGCTTTTAGTTTAATGAAAAGTCAATAATAAAAAAGAAATATGACATTATTTAAGTAACGTATAAAAGTAAATCAAAGATGTCTAAACATCTGAAAACAAAAACCGATATAAGCGAGTTAACTGACATTATAAAAGTTGAATATAACTTAGTTTCATGTTGTTTGAAATAAATACCATTTTAAAAATACATTTCCCATTAATTTTTATAGCAGTCTATCATAGTTATTCCCCGTTATATTTTGGCCAGAAATAATATCATCAAAATGCATCACTTACTTTTAAGTAACTTGAAAACGCTTTCATTGCAATGTATATGTATTAGCGCTGAAATACCACCAATTGTCTGTCTGTCGTCTGTATGGTAATGTTACATGGTTTACGTATTTGCAATTGTTTTTGATCCTGTCAATTGATCATTCATTGGATTAATTTTAGTGTTGGATAAAATTTTCACTTGTCCCATTTTCATATTAAAACATGACGCGTTGAAAAGTACTGGGGTCACACTGACAGTTTTTAGAATATATTAGTATGAAAAGGAGGTGCTCAAAATTTTATTGTATTTCGAATTAAAAATTCTTTTTTTAGGAAAAAAACAGTAAGGACTCCCTTGTCTTGTCGGGTTTTCTCGATACAATGTTTCCTGCCGTAGATTTTTAAGCCGTTGGCATAACTTTCGACTTTAACAAGTACATATAACACCTTAGACCAAATAAATATTAAATTTGAATTTGGTATCATGTAGTGTAGATGTATGATGAATTCAATTCACATGTCATATTTTGTTTTTACAAATATTTCTTATGCATCCAAATTGATTTGACTTAAGAAAATTTACGCTCAATGACTTATTACGACTTTTGTTGCGGTAATACATAAAAGTAGACTTTGTGACTTTGATTTCATGATGAAACCCCATGCCGTCCCTAATTGTACAATTAATTTTATAGTTCAAACGTGATCGAAGTAAGTTCGCTGATTTTTCACGCAAATGATGTCTTTATATATACTGAGGAAATGAAAGAATGGGTGTTTCCAAAAAGCAAATTTTTTATTCAAGTTCAAGAAGAGCTCTTAGTATCAGTTTAATGATGTGACGAGATGATTTGCATGACACAAAAGCAAAAAAGATATGGAGAACTGTGGGAAATGTAATATGTATTAGAAAAGAAGAAAAGAACGAAGTTAACGCTGAGATGACGTTTAATAATGACAAATATAAATGAACCTACATATTACATCGACACTAAATAGATGATTAATGTATTAAACAAATATTAATATAACTTCTATAAAATACATAAACTATTTATTGTTGATGATATTTAAAATATCCATATTTTCTTGAGAATGGGAACACGTACGCATGGCCTTTCGCAATCCGGGCGACTGCTCTTTATCTGTAAATATAAATCTAACCACTGAGCTACCCAGGACCTAACAGGACTGACGAATTTTCAAGCACTTATTACTTTTTCGCTACTACAGAGCGTATTTTCATCAATGTTCCGCAACCCAAACAGCCGCAAGAAATATTTAAGCTTTAGACAAAGATGAAAATTTGTTCTAATTATAATATTTGATCAATTTTGCATTCCCAACGCTGTACTGAAAAGTATTCTTAATGATAAATGCTTAAAAAATCCACTTTGTCCCTGAGACACTGTGATGGGATCATTCAGAGTGCCAAATATAATAAAATTAGTTTATCAAAAATTAGTATCCCATCGCAATACGATGACAACACTAGTGCAGTATTTCGTGTGCCGATCGTCGATATTCGTTAATGGATTTCATTTTGTGATTGGCATCTCTAGTGTATTAGGCACAGCCGCTTCTACTGGACATTTTTATTTTTAGTTCACAATAACAAATTATATATTCTGTTTTTTTTTTGGTGATTATGAAATAAACAGCTTTTTCTTTGCAATTTAGGTATAGGCGTATTGTAATTTTAAATACTATTAATATGTTGTTGTACGTTTTCTGTTTGGTTTTCCATAAGAAGTCTGAGTAATGTTATATAATATTATTGTTTCTTAATATAGCATGCATAATTGACGTAATGAAGTTTGTAAAACTTAAGGTCGAGTAGCTCGGTGGCGTAGTGGTTAAGCGGCGCGGCCCTAGATCGTTGTCGTTAAGCAACTTTCGCAGGGGTCGGTCACGGGATGGGTGACCAAAAAATTATTATCTCGAGCTACTCCGTGCTTCGGAAGGCACGTTAGGCCGTTGGTCCCGGCTGCATTTGTAGTCGTTAATACCCTCCATTCCGCATTGGGCCCACGTGGAGGGTCATGGCCCATTCTCCTTAACCATCCATAAGGAAGGCCTGAGCCCCTTCATCATCATCAGCCCTTTTATGTTCCCACTGAACATAAAAGGGCTGATGATGATGAAGATCGATTTAGTTCGCCGTCGTTTAATGGTGCATCGTACCACACCATTTATTATGTCCTAGATTCTCGCACCCAAAATTTTGGAATTTGATCTATAAGATTATTTCCTTTTTTATTATTCGCTATTCATCTGAAATTTTGAGTAATCCTTTCTTAATGTTGGATTGTGAAAATTCTAACAGGACATAGCATATTATTACAGTAATTTTAAAATATTTAAATTATCTGTTTAAAGTAAATATACTCATTTATGAAACACGTCCAGTGAAATAATAAGTTCTACATATTAAAGAAAAGCCCGAAACTAATTGTTTTAAAAATAAAAAATAAAGTAAACAGAAGTAATGTTTTAAAATTACTTACGCTATCCCAATTTTAGTAATACATAACGAACTGTTTGTGTATTATTTTTATTTTATTTTTTATCTTAACAGTTTTTATGTATAATATACACGTAATATACTTATCAAGCCTAGTCAGCTGTTTCATTTAATAGCAACATCGATGAAACGAACCCGTCACAATTGTACACTTATTTATTTTTTCCTTTTTTATTACTTGATAATGTAAAAAGAATACCTTTGTAATTTCATAAAATATAAGCTTAGTGTACGTGTATGATCGTTATTCAAATGGTATACAACAATGAATTGTACCAATTTAGTGTTTCAAGATACACATTTGAAATATGTATTTGGAAAAGTCAATATATATCTAAATCTAAAACATAAACTCATTGATAACACATTTTCATTTTTCGACTAGTTACAAAGTTTTTTTGTCGAGTAGTTCGTCATTATGTAAATAGGAAAATTGTGTTTGGCGCGTGATGGAAGGCGACTAGACCAAAACTTACATAAAAAGTCTTGTCTTAATTATTCTTAAAATATAACATAATGTTGTATGCATTGTTGTTAATATTTAAACTGTTATAAAGTATGTGTTACATGTAGCACTACACACAACGGTGGCTGCCTCGCCTACAGAACAGAAGGGGACATGTACGTATTGTCACCGTCGCATACGCACACCTAAGAATACGCAACAGTTATGGACGAGGTAAAGATTTAAATTCAAAACATGTTTTAACTCTATACGGCTGCTCTAAACTGACTGAAGTACATAGTCAGTGAATATGAATTCAAAATAAATAATACTTTGGGTGTGATACGTTTGGTTTATTTCTAAGTGGTAGTACAGCAGTTGTCATAGACAAAGTGATGAAAAGATAACATTCCTTTTATATGAAGAAAAATATTATTTTTATATTATCTTTTTTTAGTGAGAACCTTAATAACTTAGAACTCTGATCAATGTCAACATAAAATAAAAACTAAAAGTGGAAATGGAATAATACAAGTTTCATTGCTATCGTCGGTGTCGTATCTTTGAAAGCTGTCTCGATAATTCAAGTTTATACTATATGGGAGTAAGAATAGATTCTCCCAAAATTATAGAGAGAAAAAATATAGGGGAAAAAAAATTATAGGGGACATGAAATGAAATGAAAATATCTTTATTCAAGTAGGCTTATTAGAAGCACTTTTGAATCGTCCAAAAAACATTTTCCGCCAGTCAAAAATACATTATCCAGTTCTAATTAATAATACTATATTAAAAATAAATAAATATTGTAATATAGTTTTTAATGTGTGATATACTGCTGTAAAGATATATAAAAATTATAGGCAGTCAATAGCACGTCAGGCTATACGGATCTGTAAATGTTCGCCACTTGATGTTTTGATAAGAACTGATACTGCTCTAAAACATTAAGTTTTATTTTAATACAAAGTAGTGATACCACATCCATATTTAATTTATTCCTATTCCGTGGTGCATCCTACGCGGGAAGCGCGACATGTCTTTTGACAGTGGTTTTTCACAACCGCGAGTAGTAAAGGTTATTAGAAAGTGGGTAAAACAATGCCTGTTCGTCTGTCCGTCACAATAGCCATTGTATTTCGTGTTGAGTCACGCGGCGGCCCACGCACCCAGCCAGGACCCGACTCGTATGAGCTGTAACACTACACTGACTTATGTTATGTTTATTGACTTTTTTATACTTTAAAGTTTGATTTATTATAATTAATTATTTATATTAATATATTGATTCACAACATGATCAATTTTATAAATGTCAATTATATTACTTAGAGTCTTGTTATTATATTTGATAAATTTTGCATTCAAAATACTACAATTATCTGACAGATAAACACTTATTAAATTCAACATGTTTCAAATACACGCATCGGTTGGATTCTTAAAATTTTTCTTCACTTACATAACTGGTAATCATGCAATCTAAACTAAAAAACATTAAAAAATGTAATTATATACATCTGTATACTAAATTGTAATGAGTTTACTTCTGTTATTTAACGATTTATAGAATTGATTCATTTCCCTCGGGTGTCAGAAGACAGTTTTTTGCATTGGCGTAGGCCACCGCCTAAGACGCTAATATGACTCCAAAAAATATATATTTCGATAATTTATGATACAACAGGGGTGTGACAAAATCTGGTAGTTGACTTACAGAGAGTAGAGCGTCTATGTGAGCTCTGAAAAAAATGCAGTTCTGAAAATGTTACCGAATTCGTAGATTGTATTTGAATTCCGTTTCTATTCTCTATGTATATTCCAGATATTTTTAATTCTATAAAAATAAAAGTACTTTTGTCTTATTTTAATATATGAAAACATAATATTTTGACTTATCGTAAAACGTAAGCAGGCAAAAATACTGTAAGAGCATGGGTTCTAATCTAATAGACAAATAGTTAGTACTGCCAGTACTATTAATAATAATAATAATATCCATTTATTTTTCTCTTCATAATAGTACATTATTAAATTATTATTTTAATAATAATAATTGTTTATTTGCAAGAATATGGTACAAATGGTGTTAAACAGTTATTGACAATAGTTTCTCACATTCTACAGTATATGAACAGTGTGCAAATATTTTTAATTTTAAATGTCATTACATGAAAACAGAGAATAATGTTTCAGTATAGATGATGTCAATAATTAATAATTAACCATTCAACCACAATAATCTATTTAAAATTATCATTAAAAATGTCAAATTAAATGTCATCTAAATTTAAATTTAATTACCAATTTTATCCATTAAGAAGTCATTAATATTATAATACATTTTATTTATTAAATATTCATACAGATGTTTTAGGAATTTCATCAAAGTCATGTCAGTGAGGTGTTTTGGCAGCCATACAAAAGTCATACAAAAAGCATTTTTGGAATAAAGAGTCAATCTTTGTGGTGGCACACACAATTTATCTTTATATCTACCTCTATAACTACAGCTATTACCATTTACTTCAAATAGAACCATATACTATTTTACAAATTTTGCTATTTCATAAATATATAGACAAGGCAAAGGAAGAATATTCAAAATTTTAAAAATACATACTTAAATTTAAACCTAATGTGAGAGACTGGAGCCTGTAGATACCATAAGTATCTGTACTAACACGTCACCCTATTGTTATAATGGTCTGTATATGATACCTATGATTATTACCAAGTAAAGTTAAAAACAAAAACTTGATGCCACTATTCAGTAGCCAACAATGTAAGCAACCTCAATGGAGTGTTTACGGGCGTCTTATTTTGAACTGTGATTACAGTTCATTATAACGGAGCGATAATCTGGCGGCATCAGCCCATCGCATCTGGCAGCGGTAGCGAGCAACGATTAGAGGTATTTACACAACAAAAACTAAACGATTATTATGAGCGGGTGCAATTAATAAGTGCTCGGTCGGTGCGCGCTATCGATGATTGGATCTCGCGCGCGCAACCTCTAGCGGTGTAGCTGGACGCATCGGTATTAATAAACCGATACTTATATCGATTATTAATAATATATGTAGTGCAATTATGAGCTTTAAGAAACATTTTGGATGTTTAATTTTTTTCACGTGTGATCTTTGGAATACTAAAACTAAATTTTTACACCACTATTAAGATTGGATTAAATAAATAATTAATCAATAAATCGTCCAATGCAGGTAGCGTCAAATGTTAGATATTTCTGAGAAGCGATGGAATTTACTTACTTATCTCGAAAATCATTTTGACGTCCTATATAAAATGTTTATCCATTTCTGCGAATAGTCTATTATTTTTATTGTCTCTCGAGAGCTTGTTAATAGTCGCCTTAAACAGGTATACAGTGTATCACGGGCCGGAGAGTGCGCGCGCGCATCCTCACGTCAATCACCCTCTTTTTGTGGTCCATTCACGGCCCATTCAGCTACCGGCCGCGGGGCAAAAACTCAATGACTTATTACTCGTATGAACACCATTATTGACTAACTTTATCTTTGTTACTTATCTTGAGATGGTAGCGATGTGAAGTATTGTTGATTGTTAGTGAATCGTTGCTTGGATTGTATGAGTTTGTATTAACAATGTTCCCTATTTGCATGTCTGCATTCATATGTCGCTGTTTATATGTAAATATGCCTAGAAAAAAAAAATACTAAATTAGACTAGGTATACACTATAAAATGTAAACGTAATTCGTCTATTTATTCTTAACTGGATTAACCAATTTAAATATTTCTCTTAAGGTTATGAGGAAAACTTGTATTAATTTGTCTAGCATTGTTATCTGTGCATAATATCAGCAATATGATTGTCAAAAGGAAAGGTCGCTTGATACCAATTGGAAGACAAAAGGCAAGTGAGCAAGACAGACGGCTGTGTATCTCACCCGAGGTAACCTAGACTAATACCTCTCTGTTTATCGATAGCTAAATATCTCATTGTTTTAAGCTGATAGGTACATTTATTATTTGTAAGTCTTGTCGAATTACTAATTTATTAACATTTTAGATAAATATCAAAAGATATTAAATGTAACCCTTTTTACAGTAATACATAACATTTTTTATAGTGACGTTAAAGATATTGAAGAACGACCTACTTAATTATAGCCAGATCTAGTGATGTAGCAATCTACCTAAGTAAATACAAATTACTAGTAAATACAACGCACCTCTCCTAAAAAAAAATTCCTTATGTTATTCATCTTTAATAATTGTAATTTAGAAAACAACATTATCTAATAATTTAGTGGAATTGTATAAAGAGTGGGCTAGTGGTCAAAATGTAATTGTTTTCCACAATCAGACTGAAGGCAGAATCTCGTATAAATCAGATAAGAGCGGTATAAAACGTCTGCCGGATGGGGCGGGACGCGGCGAGAGCCAACGACGTCACTAAATTGGCGATTTTAAATAATAAAAACAGTGATAGGCACCACCCGTGCATTGCAGTCGATCCACGCGCTCGCACTACATATTTGGCAAAGATTTGAATACATTGCCTGCTAATGTGTTATATAGCTGGACACAGGCAGTCAGTAATATTTCATTATCTAAAATACTCTACTGCATAAACTATGAACCAAGAAGATTAATGTTCATTCTTAAGAAGTGATACCCACATGAACCCGCGAAGGTAGCTGTTGGCCTACTGTAAGAGGTGTAACATAAGAACAAAAAGATTTTTCTTTAAAACTTTGTTTTGTATTTCTTTACTTCAGACAACAAAAGAGCGCTTAGTGTAAGTTCTTTTGACGTTTACCTTCACTGTCGATCATGAGTGCGTTAAGATTTTAGTATGGAATCCGGTACAGCGCCCCTAGCGGTAACTACCAAGAACTACAAATCTCCATACAAATTCTTAACGCGCTCACTAGTGAACGCGTTAGCGTAAAACTTACACTTACCACTCAGTACAATAACAATAATTTAACCTAACCTAATTAAAAGGTTGAAAGGCTAATTATAGTTATCCCTGAACTTATATCTGATTCAAGATTAAATATTGTAGCATTTAACCATAAAAATTATACACATTTTAACTATGTGAATAGGTTTTAAGCTGCTACACTAATTGTTTTTAATAATAAAATAATATGTACAGTAATTTATAATACTATAAACTGTTTTCAATTTTTTCTTGATAAATCGCAGGTTTTGTGGCCTAGTCGGACATACAGGGCGGGCGGACAGCAATGGTAAGCGGAAAGTCCTGTCCGGAAAGGTGGGCGGGCAGCTATTAGGGGACATGGTGTTTTTTTACTCACTACCATCCATCTTACTGGATGGTAAGGTTCTTAATACAATTAAGTTGTGACAATATGTAAACTTTTAACTTTCATTGGTATATTCATAAATAATAACATTTATTACTAGTTTGGATGACTTCGATATCGATTCATATAAAAGTTTTTTTGTAGAATAGTAACTGTTTCGGTGTTTTCCTGAGTGTACTGAATGATCTAATCAGCCAGATCCATGCTGTTATTAAATTTTGTGGGTTGTTTCACCCATCATTTTTCGCAGTTAAAAAAGATCTTTACGGTAGTAGGAAAAAGTAAAGTGTTGCATCGATAGTACCAAATTAAATAAAAACAAATTTACTTGAGGTTCGACTGTCGATACTCTCAATTTTTGATAATATCTTCTATCTACAAGAAGATGAGGCGGGATGATCGGGCCGTGAAACCTCCTGGGCGGGCACTGATTGCGCCTTTTGCGCCTCTCATTGATTCTCTACCTCCGGGGACGAGCCACCAATAAGGTATATTTATTGGTTGGACCCTTCTTCAGTTTGTGTACCTACTGAAAGACATTATTTATATTACCATTGTTTTGCTGATAAAAGCTCAAAAATTAACTTATATAAATGTGATAGGGTTTGAAACCAACTTTTCTTTCTGTGTTTATTTTTTTATCATGGGAAATATAACCTGTATTGTGATTAAATACATCTAGTTAAATGAAAGCAAATACAAATGCGCTGAAACCACTTAAAGTTGATTCATACATAAATAAAGAACTTACTTACTTTTAATGAATAGTGCGCGTGAAAATTTAAGAAATCAGTACTATACCTAGTATTTCGTTTATTGTTAAAATACCTAAATTACTAGAATAAATAATTTCATTTCCACAGTGGTAAAAAGTGTCTACGAGTTCCCAGGGTCAATCTAGCAAACTGTATGTAGTAGGGGTGAGTCATTTAAAGTAACATGTCGCCTTGACCCCACCTTATTCGCAACACATTTGCTACCTTCTGGCCTACAACAACAATGACAGAAGTTATGTAGGTAAATTGTTAACACCTACTCACATGAACTATAGTGAGTATATTTTTTTAAACTATAAATATCCATTTATTTTTTATTTTAGTTAAAAAAATATACCATCTTTTGTATAATACTGCATCGATGTTGATGTTTTTTTTTTGTTTTCATTTATAAATTCATGTGAATTGATTGAGGTATGACACTTTTATTGAAAAAGTCGAAAGAAATGGGTGACCAGAAATTTATTACCTCGAGTTTTTTCGCTCTTCGGAAGATACGTAAGGCGGCCTGGTCCAGACTACACAGGCAGTCGTAAACACCAATCAAACCACACTGGCCCTGAGCGGTGGATCTAAACCCGTTCCTCCTGTTCGATTCGATTTAATTGTATAATTTGAGAAGAACTACGCTCATTGGAAATATTAATAGACCGATGCTGATGAACTTTCCATATTAATATTATGAACGGAAAAGTAGTTTAAAATTTATTTATCATGTGGAGAGGTAGTTGGGAAGATAGAGAATGACATAGGTCACTTTTTACTGCCAAAAAGTATCTAATCCTTGTAACGATACCGGCGAAGACGCGTAATGTAACCTTTCCCCGCACTTGTAACTGCGGTTAGCGGCTGTCGTTAGCGGCTCATTTGTCGATGCGGCCGCCGCCAACTACCACCCATTTGTTACTATAAACTACTACACTTGCGGTTAACCTTTTTCATGCTTTAAATATATTACTCTCTACGTCTTAAATGAATGCCTACATGTAAATGCTTCTAGCTTTTTGATGGTAGGATTTCTTGTTCAATAATTCTGACTGAACTACTTAAAAATTGAAATAATAATTACTTTAAAGTGTTTTTATATCGAATTCCCTACATTTTAAATTCCAGAGTTAAAAAGTCAGTCATCGTCATCATCAGCCCTTTATTACGTCCCCACTGCAGGGGCTCAGGCCTTCCTTATGGATGGTTAAGAAGCGTGGGCCATGACCCTCCACGCTGGCCCAATGCGGATTGGAGAATAAAGTCAATAGTATAGTATAATCTATGGCATACTATCCATCATAGATTTCAGTTTTACAAGTGTTTTAGGTAATATTTTAGATAATTTGACATCTGGACAATTTAAGTGATGTAACTTAATTCATTGTAACTAACCCGCGACTTCGTCTGCATGAGTTTTCATAATCGGATCAATTTTCCCGAGGATTAATCAAACTTTATTTTTAAATATTAGCATAGATAACAGAATTACTATTTTTACCTAACACTAGACATTTTTGTTGAGCTTTAGCAGAGCGTTCTAATTAATGCAGTCTATGAATCTTGATTGACTGGATTTAAGTTTACAAAAAATATTTTTTAACTTAACAAAAAAAAGGTTATATTAAGTTTGATTAATATCCTCTTATAACGGATTAACTTTTGTATTAATAAATAAATAATATTTTCAAAAAACTTGCAAATATTAGTTGTGGAAATAAGATAAAATAATTCTCGTCGTAGATAGTTCTTTATATTATAAATATATATTGGTTGTTTCAAATTTGTTTAATATTATAGTGTAAAAATTAAAGTAACACTATAATTTTGAATATAGTACAGAATTAAAAAAAAAATAGATTCTGGAAGTCATATTTGCATTCCAAACACAATACAGCAGCCAATTGACAAGTCAAGCTCAACCTCAGCCCTCGGTCGACTTTAAGCAAGTCCTGAACATTCATGAACCGATGCAACATAAATCATCTGAGGGGCCGCGAGTCCCTCGGTCAAGATGCTATTTGTCTCGCAAAAATTTTGGCGTCTCAGGAATGCCCCCTGTCGCCGGAACTGGAATGCGGGGTTGTTTGTCGGACACTCGAACTTTGTTGAAACTACTAGTGTATTCGGGGATCTACTCGTGTAACAAGTTTTCGATAGACGGTAGAGTTTCAGTATTTCAGAATATAAGACAGATGTGAGAAGTATAATAAATAGGGATGTCTGAATGGAATGTTTTGTTTGTACTTTCAATACGATGGGAATTTGACTTCTTTGACTGTTTGCAGATGTCGATGCTGCTTTTGAAAAAAGAACAATTGTTGCTTAGTTTCAATCTTAGCATGATCTTATGATTGCCCACAGTAAAGTAGAGAATCGATTTTGTAGCTTCTCGATACTCATTATTTAGCAAATAAAAAGTACAAAAATTACTCTAAGACGATAGAATTGAACAAAATAAAGTATAAGAATAATTGTTTAATTTTAGTCACTATATTTTAGGTCAACATCAAACTTTTAGCTGTTATTTGTTCCAGGTTGTGTCTTCAGGCAGTCGAGGGCACATTGTTTAGAGTCGGCTGTTTACTCGGTGCAGACAATCAGGGTGCAGTGGCGCGTGATTGGCCCCGCGTCGTCGTCCGCCAAGACGCTGATTTGTGTACCAGCCCGGTGTTTATCTTTCGTATAAGCGGACGACTTTTAACAGAATAATGTTGAGGAAATGTAAATTTGATCAAGAGACCCTTTGTGAATAAAATTTATTTATTGTTTCGATTTTAAATGATTATTTTAAATTGTATTATTGAAAGTAGTCAGTAATCAAACAAAACTTTGGTTTTATAACTGAATTTTTGTTAAACATTCGTATTTATTTTTTGTGTTAGTTTGTTTATCGACTATTTTAGATCCTTATGGAAAAAAAAAGGTTGACAATTTAATTAAGCATGTTTTAAAAAGTAACGCGCCCTTAAAAATCGTAGTCAAATAAAACATATTAAGTACCGTTACTTTAAAACAAACACCACTGAAGAAAACACATCCGGAAATCGTGGTCACCGCAGACAAATCAATTACCAAGCCACACAGGACCCTTACAAAAACCCTCTAATGTGTCTCTAATTTTACTCATTTGAGGACATTTGTGGTGGGCTTAGCTGCTCGGACAATGCGCTGTTTACGCTGCGGTTTCGGAGCGTGTTAAGTATAAGGACCTTTTTTATAGTTAAAAACATACAAAAAGGAAACTTATAATATAATAAATATTTGCTGAATGTTGCATTCACATGCTATTTAGGAGAAATAATGCACGATGGTAGGGCTAACTTTGTGTAGTAATAAATAGAAATGGACTTAGTTTAATAGGCTTATTTAAATTGTTCTTGAAAATTTGTAACTATATTCTAGTCAAAAATAAGTTATGACTCGTAATTGAAAACTCTCAAAAAACCCAAAAAGAAAAAGGTTAAAGGCGATTTGGAATGGATAGTACAAATTTTATTTTGTCCATTCTTTCCATCTTGACCTCTCTTCCCCTACCAAAGATACATGCATAAAAGTTAGCGGGTTTCAGACTCACCTTTCGCTAGCTGAGAAAATGTTCCACCAATTAAGCTGCATAAAAATCCACCGATCCCAGGTTCCCTGAGTTGGGACTGAACATCCATAACCTTAGATTGATGAAAATACGCTTACGTATAGCGAAAAGTAACAAGTGCTTGAATAATTAATCAGTCCTGTTGGATCTCGGGTAGCTCAACGGTTAGAGCAGTGAGACTGGTGGATTTTTGAGCATTATTTATCAAACATACATACCTACATTTTAAACTTTCGCGTTGCATTATATAAGATTGCATAAAACCGTGACTACGGCCGGTGTAACCTGGTCGAAACGTCGGGAGATAAAGGTAGGTGAAATATCTAACTATCGAAATCTATCGCGTTAATACCCGTCTTATACAATCTAATACATTATTTTTATACAAATACTTAATTCTTCTTCAAACATCGTTTCCAAGATTTTAGACAATCGCTTGCAATCCCCAGACAAATCCACTGATTCATTACGTCTTACCTATCCTAGACATGTCAATCGCAATCTTCGCACCGACATCAAGTGTCCGCGACACAAATGCCTGTCCGAACCGTCCCGGACGACCGTAATCCGTATTTGTGGAGCTGACCACCGGGTATAATCCGTGAGGTATTATTATTGACGGAACTCCGTACAACGATGGACTTATATTGAGAATGTTGGTCTAAGCTATGAGATTCAGAGCATTAATTCCATTAATTGAAAAAGTGAGCATAAGTAATCATAGTCATCTATTTATCTGAACCATAATTACATCATCAACAGGTACTATTTAAGAGAAGAATTATGTAACTACAGAGAATATATTCTTTTTACAAATAATAGTAATCAAATAAAATACATCATTATACATAATTGATCAGATTTATGTTATTTTTATTCATTAAGTTTGATTTCAACGGATCAAAAATTAAGTAATTTGAGTTAGGGTTCAGAACAACAAAATTTTCATTTTACAATTTATTGCTCCAACCGGAAATATAAGTCAATACCTCAGACGTTTTGAAAGCGAAATAACTGTATTCTAAAGGTTGTAAAAATAGATATAAACTTCTGTTATATTTATTTCTATTAAAAGGGGGATAATTTAAACAGCTTTACAGAATTAAAGATTTACTAGTAATTTTTCAAAAATAACATAACGATAGCTCTCGCTTATTACCTTATGGCACATTCAAGGAACCCACCGTCCAGCAAGGGTTCGGCTTAGGTATGCCAATTTACCTCGTCTTGTGCGTTCCTTAATAGTGTTTTATTAAAATACACAGGATCCGGAGGCAACCCTATTACGCCTAATTTACCGTACCTCCTTTTGCTATCCGATGTTTTTAAGATGGTATTTTGTTAACAATCCCTCGTAGAAAACTCAGAGTCATCATTAGATGTCTCGTTGTCACTATTTACATTTTAATATTTTTTCGTTTGTTTCATAAACAATCAAATACTAATTCAAAGATTGTTATTACTTTGTATTTACATTGATCATCAGCATAGTTACATCTAATCTTAATTTTCATAGAATTTTGTAAATTTACACGAAAATATGAAACATTGTACTCACCGTTAAAATTGGCTATAAAGAGAAATAATCACACAGAATTACCGTTTTCTAAACTAAAATTAGTCACCACAGGACCTCACTGTATGGCCATTAAAATTATTATCATATCTCGAATAGCTTAAAGGTAATAAATGAAACAAAAAAGTTTATTGCACAGTTGAAAATATATTTAATAAGTAAATGTTTTTACAATATTGAAGAGTTTCTTGACGAGAAGCAACAAACAGTACCTGAAACATAAACAAAGAATATATGAATTAGTGATATAACAAATGACGGGGGTAAAGATGAATGAATGTGTTAATTATGTTTAAAGTTAATAAATTTAATAAATAAATAAAAAAAATATTGAATGAAATAAAAAAATATTATAAATATCATAATCGAGTTTTAAATTGATTAGATAAAATAAAATAAAAAAATACTACTAAAGGAATTAATGTATTATAAATTTATTGATAAAGTTTATGGTATATTTGGAATGTAAGTAAGATAGCTTCTGAATGTATTACTAATAATTAATTAAACCAATAATATTTATAAATAAAGTTGGCAATAGATGCCCTTCAGTGTTTTTGTGCCATTACAGTGCGTCACTTGTACAAAATTTATTTATAATATGTCTATGACTTGTAACTTGCATTGAATAAATTGAAATTCTTCTAAAAATATATTTTAATATCATCGTATCATTTAAGCATAGATCGGATATTCATTGTAAGGTAGTATCTCTAGACGCATAAACCTCTAAAACTAACATTTATAAAAAGAAACGCCTTTTAGAATAAGAGAGTGGAGGCCGACATCTCACCCCAGGGCTTTTTATTGCCGGGTTTACTATCCGGGTATCTGATGACCGGGCCTTTATCGAACCAGATCACTGTCCCTACTTAGTCTTATTGTAGACCTTTTCACATTTTACTTTATTTTCAAAAGAACTGTAAATTTATTTAATTTAAAATATTATGCTAAACAAGCTCTTTTGATACAGAATTCTGGAATAACTTATCACGCGAAAGGAGCATGTATTTGAAACTATGAAAAATGTGCTGATAATAAGGTTTTTTTCGGAATCAATAATCCCTTGGTACTCCAAAAACAGTCAAATAGATCCTTTTGAATCTTACACGTATCAATCATATTGGATTACTATTTGACATTATTTTTACAATCTGAAAATACGTACACTGCAGACTGGATTACTAAGAAACATGCGCAATTTGACACGGCAATAAATTGAAAATCAATATCACTTAAATTATATAATTCTTAAGAATTTGAAATTTAATTGTAAAACAAGAAACGTAGTTGTCCATTTGCCTGTCAAGATCCTTTCCTCGAAAACAAGAAACGCGATTATACAGCCGAATGATATATCTTATATACTTTAAAAACAACAATTACTTTTAGAAAAAAAAAACAGACGAATAAAAGCACTAACTTTATACATACAACTTACTCGATACTGTGTTGCGTGTATAAGAATGACAGCATAATAGCAATAAGTACTATTATAAACACGTTGTTTTACAAACTTTTTGATTACGGTAGACTGTGCAAATCACTTTCTCATAGTCCTTATTTCGATACGAATAAAAGTTATAATGTGTGTTGAATTATAACCGACATTCGGTAAGCATCTGTGTGTAACGCATTTGAATGTTACAATGTAAGTGATAATTAATTATAATTGCTATACCACCATATAAGGTGATACTAGTTCTATTCATCACTTCAAACTGTGGAAATTCAAAATTAAACTTTATGTTATACGAGATCAGATAGTTTTGTGTTTATTAGATACTGAACTATAACGCACAGTTTACGAGTGATATTCTTATAATTTATTTTTATCTTTATTTAGTAATGTAGAGCAATGTAGTTAATGTGAGTCTGTGGTAATGTAGAGACTGACGATAAAAACATAAAAACAAGAGAAGAATATTTCTTACTTAAAAATATAATTTTCAAAATAGCCTCTAAATAAAGTTTGATCACAACAGTGTCTGTATACAAATAACTGGAAAAATAATTTAGACGGGATAGTTATTTACTTCGATGATGATCTTCATATGGAATTATTAGTGTTGCGTTACGAACTTAAATTCAAGATCCCGTTTTACACTAGAAATTCTTATGTATATTTTTTTTTATAAACCTTTAACAGACTTCAAAATAATCCTAAAAACTACAAAGCCGGTTAACGAATTTAAAATACTCTATTTAAAAGTTAACCAGCGAGCCAATTGATCGTGGCCAGCTTATCCTCGCTTTTGCAGTGAACTCTCCAGTCCCCAAATCATACCACAACGACGCTCAGTCGCATCGCGGAAAAAAAGATAAACACACTTTTTGAGAGACAAATTTGACCTAACGCGTATTTCTATTTCATTATTCCTATTGCCTTATACAGAAGTAATTAGCAGTATATGTGTCCATATTTCTCCCCCACTTTTAAAATTAAGAAAAATCTTATTTTCTTATAAAGATACTCATTTATTCAAAACTAGCTTTCCGCCAGCGGCTTCGCCCACGTGGTCTTTTATTATACATAAAAACCTACCTTTTGAATCACCCTATCTATGAAAGAAAAAACCGCATCAAAATACGTTGCGTAGTTTTAAAGATTTAAGCATACATAGGGAGGGATATATGGACGAAGAAAGCGACTTAGTTTTATACTATGTAGTGATATAATGGTGTACGTATTATACATCCCCTCGTTTTGTTTCAATAAATTACGGTATGAGCATTACTAAGAGGGTTATTGGCATTGCATTCGTAATTTATTTACACTTTCCTATACCAGGAAAGTTAACGTTAACATTAAATATGAAGCTTTACGCTGTTAGCGGTTGTTGTACACAACATAACAATGTTGTTTTTGGTCAACGTGCGACATACTCGTAGTTATCCATGAGGTTAGGAATGATTTTGCTTTTATGTCAAAACATTTCTGGATGATTAATTATTATATTTTTTATGCACAGTATTAAAAAATAAGTATATACATATATGTAATTGAAAATGTATTTCTAGGTTATATGTATGTTATGTAAATCTAGACAAATATTTTATTATTATTTAAACCATATCCCACATAACACAAATGTTTTTGTTGTCATAAGTAGGATATGGTTTCAATTCACTTATCACAAGTAAGCAACTAAATATGTTGCGTCATCAAATACACAAAGGCCGACAATTATTATAGAAATTGATGTACTTTTTGGTTACGTTAAAAGTTTGTAGCAATGCTCCTATGTCATATTATACCTAATAATTAATCAACACCTCAAAGCAACACCAATCTTGCGGTCAGCCATTTGAATTATCCTAATTTACATTATAAAAACTCACTAATACCATCAATAGACAATCAATTCGCAACGGAATATTATCGATCAGCGCACAAGACACGCCTGTCTGCCATCATTAATCAAATCGGTCATCACAAAAACCAACATGTCACCCGTCAAATAGTTAATTTACCACTTTCATTTTCACCGGCGCTATCGAGTGAGATCTCAACGGATAGACGAAAACGACCGTCCCGAGACAACCGTGTCAGCTAATACAAAACGCTTTAAAAAACCTACACTTAGCTAAATAACCTTAAAGATGGGGTTCCGCGTTTATAACCCTACTAATCGTTATAATTTAAAATGAATTTATATTCCGTAATGAATAAAGTATATTTTGGTCTGTTTCTTTTGTGAGAGTTGCGTCGTTCTAGATCTCGTCACATTCGATATCTTGGTGCATCTTGGTTGTAGGCGCGACGCAAGGTGTGCGCAAGGTGTGCGGTGACCGTTGGTGCACCTTCGGCAATACTAATAATACCAGCACGGTAATAAGTGAACCGCACCGTGTAACAACTGATTAGTAACGAACGATGACACTCCGAGATCGCCGGCCGATACCACCGGCTAATGATTAACTTCCTAAAGTGGAACCGAACAATTCTTTAATGAATACCGGTGACGGGGGTGAAAATTTGATTGTTACGCTTTATACTGGTAGGTGAAAGATAGCTTTTTTTATTTAATTCGCCTTCAGGGCACGTATGTACAATGTATACTCTGTTACAATGGAACAAATGCCAAGAGCATGATTTATGCTACCAGAATTAGAATTAGATATCCCAGGATTGCTACAATTGCATCAATTTGAATATAACCGACTGAAATTTTACATATAAGTCATATAGCGAATCGTATCTTAATAATGTCTTAAATTACGAACTGTGTCAAAAGACCGAAATAAGCGAGTAGGTCACACGTTAATTCTGCTGTTCCGAATTTACTTACTGATATGTTTTAGAAAATGATTGTCTCCATTTCCTCTGTGGCTTGGTTGATTGTAAACTTCGTTCTTTCAGATTTTTAGAACACAAACGTTTTTAAGCTATTTGGAATTTGGATATTATTTAATATTTATTTGATTTTTGGGTGTCAACATGCATTTGCCTTAGAAGTAGCGGTCTTGGATTTAGACATCAGACTGAACTGCAAACTAAACAACTCATTTGTGTGTAACATATAAATGGCTTGGACAATTATATTAAATTTATCGATGAAACATAGTTTAATTGCTGTACGTGTTGCTTTATAAAACGTTCATTTAATACGATAATTGTACAGTTCTTTTATCATTACCAAGCGCAAATGGAAGTTTCGCAAACGCATTCACACTAGTCATCGCACCCCGACATTCCTCGCGATTATTATCCGTAACTACAGCTTTATGGTAAAACAATCGAATGCTTCAATAAAAGTGCCAGTTTTTATTGATAGTTTAACAGAAATTAGAAGAAAAAAATCTACGCGGTTGAATAGTTCAGTTATAGATGGCTCAGGTAACGCATTACCTTTGTAATTTGTGGTGCAAAATTAGAAAAAAAAACAGTATTTATGTAGCGATTATAACAATATTTATTGGGAATTATTCAATAATAAAATCTAATTCTATATTAATGTTATAGTTTTATGATTATGTTATTATAACTCTAGGTACAAATTTAACATTTTTCTTTCTTTAATATAGCACCATAAAGTGAATAAAGGAAGATAAAAAAACTGAGAGGAAGGTGCTAATAATATAAAAAAGAAATAAATATAATTTCTCCATAAACAGAAATCTAACTGAAGGTGTTTTTTTTAATGTATGAAAACCATAAAATGAATTATTCAACTTTATTAAAAATACTTTCTTTTTCAAAATTATAAAGAAAATAGTAGTAACTGGATCGTTTTTACATCAAGTAGCATTACGATTTGGATAAAAAAAAATACATTTGTGCCTGTGAATGAGTATAGAAACAGTAATCGTTTCCAGTAATCCATCTAATGTTATGTTTTGCTTTCAGCGAGTACGAAAACTTAACGGCAACTCAAACGCAATTAATATGCAATTTACAATTCATGAAATGCGTACGCGCATAACAAAAAAGTATTGCTTATGCATTTATACCTAATTCTTTCGTATTAAAACTCAAATTACAGTAGCAGTTATTTGATGTAACTTTTATTTGCTAACAATAACACGCTCAATTTGACTTATGTTAATTGCCACCTTCCTAGAAATCCTTATTTAATAAAAGTTAAACAAACTTGTTCTATCGATTACTGATATTTTCATTCAAACTAAATTTACCGTAATGAAAATTATTAGATCTCACCTTCTATTATTCATCATCATCAGTCCTTTTTTCGTTCCTATGGAGGGTTAAGGAGGATGGGCCATGAAATTCCACGCTATCTCAAAGCGGATTGAAGATAATAATTTTCTGGTCACCCATCCCGTGACCGACCCTTGCGAAAGTTGCTTATCAACAACGATCGCGGGCCGCGGCGCTTATCCACTACACCACCGAGCTACTCATAAGTTTTCTAAAATCACCACAAATATAGAGTTATTTGCTAAGAACGCAAGCACTTCAGTATAACGTTAAATACAATAGTAAAAAATTAACTTAATAGTAAAAATGAGATCCAAATACGGAAAGTAAACAATTATGGACGAAATAACACTACTTCTAGTAATAAAGTTAATGTTGACTTTGAATTTGATATATAAAACAGGCGCTTTTGAACAATAGGTCTTATTGCAGTGTTATTTTAGCTACTGCAGTGTTAGTGTAAGTAATTTACAGAGCAGCTTTAGGATTTGGTTAGGTTACTAATATTTGCGATTTTCTACATTTTGAAGCAACTTTTTTTGCTAACAATCTAAGAACAATTGCTTCTCATAAACAAAGCTGCAAAAACGGATTGTATAAGTTCTTAATCTAGTTATAATTACATTTTATTTCTCGTCATTGGAGATTTAAGTGGCGTATAAAATGTATAAACGAAGATTAGAACCCTGAAACAAGTGACGTAACATGCCAGACGCATGTGTTACCGAGACAGTCCACACATTACAGCGAGTGTCACCGCAGCCGGCCGGCGTCCTCGCAAATGTCAACGCTTCCTGACATTTATTAACGGGCAGAAGGGTTCGCGAAGAATTCTCGAAGGCCATTTTCTTTTTCCCACCGGGGGTGTTTAGCCGTTATTGACGGGAGCTGTCCGACTAAGGAATGTTGCCGACAATCTCGCAAAGGAAATATATGGCATGTTTATTTGATTTGGAAATAAACTCTTTCCTTATAAAGTGCCCCGGGGACGGAAAGCCGATAGTGATGACCCTGATACATGGAAACGAAATGGGGTAAATATTATTGTAATTTTCTAAAATATATATCGTTTTAAAATTTTTAAACGTTATCTTGTTGCAAGAAACAACTCACATAGTGTTCATACTATAGGGTTGACTTTCAAATATGGTTACAAATATGTATTCTCTACACATATTTTATTTCACATTATTAAATTTACAGGTGGGACCATCTTATATAATTAACCGCTCATTACAAAACTTCAAAATCTGTCATCAGGTATCCGGACTGCTTACTTATTTATTTGCTGAACCCTGCTGTAATATCGCGCAGAAAGTTTTTTATAAGTTTTCTATACACAATAGTACAATCTAGTTATTGTATCTACTCGAAGATAACTCTAGTGATGATTACTTTCTTTCCACAAATTACGCTTATTAAAAGTATTATTTATTAAACTTTATTGACCAGTAAAGAAGTGGTACAAAAGGCGGATTTAATGCTAATGGCATTATCCAACCTTTAGGAAAAACTATAAACGCGATGGCGGCATAAAATAAAGATTAACTATGCGTAGACATGCATATGATTAATTACTAATTTTTAAATTCGACTAGATCTTATTTATTATAAATCGAACAAAAAATATTTATAACTATGAGAAATATAATTATTTGGTAAAAGTGTATTTTTTCCTCCAATTTTGGAGAAACATTTTGTCGCTCTTCAGAATCAGAAAAATAAAATTGAGTACAAATTATAATTATTGTATTTGATCAATTTTACATTTACAATGCTATAATGGAAAATATTCTTAATAAAAATGCTTAAAAAACTCACCATCCCCAGGTACTCTGAGATGGGACTCGAACCCGTGTTGCGAAAGGTGGTGGGTCCCATCGAGTACCATCCCAGAGAACCTGGGGCTGGTGAGTTGTTTAAGCATTTTTCATTACGAATTAAAGTTGTAACTTCATAACTCGAATAACAACGGCAGTAAAGTTACTATAAAACTTTGACTATCAAAGCAGTAACCTCCTTAAACTAGTTTAAAACTCGGCGGTTACAAATCAAAACGTCGTTAAACATTCCTTAAACAACCATCAGTGTTCGTGATAGCGCAGTCCTGGTGCCCGAAGAATTGTTGTGTTAACTTCAATGTCATTTATTAACGTGCAGTCAAAAGCATATCGGAGCTAGCGCCATAACTGCCATATGAATATGGCCAAAGAAACAGAAGAACTAATAATTCTAATATTTTCATATTGCATTCACAAAATGCTGTGATGTTTAGGTATATTAATATTTATATAGAAAAGTACTTAGTGTAAGAACAAACGAAAGAAACTTACCAGCTCTTAATCATAAGTAATGACATTTACATAAATCATGTCATTACCAAAATAATATGTATTATCACAATAATAAATACAACTTTCAAAGTCTGTAGGACATAGGTTGAACATATAATTAGTCTTTATAGAACAAAGCGAAGTCTATTAATTCCATGCATTGCGATCCTTAAAATAATCATCAACTTTATAATAGTCTTTACTCGTGTGTTCTTTACATGAATTTTAAATTTATTTATGGGTAGGTCAATTACATTTTGTGGAACTTTATTGAATTCACTGGCGTACGTGTATCTTCGTCTTAAAGAAGAGTTGTTTTCGCAACCCGACACCAGACCGTCTAACGTATAACTAAATGAACTAAATACAGTTGTTGAACTGTCATTGACTTCGAATTTTAGTTCAAGAATGGTATGACAGACATACCTACTATTGACACAATTTAGCTTTAAAAAGCTTGTGATGTTTTAAAAAGTACTCAAGAAACTAAATTGCTGTGACGAATAACTTCTGTCTTTTACTTGGGTAATATTTACTCACGGTAAAGCTAATAGTTCTCCAGACGGAGCCACTAAGCCGAATAGACGATAAACTTAAGCGTGCATCATCTTTATGAAGTGTTTCAAGTGCGGCCGGCAGTGCCGTGTCATGGCTTAACGCGCCATCAAACCGTCGCCGAAAGCCATCGCGACTCTCGTCACTTTATGATTTCACATAACTTGTTTATAACCAAATAAAAGTATTATTTTTAAAGATACAGCACCTATCACACTTTGCTGAGTTTCCTTCATAGCCGATAAAAAAAAATCTTACAGAACAGTCAAAAGGTGTTAAAATTGGGATTCCCCGTAATTTTATCTCAATACACATGTATGATGTAATTGTAGAATACATTCTACATTTCTGGGAAATCATTGTTGTGTACACTAGATGTTTTATTATGAAGATATAAATATGATTGTTTAGTATATTAAACTCAGATATGTTTGATACGCTAATAATAACATGATCGAAAAATAATTTTGATTCCATATTATTGTAGCTGTGGTATCCAATAAGCTATATGAATATAAAGATAATTGAAATTAATATAAAAACTATTTTTATTACATATTGAAAATGTAGAAAGACATTTATCCCAAAAATTATCAATGTTATAACTGAAATTAAATCAATGCTTTATTAGTTATTTTATACAATTAATACGAATGATAAAGTGTTAGTCTTTCTTAAATTTATTAGATGCGATGCAACACTTCTCTCTGCAAAATGTGCGGCGCATCCTGGCCGCAACAAACCAAATCCATAATTATCCGTCAACGCAACGCACTCGTTAGAGTTTTTCCAGCACCAATTTTACGCGCAGTTTATCTCCGTGTAATGGTGGGCCGTCACGAACCGATAGAAAAATGCATTATTAAGCCCCATAACCGCTTCCAATATTCAGCGATCGAGGTGCACAAACAGAAATACCCTTTCGCACAAAGCACGTTGGTGTAAATTATCCGAGAGATCGCATTGTACGCGGGCTTACGCTCCTATTGTCCGCTGGACACCAGGCCACTTTGGGGTGACTTAAATCCGAAATTGGGTATTTCGAAAAATGTGCATGTGTCATTTATCACAACCCTCCCGTTAGAGGGAGGAAAAAATGCGGACCTAACCCTATTTAAAAAACTACCCCCTCTATAATCCGGGCGATAGTCGCGAGCGGCACACACTAACAGTATTAAATTTTTCCACTATTAATACGACGGCGGCGTCAGCGTCAAATAAATATTGGATGAATGCGACGGGAGCTGGAAGGAGATAATCCTTATTAAGTGAGATCAAATAATAAAGCGACCGTGAGAGATGATCAGTGACGTCTGCATAGGTGAAACAAGTGTGTCAATGAATTTGCATACTTATTATAAGTTAATTTGATATTGTATGGAATCAACCGTAAAATATGTTTCTTATTATTGACCATCTGAAAAAAAATACTAGGACATAGTTATATACTATTTCATTTTCAAAATGTATTCGCATGTATTAATAACACCAGCTCATATTTTTATTTCAAGGAGACTGAACAGATAAATAGTTAATGTAAAATTAACAGCCTTCTTAATAATTTAATTACATCGCCTCAATTTCAAAAGTAAAATTGAGTGAGACACGTGTCGCATTAAAAACCACTGTGACCACGACAGTGTAGGGCTCACAATAGACGAGGTTAAAGTTTTCAATATTTTGGGTGTAGCGCGTGCCGGCGCGTGTGTCGAGTTAGCCCCCCGCTACCAACACGTCGCTATATTTTTTATTATTTTTCATAATTCATATTTCACAATAACAGTTGAGAAGGCGTTTCGCACGGTTAGCTTATGAAACCACTTTTGCGGATCTGCAAGGGCTGAGACCTGCGCCGCAAGGACCACTTATGGGCCCGTTTTTATTTATATTATAGCGTTGCATTTTGTGATCCACTTTATCAAACGCTTTACTGAGATCGCCTGCCGTGGGGTTGCAATGACTCGGATCATAATTTAGCTACCATCGTGTGACGCCATGCTTTGGCTTATTGTGTTTTAGCCAGGGATTAGCGTACCGTGGCTGACTGTTCATAAAAAGCCTCTATATTTCAAATATTGCTCAATAAAACATAGGCCTGTCAACGTAAGATCGAATCGATCGATAAACATTATCGATTATATTATTGTTTCTAATGAATTTCGCATTCATAAAATATTGAAAAATAAACCATTTTGAAAACTTATTGAATAAATATGACACGAGACGATTTCAATTTAGTAAATTAGTTACAATTGAAAACTGTCTTGTCGAGGCTTGACTCTGGTATTATTTAATAGTGAAGATAGAAATGTTTCTGCATTTCTCAGAAAGCCCTCATTTCGATTAAAATCGTTCGAGTTTTATGAGCTCGTGCTGTAATAGGGAAGACACCAGAAATATAACCGTGTGCATATTGAGAGTTGTTTCTAAGTGGAATTTTTAGTGTTCCGTACCAGGGGAGTCTTATCCAAATTGCCGTAACAGTAAGGGTTCCGCGCCTTAGAGGGAGACTTTTTTATTTTAGAGTAATTTCCCATTACATTTTACGTGAGCCAGGATCTTGTGGGGTTACATTTTTTGCAATGTTACTGTTCTGTGGGTCGCCAGGAAACTTCTTTTTTAATGAAAATATACGAATTTTACTAACATTAAGGTTATTTAGGGTAAGTAGCATTTCACAAAACATTTTGCAGAAATATTATGACCTTTATAGGCATGTTAATTACTGAAGCTTCACATATATTGCTCAGATTCCAAAATACGGACCTAAGGTCTTCGTCTTTAGAAGTACCTGAAATAACTAAGGTATGTAATACCCACATGCTGTGATGTTTAAATGAATATTTGTATTATAAAAAGACCGACGTGAGACAATATAGAAAAAATCATTTTGTAAATTGGTCCTATCAGGAATCAAACTCAGATATGGCGATATCTTTAAACTGGTGTGTGAGCTGCCCGGGTATGAAGGTCATAAATATAATATAAAGATGACACTTTTATTGCCATAGCTTCTGACATTTCTTCTGCAACATAATATAAACTTAATGTAACTATAGTTTTAATATAATTATTTAATTACATATATCTAACCTGTATCTGTATATGCGGAAACGTGTTAATTAATGATACGTGAATAATTGTTCGTTTCCGTAGATAAATAAATAAACACTATAGAATAATTGAATTTCGCTTGAGCTCACGTAACATACACTTTTAACAATTTTGACTTTCTGACTACTAACCATCCTACCCCAAAAAATCGCCGGAACGTGTAAGAAGGAAGTATTAAACTCTTACAAGTTAACCCCACGCGGGGACGCTTTAAATACATCCGATAAAAAACCCAGCACCCTCGCAGAAAAACATCCCCCGAGAAAGCGACGGATAGAAACGTCCATAAAGGAAAATTTATCCGCAAATTAATTTGTACCGGTACAAAATAAAATTAAAGGAATTTCAATACGACACGACCGATATGGACCATTTTATTTTATTTCCATTTCACTTTTAATTGTTTAGAAATGTTTTGACATAAGAATTCGTTAACGCCATCATTGTTTAATGATACATGAACCGGTTAATGAAACAGTGTAAATATTTTGTGAGAGTCAAGTAAACCTTTATACGATGTTCTTTATCTAATTCCGTTAATTACAACAAGTGTCACAGAGTTATAAAACGTGTGGGAAATCAATGTTGAAATCAAAGAGTTTTTGCCATTAACGTCAGCCTCCGACCGCAGCACGCTCCTACATCGTTCCTTCACAGTGATTTATTGTGTACAAATGTACATTAGATTTTTATGTTCGTGTCTCGAAGGTTGTAAATAACTTCCCTCACTCCGGCAGAAGATTAACGTTACTGATTTATTTATTTAAGCGCTATGATGGATAGCTTTGGCCGAATTACTTGTAAGCTGTTATTAGTGAACTTTGCCTTTGATATAAATAACGTCTTCATGGTTGACCTCGCCTTTGTAATAAGTAGTGAAAGAGAGTTTATGAGGCATCTCTTAAATTGCCATTTATCTAAGATATCTGTTTTGTTGACTAATTGTTTATTCAGTCTTACTGACTGTTTGTAATAAATTGCTACCCATGTGCTCGAAAGAAAATAATATTACAATAGATTTATTTATTAAAACACAAATTATCGTTTACTTTTGGACACAATTATTCAAATCGTACATGAAAGAAACTAGTTTAAACCGTTTGAAGCTCTGCAATCGAGAACTCTGCTTACGTACGTCATCTAGGGGCAGCGTCTACGATGAAAAAGGAACATTTGACTATTTTTGCTACAAATAATTATAAATTATATTAAATAATAAACAATAGGTATTAACAATAATAAACAATACTTTAAAGTTAATAAAAGACATAAAATTAAGGCACTAATTAAGTTGCCAGGAAATTTCGCCCAATCTTGAAATTAAATGGTGAATTTTTCCGGCAATGAGTCCAATATGTCTCAGACCCAAGTGACTATCGAAACTAATCCAATTCTTTTATATAATTGCCTAATCTTTCGAGTTTAAATAGGTGGTGCTTAATCTTGGCGAGCCCCAAGCGTAGCAAGGTGAACTAACCGTCCCTAAAACGGTTATTTTTTTAAAGTCCCCATTATAATCTGGGTGAAGTGGGGTGGAATTAGGCAAGGGGGATAGATTTAAGGCCAATTTTAGAAGGCGCTTTATATTGATTGTAATGGTATGCACCGTTGACTGCGAGATTTAGTGTTCACTCAAAACAACGGCAACAGGACGAGGAAATCGAGCGACAATAGAAATTAAAGCTCGAAAAACAATTGACGAAGAAATGAATTAAATTCAGAGGAAATGTTATTCTAAAACATAAATTGATTAGGCACTGTTTTATATAAAACACATACTAATAATACTAATTAAGAAAATATTTCCAAAATATTAATATTATTTTGATTAAATTTACTGTACACTATATAGCCTAGTTACATGCGTTACGCAAAGCGAGTAATCTCTCAAACTTGATAATAGAAAAGTTAAACCGAAGATAATTTACCGGGACTCTAACATAAACTTTGCCCGCATAAGAATCAGCGACAGAGTACCTTTTTATATACCTGACGTCTTAATAACAAGTATAATAATTGTACACAGCATAAGTAAATGAACATAAATAATAATGTAACAGACAGTTCGATTGGCGGCCTTATTGCATAGAAGCAACTTAACATGACATACAGAATACAATTGAAAAATTGGGTCGACTATTGTGCTTTAAGAAGTCCCTATCATCAACAAAATATGCATTCAGTTAATTGAATGAATGAAATGATTCGGCATTCGACAGTATTCTCTTTTAGTTTTATAGATCATTAGGTTCGTACATTATGGTGTTGTCACATTCCACACATCTGCATGAGTATAGATGACTGCTACATTTTTATGGAATTAATTAACATTCCAGTGCACCAAGGTCGTGCCCACACCTGTGATATGATATATACGGTAGTCACTCATAGGGTCGTATTAACATAATTATTGTATGTGAAAGTATCGCTTTAACTAAAGATGTTCGAATTTGTGATATGTTTATATTTTTTATAATTATGCCGTGCGATGCGATGAAAATTCTAATGTCAATTAGACAGCTGTTTTGGTTTATAATTAATATCCAACTTAATACTCCACTGCTTTTAATATAGTTAATTTCTATGTTCTTAAGAAGGATTTTGTTATTTTTTTTAAATTTTTCCTCAAGCTTAACAAACAAAAAATTTAGTTTGGATTGGCGTTGCTCTTTTTATTGTTTTATTAGTGGCATTAAAAGATATATTTTTTGATTCAATTAACCACACTTCTTATAATTTAAGAATAATTCGCCTTATATTTCAGAATTTTCATCACAAAATTTACACAATATCTTAATGAATTTTCACCAAATTTTTTAGTCACGGATCACTGCATTGATTGTATTGCATATAAACTCGTGCAGATTTTTTTGAGATAATCTTGAATAATAATTAGATAATGATGAATTTATATTTTATAATTAAAGATCTAATGCATATTTCTGTTTCACTAAATCTAATAAAATAATAAACAGATCGGTTGTTTGTGCCACCGGCACCGGCACGCTGCTATAATGGCAGTGTACCGCTATATCGTAGATCTTAGATTAGTCCGTTTGTCGAAATAATATTTATGGGGGATTGGAATTAGTGGTTTTGGACAAACATAAAAAAAAATATGTTAAATATCAGTGGTATATGCAAATAAGTTGAGTTACTATATAAGACTTTTATGATATACGCTCTCTTGATTGCACAGATTTGCATATTTTTAAGTTTAAATTTCACCACTTTCGTACTAATATAAAGCTGCCATGAAAAAAATATTTTTACTTTCTGGACATTAGGTGATTGATCTTAAAGTTATTTATTTAAAACGGCTAAAAATAGTTGTAATAAATCTGAAACACCTACGCCAGTGACATTTAGCAGTAGGACATAACAGCTTGAAAGCTGTCGTAAATTACTTTGACAGATCGTTATGCAGGTACGCTAGTTTGTCACTTTATTGAATGACCAAAAGTGGTGGCGCATACCACCGCCACCGCCACCAGTCACGGCCTTAACCCACATTATAACAATTCGCGGACATTCGAAATTAACATACAAATCGTCTTGTATTATGCTAACTAACTCTTGGTTTATAGGCTATAAGGTGGTATGTAGTTTCTCATTAGATTTAACATTTATTAATTCTCCTTATTATGAATTACTTTAACAAGATCTCGACGAAAAATTTACCTATCAATAACTGTTGCCCCCCACATACATCGGAATGGATCGCTGTCAATTAACTAAGTGCAAATATGTTGATATTGTTTTTCTTGTAATGTATTTAAATTACTTTTTAGCTATTCAATATTACTTCTTGTCTATTTCACGAGGTGCGAACCTCCCGAAAAAGAATTCTACATAAAATATGTATAATTTCGATAGCCACCTACATGTAAAGTTATTTTGTCTCGGACACGCCTAGAAAATTTAAACAAGTACAGTAAAGATTAATAACATTTACGATCTCTCTGAATTGCAAAAAAATATGCATCGTTATAATCGCAACACTGCCATTTACGTCGCATAAACTTGTAAATAATAATTAAAATCAATGGGTTACTTCTTGTAAGCTCAGTATCATGAAATAAAGCAAGATCCTGCAGTCCAGAAACCTATATTACATAAATAACGTGTATTTAAATTTTGCAAACATATGTTATTTATAGACGAATACTTAAGAACTTCTATCTCAGGTAATTTCGATCTCGAAAACTTAAATGTTTCAAACTCCTTTACTTTGACTTCCACTCGCCTCTGGAATGCTCGGCCAGAAGACATTCGAATGCCAAAAGCAAAAGTGAATGAATGAATGGATAATAATTTTATTTTCATATATCACACACATATATGCCAGCAATTATAAAAGTTGAGTGTAGACAAAGAGACAAAATATGAAAAAAAACTTAAATTAAAAGACATACACAACTCTGCATGTGTGCCGGAACGATGCAAAAACGCAAAAGCTCACTAATATGTTTACTTGTAGACCAAACTACTGATTTTCAGCTTTAACCTAGAATTGTGTTCAAAAGACTAGCACATGAAAACTACTTAAATAGTCCTTAGTTTTTATTATTCCAATATTATATAGTATGTATGTTACTGTATTGTTATATATATGAATATTTATACGTATATATCAATATTTATTTATGCATAAATCTATTTGTTTATTATTCTAGGTATAATTGTTTTTATTTGTATGTTTCGTACTTCTACTTTCTTTGTCGCCATACATTTTGCTTCCTACTTTCTGTCTGGTAGAGAATGCCCTTGGCACTAAGTCCGCCGTTTGCTGTTGCTGTTATGCAATAGATAATGCAATAAATAAATATACTATTTTTAATGTATTTAATATAAGACATATTATTTATTTGTATTGTATTTGTTTGTATTTTGTTATTTTAGAGTAAGTAGAAATTCTAAACTTTTTTAATGTCAGTAAGTTTAATTAAATATTATTATCCATGGTTCTAAGATAAAAATTATTGATTAGGTCCGATAATAACACGAGTATCTTAGTTTTATAGTTGTCGCAGTGGTCTTCTGCGAACTAACGCCTATTTTTTGTCATTCCATTGTGTGTTACCTTGTTGTGTGTATTATTAAGTTCGCATTAGGACCAGCACGTGGCTGGCAGTGACGTGGGTGACGGTGATTGTACATCACTCGAGTATGTAGATGATTGTGTGCTCAGGAATAGTCGCGTGATTGTGTCGTACTGTGATACCTTCACATTGTAACTGAACCAGTCACACAGTGTAAATATTGTTCCATATGTTATACATATGTTACGTTCTAAATTATAATTTTCACTTGACATAATCATTAGATTTGTCAGAACTTGTTCGATCTGACTCCTAACGTTGAGCAGTAGACATTATTTGTTTTAATATGCTAACAATTGGACCACCTGTTATTGATGTTATTACATTTTTTTACTTTAAGCGCTTTGGTACATAATAAAAATACAACTTGATATAACTTATTCAAAAAAGTGTTTTAAATAATTTAAAGTTCTCAAGATATATTAGACACAAATATTTTTTTTTCTCAAATGAATACAAAGATCATATATTTTTATTTCTTTAAAATTTTCATAAAAATGCTTTACTGTTGTAATGTTCATGCAAAATAAATAAATATCTAAAAGTCAATGCCGTTTTCAAATAAAAAATGCTAAGTAATTGATTTATCACGTTTTTTACGTCGATATACTCTAAAGTTACTCTATTAGCGGGACTAATTTAATAGCATTATTGATCAAGCCAGCTCGGAATGCTTACTTCGTAGTCCATCTCCATGGTTAATGTTCAGTAGCTTACAACAAAAGGCCTATGTGCAATAATTTTAAATTTAACCTTCAAATGATTCAGACTTAAATTAAATTAGTGAAATTTGGCACTTTGTAATATCCTGACATGTTATCAACAGTACTCATGAACTCGTCGCATTGCTCAAATAGCTAACAGCCTGTAGCGGGGGTAGGTATTAGCATTTCCTTGTGGTCACAGCTATAAGTCAAGTGAAGCATGAGTCCACCAAATTGGCCTTCGACGGACTGCAAATAACAAGTTTATTACCGAAGTTCAGTTTTCGATAAGTCCATTTCAAAAAGAAAGACATCAAATTTTCAGGAGTACTTAATTATCTCAAGTTTCTATATTCTTTAGAAGGCACGTTAAGCTGAATGGTGCATCGGCAGTCCATAACACTCATCACTCCACACAGGGCCCGCATCGGTTATGGCTTATTCAATATTAGTAGCTTGAAAACTAAGCTTCCGTTCCAGTAGCAGTCCTACTATTTACTGACTAATAAGAATTAAGGACAATAATTCAATAGTTTTCTTTTCACGACTTAAACTTTCATAAACAGTAGCTTTTAAAGCCGTACCAGCTTAGTTATATTTTAAAGACATATACACAAACAGTTGTTATTTAAAACGTATACACAAGTAGAGTTTTCCCAAAGGTATTGCCTGTTGGAAGCGTACTGATAGTAATGCAATTTGTGTGACAGGTTGCGTCGCATCCCGTCGGGTGTACGTTATAACCTCCCGCTCGTTACTCGCACATTGTTTATACTTATTGCTTTACTGCGACACAGTTTTCTTAATTTATTGAACATTAATCATGAATTCTACAGCTTCAGTGGAATCAAAGACGTCATTCGGACTACGTGACACGACAATTATCGTGACAAATAATTGTGTGTAAATGATATTACAGAAATAAGTGTCCATTAATGTCGAAGATATTTATTAAAAAAATATATTTTAGTACAGATATAAAATATATGTATAACAATATAACTTAGAAAACATTAATTTCTGAAACGATACATTCAAAAGATTTTGTCTTATAATAATTTATGTTATCATTGATGTCAGCTATTTATTCAGAAAGGTGTTTGATGAGACGTTATTTTGAAAATAATTAAATAAGTGAATCTCCAAAATCAGCCAAAAAGTTTTTTTTTTTTAATTTCTCAGTGGAACTAAATGTTGTTTATACATTACTTATACACGTACGTCTATGTGTACGTCTTGTAATTTCTGATTATAAAAAGCATAATAAAAATTTTCTTCTTTGTTTTCACGAAAAAATGTTGATTCGTTAATATGTTTATTCAATATTGTTCGCTATAAGTATATTATTCTTAATAATAAGCGTACAATAATACCTGTTTGGCAAGGGGCATTGCTTCTACTGCACCTGCTCATACTGATAGTTAACTGCGTTCAAGAAATACTTTTTGAATCAATCTCATAATAATATTGTAAATATTATTATTATTATTGAAACTTAATGTTACATTCTTCATGACAATTTTACATTTGTTTATCAATATATTTTCTTTATAAAATGTTGAGAGAAAATACTACACTTACCTGTTATGTGTTTTTACTCATCGAAAAGTTATAAAAAAAAAATAGGACTATATCTTGTATTTGTTGGATTTAGTATGGCTGAAACTGAGTTTTTCAGCATTACTGGCAAATATGTTACGAAATATATTAAATTATGTTTATCAGACTATAATGAAGATGTTTATTATTGTTTCATTAAATTATTTCACTAGCTTGATTGAAGTGAAAAACAAAGAAGTTTTTTTTTCATACTAAAAAGTAGCCAAGCCTCTTATTTCAATTAAAAAAAACTTCAATAATTAAAACCCGACTACAGCTAAATCACGCTCTAAAAAGTTTGAAACAAGAAATTTATTTTATAGTGTTAGCTATAATATAATAGCGATGTTCAATGTACAGCGTAGTCGTATTATGCCAATAATCGTAACAAAACCAACTGTTGTGTACAATAATATAACAAAACAAAATAATTACACCTGAGAGGATGAACAGAAACACACTTTCACATTTATAATATCAATATGAATTGCATTGAACATAACCATCATACATTTTTACATTTGGTCAGCCTTTACATTAACTATTCACTATGGGTCTCATTAGAAGGCTCAAGGTCACCCAGCGGGCAACGGAAAGAGCAATACTTAGTATTTCTTTATGAGATCGTATTAGGAATGAAGAAATCCGTAGGAGTACCGACACCGACATTGCTCGAAAAATTGCTCAGCAGATGTGACAGTAAGTGGGTCGCATAGCTAGAAGAACCGATGGCTGTTGGTGCGGGAAGGTTCTAGAATGGCGACCGCGTACCGGACGACACTCAGAGGGTAGACTAACCACCAGGTGACCAGGTGGATGCAGGTAACGCAGGACCGTTCGGCGTGGAGATCAAGTGAGAGGCCTATGCTCAGCAGCGGGTGTCGTACGGCTGTTGGTGATGACACTAACAGTAGTACTCTGAGAAATATCTTTAATGGATTTTTTTTATCCTTCTGCCCTAGGTACCTCGAGATGGGACTTACGTTTTCCATGGATTGCCTGAACATTGATGAAATTACGCTCCCTAATAGCGAAAAGTAACAAATTCTTGAAAAATTCGTCAGTTCCATTGGGTCTCGGGTAGCTCAGTGGTTATGTGGATTTTATAAGCATTTTAATTAATGATTACATATTGTATAGCAAAAGTTCATCTCATCCTTTTCGCCTTTATTCTACTCTAAAATGAGTTTAAGAAGTAGAATAAATTATTAGTTATTTCAGGAAATCACCTTTCTGTTTACTTCATGTGTGTATCAGAAAATATGACCAAGTAATTTTTAACAAGCGATTGTCACTATTTAATTAATTACTTAATATAAATATACAATTTTTTGTAGAGTTATGGAGAAACTAGTAATAATTAATAGTTATTAATAAATTTATTTATTATTTAGATTGCCAAAATTTATTTATTGATTGGAGTTTTCTATCAGGTTGATTGTCTTCAAAATATTTTCATAATGCAATTTTAAAGCAACATCAAACTAAATAGTTAAGGAATTAGGGCAAATACACGTTTAGCGGTGCGTCACCGCGAGGGGTCGCATTTAGGAGTCCGTCAGCCGCCAGGTGAGTCGGCGGACTTATTTATTGCGAGCCGTAGGCACGCAGATTTATATTGCCCAGAGAAAATAGTCCAAGAGCTGTGGTGTTACTGAAATTAACAATCGATATTTCGAAAAAAATGCTGACTAAATAGAACTGTAATTTAATATTCTTACTGTGTTAATAAGAAATCAATTACAAATTATTCACTAAAAACTTCCAATGTAATTTAATTGTAATTTAATATTCCTGAAGTATTTATAAAAACAATTGAAATTATTAGCAAAAACCGAAACGTATGCTGAAGATAAAAAAGTAAATGAATTCTAATTATTTCTTATTAAACCAGTAACCCTGACCGGTTACACCGGTACAGAGCTAATTTGACAAGTATTTTAAAAATACATTTACAAACATGAGAAACCCCATAACACCAATTGCAAAAAACAATGTCCTTACTCGATATATTCAAGACACACGGGTTTTCTGTCATCTGTTCGCAAATGCCAAAACAATTATCGCCACTTATTTAAGTGCATAGATACTTATGTTGCAGACATAGGAATGGAAATTGCTAATTATAGAAAAGTAAAAAAAAACATAAAATTCATAATATATTTTCGAAATATTTTTACTATCAAGCTCCTAGTCTATACCTCTCATCGCGGAATAAACGAGTGTTTTGTGTATTTACAACTTCGAAAACGTATTTACCAACCGAGCCTCCTGACTTATGAACGTTGTTATTTTAGAATTAAACTTGCTTATGTTAACGTCACAAACTTGCAAAATGACAGTTCATTTAGTTCATATTACGTATTGTTTGAAGTATTTTTATTATCTAAATAACTCCATAATTAATAAATAAGTTAACCCGTATCGGGAAGTCAAATTCTACATATTACACAAATAAAAATAATAAAGTAAACTGATAGAAGTAAGCAGTGGTTTCAATAAGGAACATTACTTCTCTTGTCAATAATAAGTGTTCCATTCTCTAGTTTATAATAATAATATTTATTAAATGGTTTTTATATAACAAGTAATAGATTGATTTAACTTGTACTCGAAATTATAAAAAAATAATCCTCAAGACTATATAACGACTACGACGACGAATATATAACGACAGCAAAATGCCATCAAAGATTTATTTTTGAAAACAAATATAGTATGGTATAGGAAAGTGTCAATTTTTTAACCAAACTCTTTTATGAAAAAATTGTGACCTCGTTATATATGTTAGGTTCTGACAACAGTTTAATTAAAAGCTTAAAGTACCAGTGTAAAGTATATAAAGTTCCCCTTTCCACAAAATCCTATGCTCATTAAGGAAGGGTTAAGATTTACACCATTAAGTTCGCTGAGTAATTTCAACCCTGTTTCGGCTCCGTATTTTAACTCAATTAGCAACTTAGGGTTAGAGATAAAGTAAGAAATACTCAATATTACTGTATATTTCAAACATATAAGAGTTTTTAATAGATTATAATAATTTTGATGTAATAATTACAATACAATTACAATAGGTTTGTTAAACTATGACCTACTCAATGTATTAAACACTATTAAATCGATATAATTATATGTAAAGTCACATAATATTAGAACAAACTTAAAGTACCTACTTCTAAGTTTATCTCTATCACTAATAATAGAAGTTTGTAACAAACGATTTTCCTTTCACAATAAATTGTTTTAACCTCTATTGGGTTTTGTATGTCATAATTATTATAGCTCGCTTCATAACAACCGTAAAAATAGTTGTGAGGCCATAAAGGCAGCCTTCTGAACCAACCATTACATTTGTTTGTAATATTAGTTGTAGACCGATCATTATCGAACAGTTTAACAGACTTCCAACATCATTCTGAGCGATAGTATTTTGCCTACTGTTATGTGAACGCTCAATTATATTTATTGTAGATAACAAACAACTTTTCAATATCTTTGCATCGTATATCGTATAATAATATTAATGTGTAATCGGAATTCAATTAAAATTTCTTCAGTTATGCTCTTATATCTGAAAAGAAATCTGAATACTCATAATTTTTTTATTGACTCAGAAACCCGTTAGGAAAAGAGGAGAACAGTATTATGTCAGAAGATTCACCCACAGTTTCTCTAGTTAAAAACTAGTGATTTATATTAAGCGAAAATTTTATAAAAACTAAAATCGATCTCAACATTAAACATAAATAACGTCTTTATGTTTGCTTAATAATATATTTAATCCAAATAAACAGTTGTAAATAATATAATATTTGTAATTGTATTGTAAATAATAAATTCATAGTGGATAGGTATGTACTATTTTATTACATTAAAGATACGCATCTGCGTTATTCAAATCGCTAATCTATGCAATCGCCGCGGGCGACGGAGCGGTCGAATGCGGCCGAAATAATTTAATTAGTTGCCGTTATGGTCGGAGTGCAGGTGCTGGCCGGTGCCGGTGCCGGTGCTCGAGGGCTCGTGAGGAGGAGAGGAACGCCTCTCAAATACAAAACTACTTTTGCCAAAAATATTGTGTTTTATAAATAAAAAGTTTGAAAACAATAGGAACTTGTTATCTTAACTATGCTTATGGTAATGTAATTATGGCGTGCCAATACCACATATTTTTCATCAATGATTTATCAAGACACCCTTTTGCTAATAAACAGTAGTCCCCAGGTTGTTCTCGGAAGAAGCAAAATGTAATTAATTGGAAGCAGAAATCATTAAACATTATTAACGAGAGATACTGAATATACGCCAGAGGTAGTGAAATACGATTTTGCAACTATTTTAGTTGGCGTAGGTCGTGGTATTTTTTTTAAACGTCTATTCGTGATCAACATTGTTTGATGCTGTCCAATATTTATTTAAAATTTACGATTTTTTTATGATAGAGTATTTTTATAAATTACACCTCCTTCCAAAATTGATTAATCCGTTAGTAACCATATGAAAATCTATCATTAATTACCACGTGGAAATGTGTTCAGTAAATAATTTTTGAATTAATCGCGTTCAGACATGCGGCCATCAGACACGACACGAGTTAAAAGTCAGGATATCAATTTGAACCTTAAGTTTATTGGAATTGCGCTACATGGGAGCTTATAACGCTTATACGTGTGTCCAACTTATTTACTAAGTTAGAGTACATACTCGTACACAACATTATTCTCCCAAAATAGATATCGAATCATAACATTACTTTTTTATCGCGCAGCACAAGTCTTACTCAGATTGGTTTAGCTGTACTAAACATATAAACTATTAGACTTTACCGACGTCAGAAAAGTGAAAAAATATTGAACAAACTACTTTGAAAGTTGGGTGACATAACTTACAAAGAAACCCGCTTAACTCAACTTCGATTGAATTCTTTTGAAATATTTTTCACAAATATTAAGGTTTTTGGATTTAATTTCCTTTTTGATATCTTCAGATTTATTTTATTTCATAATAATTGTTATTCTGTAACAAACAATATGCATAGTAATTGAATATTTTGACAAGAAATGCCACTTATTGTTCATGACAGGAGGGATCTCATTAACCATTTAGTCAATGAGTTTTGGTTATGCGGCTTCTGCATAATAAGCTTATCAATAATTCATTAGTTTCCAAATAATAAAAGAAAACTTAAAACTCCTGGACTTATGATGTATCGCCCAAAGCTTCGATTGCTGCCTCCATAATAATTTTCCAGGGAATTCTTTGAAAATCAATAAATGGTAGTGTCTCATTTAATTATTTTATGTATTCAATTAAAACTTTAAAATGATTAAGGGACAATTCTGAAATGTATTAATTACATCTACTTAGAGTGTAGACTGTGTGAATAGAGGTAATAAATTTTGATAACGTTAACTATTTATAACCTTGTTGTATTGTCGATAAATAAACCACAAACATACACATCACGTTACATGTGTTAAGTCAGCCAGTTGCACAAACGTCCATAACATTTGTCATTAGTTTAAAGCATTTACATTACCTCCTGATACAAATTTGACATTCATTAGATTCTCTAGAGCGAGTTTCATTAAACCTTAATGGACGTTAGTGCAACTGATCGCGAATATCAGTAACTTTCAATGTAATCTCATTATATCGGACGTCCTGGGTTCAATTTACGGTTACGTAAATTTTATTTTTCCTATAGACCCTTAATTATTTAATGACAAAATGTACTCGTTTATGATGAAATGAAATAGAGATCTACAACAGTCGCAGACAAGCAACAGGTAAACAAATCGCCCGCAAATCGCCTTACACACAACAGGCCAGGCAACATTCCCTGAGGCCTACGATATTAATTAACATTCACTTCTAACGCTTATCAGTTCCTACTTACAACACTGCCTGCATCAAATTATACCCTATAACGATAGCAATAAAGGTTGTCGTCTTTGAGAAGTTGCAAACACATCCATCACTTTAGAAACCAGTCTTATTTGTGCGCTTGAAGTGACAGTTATTGAAAGAAATGAATTTATTGAGATATAACAGTTGATCTGATTTAGAACAGTCGGTTAAGTAAAGACACGCTGGTCCTATAACTGGAATATTAAGCAAATCAATTAGATAAGCACCAACATTTAAATACCATCAATCTATCTAACATTCCACTAAAAACATTGTACAAAATAACAATCTTATAAAACATGAATGCCTTGAATATTTATATTATAGTAGAGGTCTAATATTGATAGAAGACTCAATTAAATAGTCTTATTTTTACGCAATTAATATAAGTAAGTGTTTTCGTCAATCATCTAATCTGATTTACATATACTGATCAGACTGAAGAACGCACTTTTTATCCTTCGTTAACTTTAAATTCATTAAAATATTGGCTGTATATCTGATTACATACTTCATTCAAAATTGTAGACACGTTTTGTATTACACGGACACATATCAGGATATTATTTATTTCTGTTCCCTAAGAGTTATCCAGCATAAATACTAATTGAAATAAAGTGTTTTTGAACGTCAAGTTTTGATTTTAGACTTAGTTATTCATTTTACCAGAAATATGAATACTAGTAATTAAATTAGTAACAGAGAAAAAAATCAAATTAAATAATAACAACAAACATTCAAATACATTAATGTCGTACCATAAGCAAATAAATTATCATTAACCATTGATGTATAGACATTAGGTCTTGGGATTACAAATGTCTTAAGAAATACTAGACATGTCGACTGATTTGCGATGTGGTTTTTATTAATATATAGTGGAGTTCACAGACTAGAAATTAGTATTATTTGAAATAACATGTTGATTTTTTACGTTTTTAACTAAGACGTAATTTGAAATATGTTCTTACGAGGGTAATTGTTGTTTCTTGCTTCCTCGAAAAATGCTTCAGCGACTACTTTGACTTGTAAAAACTTTTCAACTAAGACATTGGAAAGTGATCGGTACTTTAAATAAACCTCTTTTTATTATTAAAAAATACTTTAAAAACCTTTTTGACCCTGGTACTCTGAGATGGGACCAGGGACAAAGTGTATTTTTAAGCATTTTTCAGTAAGAATATAGAGCACTTTGAATGCAAAATTGATCAATTATAATAAATCTCTTATCTTTCATTATAATATGAAAGATATTCATTTTAATATTTGCATTTATTTATACTTTATTGCAGAATTAAAGTACGGTTGGCGGAAAGCGTACAATTAATGTAAATAGGCATTCTTTACCAGTAATTTTTCTCTACCGTCCGCAAAGATATACTATATTATTTATAATATTATAATAAATCTTGAAATTTGTATTTTAAATTTATTTTTTTTTTATTACAAAGAATATTCGTATGTCTAAAAAATATAATCTTTGTCATCGTGCGGTCAATTCTAGAAGTTTTATTGTTGGAAATAAATAGTAATATATGGTATGGGGTAAGCGAGGTGTTATGGCCGACCTAACAGCCGGATTACTGTCCCTACACACCACAAGAATCACAACTAATATTGTTAGCACCCATTATTTTTGCACGAATCAGATGCATTCATAACAATAAAGATGTATATATAACATTCAGCTTTTTGCGCTTTGTGCCTTAGATCGATTGGTTCTGGATTAAATTTTGTGAATCTCAGTTTCAGTTGCACAAACGTCCAAGGTTTAATGACAACTTTAAGCTCTAATTAATGTTCTAAATTTGTATCTGTAATATCGCGTTAAAGTTACTTACTTAAAATGATAATTTCAATAGACGTTTGAGCAACTGGGTGTAAAAGAAATAACTTTTTAATAATTTAACTGAAAATTACTCTGCCAGCTATCGAGCATAAATATATATGTCAATAATTAAATTTGAGCTATTTATATAATTCTTTATAATACAATAAGGGCATGATACGTATGTGATCGTAGGACCAAAACATGCTTTAAGTAGATGGACGATTTAAAAGTCCTACTATTAATAAGTATATTTGATTGTCGGGTTAGCTTCCTGTTTATATTAGTTTGAATTATAATGACCAAATATGTAATTTCATTTATTTTTTTCATTAAATAACTATGTCATCGCATAACATCACTTATTGTCTATTTCTAATAACAAACAGCGACATGCGATTTCGCCAAATAAATATGTTCAATATGAGTTCCAATACAATAAAACTGCTTTCAGCCAAAAGTGACAATAACAATAACTATACGCGTATAGTTATGCGCGGTCGCGTATCGGAAATCACTATTTAGGTTAGCGACGCACCACTCAATTTCGCGAATATAGATTCCGGATTTTTTCTCTACTATCGGGTGCATGAAATATATTAGTGCCATAAAAAGAGCCTCCTGGCATCGTAGCATCGTAAAAATAGATGTACAACGCGTAACGCGCGTTCCGCATCAATAATTCAAGATTACTCGCGGCGCGGCACTCGGCGCGGATAGATTTCTCATTTCTAGTACTTACATCGCTCTATGGTCCTTAACCACTTTGCGCCTTAACATTCATTGGATAAAGTCCGATATTGTTTAACATGATTCTGATGCTTTTTACAGATTTCTTGATGTGACGGCGTAACACTGTTGGAGTAATTACGATAAAATATATTATCTATTATTAAGGACGTATTCGTCACTTAAATCAGTTGAATTTTCGTCGTTATAATGAGATTCTTATGGGTTGCGACGAGAATATAAAACAAAATATTCTTAAGTATAATTGTTTTTTCGTTATATCATTACCAGGTTTGCACGAGTCAGTTATAGTATAAATAGTTTAATAAGCATTACATAAAATTTGACAACCTTTAAAAAATTTGGGATGAATTTTTGTGTATGATATGCGAAACAATTGTAATTAAATTACATCCGAATTTTATTAGAGATGAAAGTTGGCATATACACCTAAGGGATGCCGGGTTCCAAATTTTGTCACGTATATCGATTTCACTATACTGAAAGTGAAAACCTTTTCTTTTATTGCATTATCCATTAAAAGTGTAAGGTTTGTGTGTTTCCAAAAAAATGTGCTGAGACGTAAAACATCGGTTAATTGAGGAACAAAGAGACAATAACGCATAATTTGTTTATTAACTTTCAACAGATCTCTCAGAAGAGCTTCTCACCAGACTAGAGCGTCTGCAGAATGTTTGCATTAGATTTATTTTCGACCTTCGAAAATATGACCGTGTGTCGTATTTCCGTTCAAAGTTACATTGGCTTCCTATTCGCCGGCGCAGGGACTTGCATACTTCGCCTCGGTTCTTTACTCTATACATTTCCTCCCATCATCTCCACCATATCTTAAACAATCATTCTCTTTTCGCTCCTCTTCATCACAATGTACATTACGTTCCTCTTCAAACCTCACTCTCGAAATCCCTCGTCACTATACATATTTGTATTCCCATTCATTTTCTGTGCATGCTGTGTGTCTGTGGTATTCTCGAATAAGTATTCGTTATCCATTTGTCACCGTAGGTTGCCTGGAAGAAATTGCTGTTTAGCAATAACGCCGCCATTTCTTTTTTCAATCTCTTAATTAATAAGTTCCTGTAAACAATGTACCATATTGAATGCAAAAAAGTATTTTATTATTATACCATTGGCAACCGACTGAAGTTTTATTAATTTTTGTTCAGTGAATCAAAATAATCAAAATCAAATTTATTTATTCAGTCTAGTCTGTTTCAAGCACTTGTAAAAGTCAAGAGCTACGCCATCGGTTCGTAAATATACGGCGGAAGACCTTGTTCAGAGAAGAATCGGCAAGAAATTGATTAATTTAAATATTCATCACAAATATGAGAGCCCAAAAGTGAAAGGGACTGTTAAAAATAATTTTGATTTCTGAAGCTAGAGGATTAAATATGAAAAGTTTTTTTTTTTATTCATTTCCTGTGCTGGGAATATAGAGCTCGCATTTAATAAAATTTAATTCAAGGCTACAATTTTCAAAGAATCCAATTAGATATTTTATATTTGATAAAACTGATTTAGCTTCTGTTCCTAACGTTCCATCATCCAGATACTACATGAATTGGATGAATAGCTAAAACTAAAATCGCCGGCCTGAGTGGGCCACCTTGTTAACATGCTACGAAAAAGGACAAAGTGGTTTTTAAAAATCAATTTTATAAAAACCACAAATTAAAATAAAAGACTAAATTCAACTCAGTAGTTAATAATAATAATATCCATTTATTTTTCTCTTTACAATAGTACATTATTAAATTATTATTTTAATTATACATTCTTAAAAACCTAATGTGAGAGACTGGAGCCTGTAAGATACCATAAGTATCTGTACTAACAGGTCACCAGGCTCGTATTACGTAAGGTCGATAACAAGAAGTGTCTTATAAAGGTACTCCGTTATTTATAGACATTTTGGATATTATCCAGATTACTTCTGTATCTTAATTATAATTAAAATCTGCAGACTTTTGAATAAATGAACGTGAGAAATGTGTAAGATGAACGTGAACAAGTTGCCAATATATGTATGATAACTATTTTCTATGTGCATATATTCCGTATCAGCTAGTTAACTATAAAATTGCGGTTAGAAGGTTTTCAGTATCCTTATAATCAAATGTTTTTAACCAATTAGATAAAATTATCTTACAAGTCATCTTATGTAGAGGGTAAATCGTGAGAATTTTGTGTATTTTTTGTATAAAAATGGTCCAAGAAAACAATAAAATTTATGTGGTAAAGTAAATAAATAAAAAAGTAGTTGAAAGCATTTTTAACATTCACCTTCATGACAAGATGTTTCGATTGAATATCTAAGATAATGTATTGCCGCTCCACAAATACTTTTTATTCCAAACCCGAGTTGTAAAGGGTCAAAGTAATTATTAAGAATTGCCCTACGACATATCTTAGCAGCAGGACGGCGAAAAGTAGAACCTACCGCGATTGGTCGGATACCACCATGCTTTTTCTTAAGAGCGCAAAGATTCGCACCATAAAGAAGATCCACAATCGTGGTATGAACGTTACCTGATAATAATCAAATTTATAAGGTTAGTTAATTTATTTAAGAGGCTTTCACCAGCTTCACCATTATTACCACTTAAGAAATCTTTTAGGTCTTGCGACGTCAAACCGTCTGGTTCCAAAACATCGCGTGTAAAAAAGGATGAGAAGAAATAGGAGTATCTGGAAATGTAGAATTTAGTCTTGAAGGTGGATGTTTGCTTTTAAGGGCTATAAGAATTATTATCCGGAGTACTACGCAACAATGGCATCGGAAAATAATAAGAGCGATTGTTCGCTCCGCTTCAGGTGTATTTTTTGGATTGATATTTTTAATTGTTTTCGTCAATTCTTTAGCAACAACAATAAATGCTCCTCGAGGCATTCTCTTTATGATGAGAGTCAAACCGTCCGTTGCACAAACGTCCATTAAGGTTTAATGCAGCCTTTATGCTCTAATGAATGTCAAATTTGTATGGGTAATGTCACTTTAAACTGATGCCATTTTAATGGACGTTTGTGCAACTGACTGAAAGCCTTTAATTTTCAAATTATTTTCCAAAAAGGTTGAGATGAATTGTCATTATCGCGTGTTTGTGTGATCGAATTATGTGAATCAGTATACTCTGCCGATGGAAAACACCAATCAATGTGCTGCTTTTCAACATATTGTCTAATACGAGACTGTTGTATAGACGACTTGTATAGTAGTCATAAATGAAATGCCGAAACTAAGCACTCACTTAAAGGCGCTCTTTCAGAAAAACAAGCGAAAAGCAGTGGCAGTCAATGTAGAACACATTAGTTTCGGGTGTGATAAGGTATTAAATATACGCAATATAATATTTTTATTGGTGATGGACTAGGACAGTAACGTGACTGTCAGTTAGTTTATATGACTTTTCATTTAAATATCTTTATCTTTTGAACTGAACCATTGAAGTTCACAAGCCAAGACTCCCTTCAGCTAATTACTTTACTTATTCTGGACCTTTTATTAAAAATTTAACTGTAAAACTCGTACTTTAGTTTATCTTTGTCATTGTCGGAATTTTAAAAAATTTACCCTTTTAATACACTTTAGCTGTCCACTAAATCCTAAATATTTCCAAATCATTAACCACTTTTAATTAAACTTTCTAAATTTTTGTAGCAAAAAACTCATTTAATGAAGCGCTTTAATATAAATATGAGACAACCCATAATTTGCTCAGATTCCAAATTGTATTTTTGAAAAAATGGTGATACTTCTACATCTAGATCCGAAACAGTATACAAAAGTTCATTTTCTCCATTAACCAGTCTGGAAATCAAATCGAGAAGCAGAGAGATAGTGCCGCCTTGAAACCACTCGGATAAAGAGGTCAAGTCCATATTATGTAAGTACAGTTAATAATAAGGTGTGTACTTTCACTGCCAATAATGTATTTCCCTTTTCAAAATCTATGAAATGTTGAAATAGCATTTATATTTGTGCGTCCAAGTGTTTGTCTTTTCCCAAATGTTTCCGGTTATTTCCCGAGGCATCCAGTGTATCCCCTCTCACGTTTCTCGTTACAATACATCTTTTTAAACGCGCGATGCTATTTTTTTGACAGCCACGCTCTTGTCCCCTAAACAATATTATTATTTTTATTTTATTTGAAGGACCCGGAATTTGATAGTCGAGTAAACAGGTACACATTATGTTACCTTATATCAGGAGACTTTTATGAAATAATATAGGTGAAGTGGAATAGGGTTATCATGTTGTGAAATGAGTATCTAAGGCGTTGTCGATTTTACTGGTTGAAGGTATAACATAGTCTGTACTCGTACTGTATGAAGAAAAAAATAAGGTTTTATCTCTCTAGTCAACGGTATGATATTTTGTCACAGGGAATTAATTTTATAATTTTGAGTCTAGTTTTTCGTGGCATTATAACAAGTTATATAAAACATAGTAAATTAAATTTTACGATGCCCTTTTTATTGGCGTATCAGGCTTTATATATAACATCGAAGACTTGAGTGAGTGCACCGCATAAGTGAACTCATCTTTGGATGTCTTCGAAGTGGTAAGTATACATAAAATTTAATCTTTTATTCTTAATGTCAAATGCTTAAAAAATTCACTTGGTCCCTGGCACCCTGAGATGGGATTTTCAAGCAATTTTCATTAATAATATGTTTCAGTATAGCATTGTGGGTGCGATATTGATCAGATAGAATAATTTAATCATTTTTCAAACGTGTGTTGATGCAGAATTGTATTTTGAACTTAAGATCTGCTCTACTCTATCGTATAAGTTCGCACATATGTGTTTAGATTTGGGAAAACTGTTCTTATTATTAACAATAAAAATAATATGATGCAAAAAAAGAACATTTATCATAACATAATTTACTATTATGTTGAAATATTACAATCTTCAATGAGCAAAAGCTGCACAAACCTAAAACTTAATTTTAATTATACAAAACCTTTGACACGTGCTTATATTTAAAGTAGATTAGATTAATAAAGTGAAGTTACATTTATTTTTAATATTAACAAGTAATGTTGAGTTAAAATATGTACTTCAAAAAGCTCTAAGAAGTTATACGATACTATTATAGTAGAGTTGTTTGGAATTGAAATTTTCATTGTACAACTTCTAAGCTTACAAAATTGAAAGCATCATTGTGTTGGTTATAAAAAAAAAATCTAAGTAAAATTTGAAGTAAAAATCGTAATAATTCAAGAGTTGTTCTGTACCGCGGGGCGTCCCCGCCGCCAAGACACGCACGTACGGACTCCCCCCTTCACGCACGGAGGGGTGAAAAAAAATTGCGCACCCTATATTACTGTTTTGGTATCCACTTGATGAATTCAGAAGCTTCCATTTTACTGATCACTGATTAAAGTCATTGCTTTTCCGTCATAAAAAATGTGACGTATTTATTTTAGTGTCCTTTATGACAAAAAGTTTCAGGTGGCATATTGTTTACATGATTATTCTATATCCCTGCTATAATAAACATAATTGATAATATTTTACTGTTGTGACTGCAGAGGATATGCTATTGATACCGGCTTAACGTGCCGTACGATGCACGGTTTAGTTTGAATTGATACATTTTCTGACCATTACGGGAGTTTCTAAATCTTCGCATCTCAGACTGAACGCGTTAACCATTGTACCATTAGGTTCCCCCAAAGCTAAACTCATAGTTCAAATATATGAAAAGATATACTCAACCATAGGAAACTAAATTTTCAATGTGTGAGAGCACGAAGCCTCACGTCAGGTTAATACAAAACATCAAATATCTGCAATTAATTTGAAACTTAACAATCAACCGATTATGGTTTTTAATCTTTTGTAGAGCCCACTTACTGTAACCTATACTGCTGTTGACTGTCAAGCTTCTCTTCATGTCCAGTGATCATACGATTTTCAGAAAATTAGTTATACCTATTAGAGGTGGCATCTGGGATGGTGGTATTTACAGCGTCACGTATGACGCATTCTTGCCGATAGCGTATCCCGGGAGAGGCATCGATTGACCGAATCCGGGCCGTTCCTGCGGGATCGACGCGCGTAATTTCTCCAGGAGGTACGTGTGCCGCATGCGTAATCGCGCGCAATCGCTCACCCCATTACGCGGCGATACGCCACCACGGGGGTCTAAGCGATGGCATGTAGCTAGTTCAAGTGGTAACTTCACATTTTTTAGTAAAATAAAATCTAAATATTGTTTATTGAGAGTTCATGCTCTTGAAAAATCTAACAATGCATTATCCATCTTTTAGCTACAAAATGGGTACAAGGATCAACTGTTAACATTAGTAACGAAATGTACGAGTATATAATTTTTCGGTAGTAAAAAAGAAACAGTAAAATAATTATAACAAATTTAACTTAGCTACTTCTTTTTTTTTTCTTCTTCGTCTCTAGTAATATTATTTTATTTTCACATTTCGTTACCTGTACTTATTTCTACATACAATTTATACAAGAATACAAGCAAATCTAACTAATACTAATTTTTTGGTACAACTATTTTTAAAACTATCACATTTTGAAATAAGCATTTCACAAATAAACCTAATTAGTAACTGAATAAGTAACAAAAGTTGAATTGAATCGCTTACGCTTGACACTTGGACCGTGACAAACCATTACGTGGATCGATGTCAGATCGAAGCGAAGGCAATCAGGCGACTTCTTACAACTGAAAACAGCCACAGAGCCTCCCCAGTTTACAGCACAACGGCACTGCGCCCATCGTAAATTTTAACCAACTCATAGAATCACTAGTTCATTTGAATTTAATATGATTGAAGTAACACATATACATAGCTACCTACCCACTATACTTTAGCAATAAGTAGCAAAAAAATCTTTAGTAATTCTAAATGATTTTTTAAGTAAATTTAAAGATATATACATTAAAATATATTTTATACAGGTAGTGTAATTATATCTGTTACAAATCAATAAATCTGCACAGAAAAAAAATATGTACAACCGTTATTAGCGATTAATCGTGTTGTTTATTGGCTATAGAAGAAGCTGCCGACCTTGAGGAGGCACGAGCATCCACTGCGCACATGTCCTGCGTTCAGGAAAACATATCGAGAACTATGAGAACGTGAGAAACGATAACTTACTTTATTACTAACTACTTAAGCTGATTTCCGTGTGGGAATCACGACACATAGGAGTGAAGTACATAACATGACAAAGGTTCTTGATTGATATTAGAACTAATGATAATCTCTAAAGTAGGAAGTAATATCTAAGCTAGTGCCACAAATAAAAATAGCTTTTCGTAAAACCCCAATTGATGAACTTAAAATGGGTTTGAATTAAAGTCCTGTTTCTAGTGGTCATTCTACTGCAAGTACGGCAATGTTGGCGTATACTAGATCCTTATATCAGCAGTTCAACTACTGTAAATAATTTTAGGTCTTATTTTAAACAAGGTTTCATACCAAAGCCACAATGTTAGTAAATGTTTAAAATATAGCACAATATAAAATAGTAACAAATTGCCTACACATAAAACATAGCGATAGTTATGTTAATATAAGGATAAAAAGTTCCCGCGTTATTTTTTATCTATTTATTTATGTTGTTTAATTCGCTTACATTACTAATTTTTATATTTGAATAAAAGAACTAGGCGCATACTTATTGTTAAATTGTATTTTTTGACATGAATAAAGAGTTATTATATATTTTCTATCTCCAGATTAAACTGCACTTTTTACAAGATAAGTAGCTGGTTTAGCAGCAAGGTGCTTCTGAGAGCGAAACACCATTAACTCAAGATTATAAGAAATTTGGCCTAACGACTCAAACCTGCTAACACAATGACTAGCTGGTTTTAAAATTGGATCATTTCTATAATAAAGTATGTCATACGCCTCGGAAATATCTTCACAATATTTGTTACTCAACGGATTAGCCACCGACTGGTTCTGATATACATTAAAGATCACAAATCAGATATCTATGACAATTCTAATAGCCATCAGACGTATGCCATTTATTCTGTCGTATAAAATATCTGTTTTGCTGCCAATTTATCTATGTATTTTAAGTATATAAAATTAAATGGTTTATGAATTAAAAATACTAGTTTAATATAAATATAATAGCTATGGTATTTTGATCTCTATTTACGACAGAATTTGCCTGAATTAAAAACGTTATGAATTTTTAACAAGAGACGTAAATTATAAATAAGATATTATGAGTCCTATGTATTGATTTGTTTGGTTTATTATTAAGATATATTTAATTTGCAGTTTCTTTTAATAAAAAAATCATATCGTCGCATGTTTTATATTTGTCGTGATATTAATTTAACGGATGTAATTTCCATATCATATATAACGTTCTCTAATAAAATTATAATTATCGTATCGGGGTGTTTTTTAAATCTTCATTGGCATGTTACTTTATTGTAATATTTGTGATGCGATGTTTTGCTGAAGCACTTTAACCGTATTATCATTTGTTAGAAATATACAAACAATTACTATGTTAATATGTTCGCGTGTGAATTTAATTACTTAGTTAAAATTATAACAATCCGTTTTATGGCAATCGATTTAATACCAATTGAATATTAGTGTTTGTTATAAGGCAATCGAAGACGAAATCGATTCTATTAAATATACATTCATTTGTTTAAGATCGATCATTTGAATAATTGATAAATGCGGTGTATAATTTTTGACAATTAATTATGAATAACTTTACATAGATATTATGCCGCCGGCCCAGTAGCGCGGGAACTATTATAGTGTCGTTTATCAATAAGAATGTACAAACTCATTATAATACAGCTATGCCATTATTATCAATGAATTAATGATTCATTCTTATAACCATAGTATATCGTAAAATAGATTTGATGGCATTCTGCACTTTTCATTGGCTTATTTTTCACTGCTTATAATAAAGACATATTAATTTTTTTTTTATTTAATGTTTATAAGACAACTTTATGGGCCTGAATCGTATTATTACTTATTAAAGTATTTGTATAGCATCAAAATTAGAGCCAGTTATGAATTATCTTAATTTAGAAGTGAAACTTGCTCGCTGGGTGCCGATTTTGATAGGTACCGACAACAACGCACCATTAGATAAAAAAAAAAGTAGCTTAAGGTAAAGATAAATTAATTAAACGTGGCAATTTTTTGTAAGAGCACTGAACAACAGCAAAAATACTTGCGTTTATTACAAAATCCCTTATAATACATTATTTTTCTATCTAATATAATAATATAATAGAGTGGCAGATTTTACATGCCACTCTAATAGTTTTCTATATGATTCTCGTTGCGTGTCATTAAAACTTGTTAGTGATGTAACCGGCCTGATTTAATAACCTTAATTCGATTTAATCGAAATCGATCAATCGAATCAAACGCCAATCACCACGTATGCATGTGACCACTGAAACAACGGACGTCAAATACAAAAATATAACTCAAGCTATATTTATCCTCACTTAGAGTCAACAAATTATACTTTGCTAATATAGTTTTAAGAGTATAGCATATTATCAAATTAAACATGTATTTCACATAACCATGAAATTGTATTAATATGTATATTTTAACGTAATAATAGCATTTTAATATAATCTCAGTTACTTGAATTTCACCATTGTACTATCTACCTGAAGTTCAATAGTGACAGAGATAATATTGGACTTCAGGAGGAAGTTCTATTTAGGTGCGATCATTACATAAACATGCCGCTTTGACCAACATTGATAGATTTGATCGTAAAATTTCTTTCAATCAAAATATTTAGATGCCTTTCTTGCCTTATATAAACTTTAACAGCTTAAACCTAAATCTGCAAAGTAAACTATCTCTAAAAATATGGGTAAACTTTCGAACCGTTGGTCTAACTATAATAACAATAGTAGACTGCCACGTAAGCGTGGCGACTACAACTTCTTTAAAAAGCTGTCCGAAAATTGTTTGTAAATTTTTTTCAACTTAATAATTTTAAGCAACTCACATTTATTTCTATGTTACTAGTGTCAGTGGTCGAACCTACGCTGGGTGCACGCGATGCGTCTCGTACGAGAATGATCCTCAATATAATGACCTTGGTTCTGAATTAATATACTTTCTGGGGCATGATGTATTTTTTTACTTTGATAAAAATCCATTATTATTTTTGAATAATTCAAATTATTTGCCATAAATATTTTTCAAATAATTAGAGACGTGACATTCCATACCTGTTGCCGACGCACACAATTACGATTGAAACATTGCAATTGCGCATGTTGATGCAAATCGAGTTGATTCAAAGCCTCATATATCATTCAAAGTAAATAATAGTAATTACTATAAATAAATGTACTCGTAATGAACGCGTAGGGATGCTGTATCAAATCATGGAAATCTTTCTTGGACTTAAGTTTATTTAATTTCGTAAAAAAAAATGTATCGTGAGTGTGGACCCAGAGTATTACGTCCTCGTGATACATTTCCAAATTGAAAAGATAATAGACTGCTATATAGAATATGTTTCTCATAATTGGCAATAAAATGTCAGCATTTAATATTTATTTGTTTACTTTATTCAAGATGTCGTGACGACCAGAACAAATTAATATTATTTATAACAACTATTTGCACATTGTTAAGTATAATCAAAGGTTTTTGTTGCATTAGATATGATTTTAATTAGTTTACTACTTCATGTGATTGTATGAAATAAATGAAACATAATGAAAACGAGGCCAGATCAATTAATTTTTAATTATAATTTGATGCTAGATCTCAGTAGAATCTAATACCGTTTTCATATCTTACGTAATCAAGATCTAATGTGGAAGTTAGGTGCGTGACCATACCAAACATTTTTTTATATATATCTATACGCATATAATGAAACGGATGGACCTCGGTGACGCAGGGGTTGGCGTGCTTGGTCTACGATAAGTTTCATTCGCAAAGGCGGGTTATAGAATGGTAAAATATGTTGTTTTAAGCATTCATGGTCATTTACATTAATATGATAGTTTTTCTATGGGATTGTTACCATGCACCCATGAACCTTGTTTTTGTTGAGTTCCCGATATTGCGGCACAGTTGCAAGCGCCATGATCACGGAGTAAACAACGTAAATAGTGATAAAGCACTAAAACTATCATATTAAGGGGTGACTAATATTTATCATCTCGAGGTACTCCGTGCTTCGGAGGGCACGTAAAGGTCCATGACCCATTCATTCTCCTTGTTCCTTTGGAATCGGTAGCATAGGGATGGCCTAAACCCTAGTATTGTGGACGTTGATAAGATGGTGATGATAATGAAACGGGATCGTATTAAATTTTAATAGTAGGAAATGGCCAAACAAGAATTTCTAGAAAACAAAAACATCTAAGAAAACATAATGAACAGTAGAAAAAAGAATTGTCTATTCAAAAGATTTGTATTATTAATGCTATCCATTTTGAATAATGAAAGTTTTGACTTTGAATTTTATCACGAAAATAAAAATAATAAACATTCTAATTTATCATGCAAATGCCAAATGTCAAACATATCTTTTAATGTGATCGTAATTTTGAATCACTTTTTGATTTAAATGTCTAAAGCAACACCACTAGCTTACACAACTAGCTTGCTCAACCGGGAATCCAACTTTTGAGCAAATATGAGAGATATTTATCGAATTTTGTCATAAGATTTATCAACCATAAAGAACTTTAGAGTTTACTCAACGCCTTCGTGCAAATATTGTTTCAAGGAAATCAACAGTTTTAGCCGCTAAGACTGCGTGGACCCATAATTGATTTATGTGACAGATATTACATATACCTAACTACAGTATTTAACATGCTGTTAAATGTTTAATTTGTTTTTTTTTTACTGAATTTAAAACTGTAGATGAATAAAATTTTATGTTGATTTTTAATAAGGTTGTAGAAGAGTAGCGTCCTTGTTCATATCCTAGGTATATTTTCTAGAATTCTCCGAATTCAACCCTTTTAGAAAAGTTTAGCACCTAAAGTAAAAGTTTTAATTATTTATTGTATCACTACATAGTTCAAAACAAAGTCGCTTTTTTGTGTTTAAATCTTTAAAACTACGCAACGGATTTTGTTGCAGTTTTTTTAATAGATAGGGTGATTCAAAAGGATAGTTTTTATGAATAATACAGGAGTGCGCAGGCGTAGCCGCTGGCGGAAAGCTAAGTACTTATAAAATAAAGTAAAAAGGGTCATGCTTCGTTATTTCGGACGTTTGGAAAGCACGTCTATAAAAAAATTAAAATGATGAAGTTGATACACAACGTATCGCGGGATGTCAATACCCGAAGAAACCAAGACATAGTTTCCACGGTCAGGAGCTCTATTTTTGCATCATTCGTCTCGCGTCGAGCTCTTGTTTTCTACTCACTTTCGTTGGACATAACAAATTTCGCCATTTCCAATTCAACCGTCTGCAACGAGTGCTATGAACCACTAGACGTTAGGCGAACGCTGTATGCGAGTCATAGAATAAACGTCAAAACATGACATTAATAAATGACGTTGAAATGAATGAATAAATGACATTCATGGCCGTTTTCTTCACATTCATACTCATTTTTTCATTTAAATATGCAAAAAATATTTTTTATACAATACGTGGAACAATACTCAATAATTCGAATCATGCTGTCCACCACGCAGATGAACGATTCAAAAATACTAAAAAACGGCGTCATGCGACTTGGAAGTCGAGCGTGACTTAGATCGTATACGGCAAGGAGATTTAAACGAGTGAATCAAAATAGAGCTCCTGGTCACTTACAGGAGAATGATCGCAGAAGACATAGAAACTAGTTATCAGTGTGAAAAGAGTTTGATGTAAATAATGAAGCTATATTACTTTACTAACTCTATGTTAGATTAAAAATTGTAAATTTGGTGCGTAGTGTAGAGGTCCCGATATCGGTTCCTATATTTATTATCTTGTCCAACCATAGTTCACCACTAACTGCTGAATTAGATGTACGATGTTATGGTAATTACTTACCATAACACAGGGTACAGTTCAGGCGACTTATCCACACTTGAATGTTCAAACCAAGAACTGGTAATGGAAATTCAAGCGGTTATTTTATTTCAAGATCGCCATTGACATGGAAATGTAATTTTGATTTTACTTTTTTAGAGTTCCGATAAAACTTTGAACAAAATGTTTCTTTTAAGAGACAATTGCAATAGCTTTTTATTTCATGGTTAAATTGGACACTCCAAGTGAAGTCTTATTAAATATATTTTCCTATTACTTTTTTCGGTGCGTATCCATCAATATCTATGAATTTGACAACAATACAATATGTTGCTTTCAATGCAACAATGTATGTATGACATAACGATATAACCTTTATTGTATTCACTTAGTGATCTGTCTGTGCATCGATACTAATTTAAGTGGTGTTTTAAGACGCCGATTCGTAAGCAAATATCCATCTCGAATAACGTCGATATATCAGTGGACGTCATGCGGTTAGGTATTCGGCATTTTTAGTGTACCGTAGTTGTATTAGAAAAACGTTTCTTTGTATGTATATTTATTTAACCTTTTTTAATATTCAGTTCGATTTATGATGAAATGTAGCTCGGTGGCGTAGTGGATTAGCGCCGCGGCCCGCGATAGTAGTCGTTAAGCAACTTTCGCAAGGGTCGGTCACGGGATGGGTGACCAAAAAATTATTATCTCGAGCTACTCCGTGCTTCGGAAGGCACGTTAAGCCGTTGGTCCCGGCTGGATTTGCAGTCGTTAATACCCTCCAATCCGCATTGGGCCAGCGTGGAGGGTCATGGCCCATCCTCCTTAACCATCCATAAGGAAGGCCTGAGCCCCTGCAGTGGGGACGTAAAAGGGCTGATGATGATGATGTTGTAGAACAAAAGCCGGGCGGAAGAATGACAAAACTGATATGCGACGCAAAAGTGGAAGGATGCAGATGAGGAAACCACGCCTTTCACGACGAATCGATCGCGTGCTGGTGGAAGGTGACTTCAGAAGTCACAAAAATCGGCAACCATAAAGGGAAACGAGGCGAAAGATGTATGTAGGGACCTTGGTTTGTGGCACTCATTTCTCTCTGCAAGCGATACGGCGTGAAGATTATTATATTATTATGTAGGTGTATAGTAATATATTTATCCCACAGTAAGATTTCTAAGGCCCCAACACTAGTCACCACTTGTCCTGTGCCGGCGAAGCATTACTTTTTTAGACAGTTTAGTGACTGTTTATCGAACATTCATATTATAACATAGATACAAAAACAGTAATTCATCAAATATTATTTCGATCAGGCATAATATTAGGTACAATATTCCAAACGACAATTATTTATTTTCTCATCTATATACTTATATTCGTATTATATATATGGGAAACATTTGATCGTTTGTTTATTTGTCTGCATCGAATAAGCATAATAACTGGACCGGTTTTGAAAATTCTGTTACCTACTGCTCTACCGGCGGGGTTGACATAAATTATAATTAACGTGGGCGAAGTCGCGGGAAAACACTTAGTTTATAATCATCAAACTTGTAATAAAAATAAATGTTGTGAAATATATAATTTGGTTTGTTCCGTGTCTGTTCTTCATTTGCTCTCCATATTGAGCAGCTTAGCAGAATAAAGACACAATTGACCTTCTGTTGTTATTTCTATCTTTATTAAATATGTCTCGTTCATAACTAAACAGAGTTTTTAAAATTCAAAAGAAGTGTGTTCGTGTTATGTGTAATGCTTGGTTCGATGATAGCTGTAAGCCACTTTTCAAAAAGCTTAATATTTTGCCTCTACCTTGTATGTACATAAAAGATATCTGTGTATTTGTTCACTCTCATTCCAATTACTGGAGTAAACGTGTGGACATTATTCCGAGACAAACAAGACGAAAATATAGAAACCTGTTGTATCAGCCTCCTTGTCTTAAAAACATCTATAAAAACAATATTTACAATATGTGCATAATTTTATATAACAATTTGCCAGATGACATGAAACTGTTAAACATGAATCAATTTAAACTAAAACTGACAAAGTGGCTTCTAGAACACTGCTTTTATAGCGTTAAAGACTTTTTAGCTTTAAAAAAAATCCATGACATAATGATAATATATAATAATAATTTGTAATTTTATGAGATATTTGATATATAATATGATAATAAAAAATGTAATAAGTTAATAATATAATAACAATATTTGCACGCCTGTCCGCAGGCAGAATACTGTACTTGTCTGATTATTTGTGACCTCAATGACTTGTGTTCTGGCAAATAAAGTACTAATCGATCAAAATTGTGTAATATCTTCGAATTTGAACTACGGAACACTAGCTGTCATATGGGCGATGCATGCTTCTCCACTTTTTTCTCTCGATTAGTTACGACACTATATTTATAGCCCGACACTGTCCGAGAGGCAAACTGCTCACACGAAGGCTGAGCCTCCTCACTAATTGATTGTGTTGATTTATTGAATTTTGTAATACCGCTATATAGGTCAAGGTGTCCACTGGCACTAGGGACGGGACCACGACATGCACTAAGTGATAGCTTAATCAGTGGCAGTATACAAGACACCTGTTGTTAGATAAACGTACATCAACCCACTTAATTCTTTAACAAAACTTACATCCAGTTTCACTTACGATCTTTAAAGTTTAATGACGACTTTAAGCTCTAATTAATATTCTAAAATTGAAGATTTGTATCGGTAATTTCTCTTTGAACAATTTGCATTTGTGTGACTGGGTGTAAGAGGTTTTAATTATTCTAAACTTATTACCTATGGCTATGACTTTGGGGGCGAGAGCAGCTGTGAGTGTATCTCACAAAAACTCAATCTATGATATGATATATAATTGATAAGCATTTATGATATTCTCATATAATTATGAAATTTAATTAAACTACTTAAGTAATAATTTGTATTAATTTATAATATAATTAATTCGTCGATCAGGTTAAAAGGTTAAAATATTTAAAAAGATTTTAAGCTTTACGAAATCAGTTTTGATTTTCATTTCATAATTACACATATTGGCGAATATATATTTTTTTTATTGATTGAAATATATATCGATTGTGCATATTTCAACTGCATTTGTATAACTCTCTTCATTAGAATGCATGGGAACAATATTAAGTAAAAAATGCATCTCTAAATTGGCTGTGTCATAAGAACATTATAGTGAGTATCTATCTATTATTTTTAATAATACGAAAACCAAAAGGTCAAATCTGAAATCAAAATCAATTAATGTCAGTGTTTCAAAACTTCATAAATCACAACTTGCAAATATCTAAATTTATTGCATCATTGCAGCACAAAAAGTCAAACGTTTTAATATTTGGGTGCACTCTTGTATCGATAATTATCAAATTCTCGCATCCGCCAATTAACACATAGATATAGAATCGGCGGCCTTGAGAGTACAGCCTAATAGCGGTCATCCTCGTGCGAGCGATTATCGATTAGTAACGATCGACTAATAGCTATCTGCACGAGATCGAGTCTTAACGTTGCGCCGATGCCATTGGTTTTTGCTAAATCTGCGCGGAAAGAACTGTGTGTTCGGTCAACCACATATTGAAACCTTAATATAACTTGAATGGTCCAAAAATGTGCTCCTTTTTCAACTACCAGGTAATAATGGCCTATGATTTCGCGCGAAATACCTACGTCGTCTAAGCCAGTTCGATAAATTTTATCCAAAGACCAAGAAGCATATATGGATATTATTCAGATATACATTTTTATTATAATTGGCTTCGATCCCCGGTTTAAAGGAGTCGCAATTTCTAAAATCTCTGGTTCAAAAGCTCGGCGGGGTCCATAAAGAAATTCTATCTTATTTCACGTCTGGCTAGTCTGGGACTTAGCTGTGCTAGTTACCTAAAGAACAATGGCCATCTGCCTAACATGCTTGGACTAGTAAAATCGAATAAAACGTAACTTGATGAAACATATATTATTTTGTTTGCCTATGCAACTAGAACAAAGAAAGACATTAAATATATTTTTAAAAGCTGGGAGTATCGAGTAATTATGTAATATGTTTTCGAGGTTATGTCGTATTATTTAAACTGTAGCATTTTGAGTTAGAGGTATTACAGTCAAAATATATAAAGCACACGTCAGATAAAGCCTAATCGTAGTCCTAGAAGTGCATACTTTCACGTAAGACTTCAAACTTGCTCCATATCTGATAAATTATTTTTATTGACTGCAAGAAATAAAATCATTTTTTGTGAACCATTGAACATCAAAAAAAAATACTAGAGTTTTTAAGATTGCTCTCAATAACTCTACTTTTCTATCTTACACTATAACTTGTATAAAGTAGTAGTGAAAATAGTAATTTCAAAACAACATGTTGATTTTTTTTTCTTTATTAAAACTCTAATGAATAGCTCATCACGGAATGCTGCAGGAGCAGCTACATTCTGTTCGTGTCTGGCCCATCCAAGATACCAAACTATGGTCATTATATGAGCACAGCATCCCAGTTTGGATCGACCAATAAGACAATTACAGCAGTGTTCTCTTATGCCATCTAATCCGGATGTGTCAATATTCTTTAAAATGTACACATAATATTGTTTCCTCGCAATGTCTCGACTTAATTCTATTTAAGTATAATTCTAATAAATCCAGAAAATCCGGTATTTCTCTCCAGACCTCAATTCTATACTGCCCATGGAACCTATTATGCTCCCCATAATACAGAAGATAATACAAAATCACCGCCAAAGTTACAAAACGGTCTGCGTAGAAACACGTCTACACATATTTGTCTAAAAAAGGGAGGTCGCAATCGATTGAATACTGTAATATCGATTCTTATGAATAATCATTTGTTTTTAATTTCATTATAAATAAACTATTTTCCTCTAAGTAACATCTAATTATATTAGTAATCTAATCTAAGTTTAATAATTTTCACGGATTTATATGGTTAGGAAATAATATAAGATTTGTAACAAATACGATTAGTGTCAGAAATAAAATCGATCTTGTTCTTTGAAAAGAGAGGGACTTCTCTAGGAATGACATTATTTAATACTCGTAAGATGCGTTCAAAAATAACATAATTTAAACTGCGTTCTAAAAAATAAAGACATATTTTAGAGAGGACTCTCTTTCTTTTCCCAGCTTTTAAAAATAAATTGTTGGTATATAATAATTACATTCAACTTATACTTCATTTTGGTGATAGTTCCATCTTGCTACAAGAACTTTTTTTGTCGTAGTTCATTTTGACCATTGTTCTTTTTGTTTTTCAATATCCGTAGTACTTGTATAGAGTATACACGTCCGTCTGACTTAAATATATAACTGTCCAGAACATTTGTTCAGAAACGGCCAGTGATTTTGATTTTAGACTACAAGCAAAAGCAACATATTTCAATTAAAACTTTTAGAGACTTGAGTTTAGTGTCAAAAATAAAGACTTACTTAAATTAAACTTTGTCGAAGGATTTGTACTAAAAGTACAGAGCCACATTGTTATTTCTCAACACTTATATTATTACGAGTATTGTACTTGCACGGACTGTTCGTATCACTTGGTTTATGTTGAAACTCAATTGTTGGTGTTTAAAGCGTGCCGGACTTATGACCTGCACCTTTATAACGCTATAAAATGTCATAAGACGAAATTCGTTTGTTGTTTCTAAAGACTGTCGCTTGATAAATGTGACGATTCATCGTGTCGCGTGGTTTTTTTTTTAATAACATTATTTCTACGTTGTTTTTACCATTATCGGGTCATTGTTTGATTAATGTTATTGTTTAAGTATTTATGTTGAAATGTATTTTACATGAATTATAATTAAGAATTTATCCGAAAACTTAATATTTCACCTTTACACATTCGCTTCTAATGTAAATGGGTAAAATAAATATTAATTATTTCACCCCTATTGTCATTTTTCTCTTCGATCTAATGTTTTAACCAATTAATAAATCTAAGAAAATATTTCTTCCGCTCCACTAAATAATATTGTAGTCAAACAAATACATTATAGGTATCAAAGAGTTCAATAACCATTTCTCATGGTATCTCGTGGAACCGCCGTAAGCCGATGCCCAATATAATTCTATTAGAGTTGAAGATGGGCATTGACGGAATGAATTCGGTATCTAAAGTAACGGGTACCAAGATACCGGATAGCGGCAAGTTTATGGACCAATAAAACCGTGGGCCCGTGTCCCCGCGGCGGGCAAACACCGACAGCACACAAAATTAATAACACCCATACGCTAAAAGGGAAATTAATAAAAAAATGAAATATTAAATAGCAAATATTCTTTTTTTAACCTCGTCTGTAATTCAAGGAAACAATCAAGTTTGATAATTAAAATCAAGTATATAAACAGTAATAGGTATATTTTGTACGTACAATAAACAAGAATAAACAACGTAACTTTATGTAAGTATACGTATACGTATGTTTGGTTATAGCCTACTCCAATACAGCTCGACATATTAGATTATATTCAGTAGGAAATTCTGGACTTAAATATTGAATACTATTCAAATTATTCGCAAAAGAGTACATTTAAAATTACATGCTGATGAGTAAATTCATAATTTTATTTAATTAAATTCTCTAAAAATTGTATTTAATGGTATAATGCTTTTATTTATCAAAATAATATTATTAATCGTTTGATTTTGATAGAGAATTAATTATATGTACATATCAGAGTATTATGGTTTGACTAATCCAAACTGGATATAGATCATTATTAATTAGCTTTTATATCAAAATCTTATTAAAATCTTTCTTACGCGCTGTCGGTACATTACGCATTTCGTAAAGAGGACTATAAATTCAAGGTTATTTCGTTATTACAGAGAGATTGTACAACATTTGTGGGTGATAAAACGCTATCACGTACCGTAACTCATTCCGGTGTATTTTCATATTTCACACGTTCGGACTCCGACTTGCCCATTCATATGCGGCTCATAAATGGATTGTAAAGTGCTAACTAGTCTCGGTCATTATCATTTTCCTGGCGTGGTCCCAATTTATTTGGGCTCAGCGCAGTGTGAACTCTTCTATTTTTCTCACAGCCGTCATGTCCCTGATCCTATTGCCATGAAACTACACCATTCTACATCTACCAAGGGCGACAAATCTCGTAAAAATCACCATTCTACACGTGTTTTGCCCCACGGAGCATACTCAGAAGTTGTTTAACCTTACTAGTGGTCGACAACCGACTATCGCAGAATAACGCCTGATTCTATTAAATACTCTTTGATTCCTGTACTTTCATATTATTCCTCATAAAGACTATCTTTTTCGTTGTGTTTCTTTTTTTCATTTCGTTCGAATTAATCGATTTAAAATTTTAACGAGTCGCAATAAGTAGTTTAAAATATTAAAACTTTAATTATCAAGTAAGCATTAGAGTACGCCACGTTATCTGTAAGATAACAAAATATGGTAGGCGATTTGTAACCAGATAAAGGATTTATTAAATAAGATTATGGTCATCAAAATTAATGGCCATTGTAAATAGATAGCGGTTTTATTGAGGCTTCAAAATCAGCATATTTTATTGTCTCTGGTACATATTTCTAAACAGAAAGAGACGGATGGGTGAAAGATGAACTGCGCTCGATATCAACTACTAAAATCATTAATAACTCATATCATGAACTAAAAAAAATACATTTATTTTAATTCTATTAGCTACATATTATTCTCAAAAATAATATTTTTTGCTTATTTCGCGCTGTTTTAAAACTTTATCTACTTGATTTCTTGCAATATATAAAAATAATATTTCTGTGTTTTAACTTTAGTATGATAGCGCTATCCATCTCCTCTCCCTTTCTTCCCTTTACCTCTTACAGTTTCAAGTCTACAGATCACTCGTTCGTGTATAAATAAAGTTTATGATTCTATTCAATAACACCAAAGTAGGTAGACGACTACTTAATTAGATCGTCTGATTAACTTGTTTTGATATCTGCTAAAAATAATAATACCGAACTTTACCGTCTCTAGATCTCGATATTACTATTAACTTATTTGCTACCAATAAAACTATTAGTACTGTTATATTTAGACAGTTTTATTATTGGATTTCTTGCGATAACTTGTAAGTTTTTAGAATATAGAATTTTCATTAATATCTTAATGTCACGTTTAAATAACAGTAATGTCTTTAGAGAGTTGAATATTTCTAATTTGGCCTATAGAATGTTTATTTATGAATGTTAGCTATAGAATTGTTAATGAAGAGTAAATTTAATTCGATAATTTGAGGATGCAATATGATTTCTTCACTATTATAAAAAAAAAACAGCTATCTAAATATGCAGTTGGGGAAATTTATAAACAAAAAGTCGTCTGATTAACGATTAAAAGTAGTTTTCTTGAATTTTGTTTACCACCTTTATAGGTATTAGTTTTGATATTTGACTACATTTCATACAAGATTAATTTATCGAGGTAAATAAACTTAAGTTGACAAATCAATTCCTTAATATCAACAAACTTTCCAGCAGCGGCTTCGTCCGCGTAATCTGTATTATACGTATAACCTTATATCTTTAATCGCTCTGTATATTGGTGAAAATCGTTTCAAAATCCGTTGCGTAGTTTAAAAGATCTTGGTGTATAGACAGCGGGTCGCAACTTTATTTCATACTACGTATAGAGTTTGGACCTATATACCGTATTCAAATAGGAGATTTTTATGTTTGCAATTTTTCCCATAAAAATGGGTCACATTAGATACTTTACTGCTGTTTCAATTGTAATTGGCAAGCAAATGAAGTCATTAATGTGACTAATGCAGTAGAAAATATATGATAGTATGCAAAACGCTTTAATACTGCGTTCCGTGAAACGATTACTGGCACACGTCGCGGATATAACTATGGATTTACAACGACCAGCATTGCTCTGATGGAGAGAAAAAATTTAATGAGTTGGTTAAAATGTTTAAACAACTTCGGCGTACGTCATCCATCGGATGGCTGTGTGATTCTTAACAATTAATTACCTATTTATAAACTTCAATTACATTTCACTAAAACAGCTGCCCTTTTTAGGATAAGCATCTTTCGAAAGATCTATTTTTAAAAGATTTAACCTTGACAGTAAATTTAGTATTTATTGAAAATCATAATGATAATAAATAATTTTATGTTTAAAAGCAAATGACTATAAAAGCATGACATTTGCATAACTTGAAATCAACTAATTCTTTAAATCGTAATTCTTTAAATCAACTAAGTATTATCAAATACTTCATTAAATCAAACATGTGTATTTTTTTAATCCGAAGATTTCATACTATATATGTATGCAAATAAATATGGAAAAGAAATCACTCAGATTTTTTTTCTGTCGGATTCATTGTAAGTTAGGTTCATTGGTTGTCTATCGAGTCAGTTAGTGAACATCAACATTTTCTTCATCGCCGGTTCAGTAGATTTAGAAACAAGTAAATCTATGGTGTACTGGAACCGTCTTAGGGCCCGAGCGCATGACGTACTTTAAACGCGCAAATGACGCGCATATACATGTTTCAAGCGAGATTTGAACGCAACCTTGTGACCTAAAAACACGGGGTGATCATTAAACGTGCGTCTACAGCGCATGTACTAGCAGATACAGTATCATCAAGTAATATCATTGCAAATGCGGCGCGGAAGATGCTGTGGCGTGAGCACGCGCTCCTCTTCTGGCCCTTTCTACGCTTGTGCTTCATATGCGCACAGAAAACGCGCGTTCCTGAAACGTGCGTCGTCGGCGTGATTAAAATATGCCGTGTGCTAGGGGCTTTAGCAGATTTAGTGTCGCGTGGTGCGCGCCCGCCGATCTTTAATTTATGTTTATATATGCAGAATCGGACAAAATGGACGACGTTTACGATCCTCGGAATGGTCCCGAGGTGTTAACAGGAATTTTACGTTCCTAATTATATTGATTTACAAGCCAAATAGACCACACCTCCACTTATCTGTTGTACCATTTGTCTCTCGACAGAAGATGAGAGATAGGTATCTCTCTTACTAGTACCTCTTCAAGATCTCATTTCATTTAAGCGCATTTTTATTCTAATGCGTAAATTAACAAAGAATTTGTTTATATTTATTTTTATCGATGTTGATCACTTGAATAATGATAATGATTTTCTCCTCGATCTCGATAAGACTTTTATTTACTTGCCAACTTAACCGGTCTCGTTTTAAGCAAACACGTAACAGAAATATGTTTTCCAAAAGATAATATTTTTTCAAATATATTGTTGTTTTTTAAGAGTAAGGACTGATCTAGTCACAATTTTGAGATCTTGATAAGATTTTGTTCCCTGTATAGAGTTAAAATCTTGTTAAAATCGTATTATGCTATAATTTGACTTGGCTATGTGAATGATAAAAAACATGAATCTTTCATATTGTATTGTTTTCAAAGTTTTACACAATTTTATTTTCCCTTAGTAATATTATGAAACTTCACTAATCTACAACTACATCCAAATATGATGGCAATTAAAGGGAACATATATGTAAATCCGTGGTCAGTTGATAACCAATCAGGCGAATGGTCAGATCGTCGGTGGATAGATCGGGTTGCGCAAGTGCCGCTCTATTAGTCGCCATTCGTCGGGTGACCTGTCGCCTAGGAAGGTCGTCTGGTGATGCCTGCGACCAGTATGGCAACTTACTGAGACCTGCTCCGCTAGACTAGCATGGATAAGATTGGGAAATCAATTTGCAATAATGAAATACTAACGCAGAATGCTTTTGTTAACACATCGGTTGTTTACTTGATGTTTATGTTAATTGAGAATTAAGTTTGAACCGTTCAATAGTTTAATCATAATCAAACGACCAGGATTTTTTATATTGACATTTCATGTTAGGTATTTGCTTCAAACATCTCCAGGTTTGGTAAGAGTGTCAGTGAATTTTGTACATCGTTTCATGCGTGCTAAAAACTGATTCCGATATCTGCCAAACACAAACACACAATAGAGCAAACGCCTACTTGTTTGTGTTTGTTGTTCGCCGTCCGTTTGCCAAGCGGATGGTTCCGCCTTACTAGTTTCTGTTATTCTCATTACATTTTGTTTTTATTGGTGTTCAAATATGTAGGTTTTACTTATCCATAGATGTTTAGAAAGCGGTGAAATCATCATGGATCGGTCTTAATATCACACATGTTGATATTTTCCGACAAAGCTCCGACAAAGAAAATATCATTCAAAGATTAAACTTAGATCTTATCAAAAATTCTTAAAAATACAACGGTATCAGATTTTAGCATACTCTTTGCATTGATTCCTTAGATCACAGGGTTTAAAATACTGTCAGACCTTCAAACAGACAGTCTTATTTTCAAATAATTATATAAATAATTTAAATATTAAGATTGTGAATGTGAAATCCACTAATATTGCCTGCTAGCATTTCTAATGTAATATTTTATAGAAACTGTCTTATCCACACAAGTCCAATTGATCTACATCACGTGTACACATTTAGCTATCTCTATCTCAAACGTAAACAATCTGGTTCGCGTTTATTTCAACAGAGGAATGCGTCCGCACCGGCCACGGCGGCCACTCGCTAATGGCGAATTAGGCCCAGTTGTCACCGCGCGCGCGGCCTTGCTCGTAGAGGAAGGACCACTCAATGTTGTGTTGATTCTATTTTGATCAAAACACAAAGAAAAACAATTCTGATTACTACTAAGCAAATCGGCTCCTGATACTTCGCTTTTGTGCGAAGGTTTAACAATTAAATTTCCAAGGATTTTCACAATACGCACTATATATTTTAAATTATATCAATTGTAACAAACGGTCGATTCGATCGATTGTAACAAACTGCAATCAGCAGATGTCTCCTTGCTATGGCTACTAGTGAAAATCCTAATAGGTACATGTTTCGAAGCAAAAAAAAAACAGCAAAATTGTAAGTATTAGTGTCTGCTACGTGAGAAAATTAAATGAATTAGGCTCGATTTTTTTATTTAACCAACAATAATTATATATACTACAATATCACAAACATTAGACCTCAATACCCACCAAAGTCATCCAAGCTCTAGCCAAAGTAAGAAATATTAATTTTCTATATTATAACCTCGTCCGATTTCTGAACACGGGAGTTCAGAGATGGAGAAACCTTCAGACTGGTATAGACTGGACATAGACCTCCTCTGACAACCTCGATCCTTCTGTTTATGGATTGTCTTGTCCTTGTTTTACCCCCGACCTACCGAGCTAACAATCAGGTTAGTCTTATGTCTAAAACATATTATCTGTGCATAAGAATACATATAGCTTTTTGTAAAAAAATATTTTTATATATATAATTACAAGTACCGTTAACCTCCGGTGCGGAATTAATAGAACTGGTTCCTAAGTGTAAGGCCTAAAATTATAATTTGCAGTTATTTACGCACTCGTCTGTAGTAATTACAGTCTGATAAAACTTATGCCCTTATAAAACTATCGCTTGTCTAAGATTAAGTAACGTACAGATAGTTAATAATAAGTTTATGTAATGTCAGTGTTTCTATATTTCCATGTCAACACTATATTTTCAAAACTTTGGCTAGAATTCAAAATGCAGTAGGCTTTTTACTTTTTGCTGGATCTCGAATCCTTCTTGCCACCGCACCAGGTAAGCAAAGCACAATTTGAACCATAAGCATTTTCTACCAGTCCAAAATGTGGAGACAAATATAAGGCGAAGTTCAAAATCATGTTGAAGACATAAAAGCTATGAAAGTGTTTTTTACCGATTCCAAATGTTTAATGTTAACTCAATTTTTTGGAGTGAGCCTTCTACTCTAACGTCATCTATAGCTCACAGCCCCGCAAGCTATTAAATACTTATACCAATTGACCAGTTTATTATTTTTTTACACTAATCGCTTGCAATCTCGCGTTCCACTATTATCGCGTAAAAGCTGTACAATTAGACACAAAACATAACTAAATTCTCACTCCAATGGGCACAAATGGAGGGAATGTAAAAAACCTGATGTCTGGCGAAACGCATTGTTGCGGTGCATCGGAAAAAATACGATGTACCACACGTAACGCTATGTTTATTGCAATAGATACATACTGAAGAAAATAATTAATCCTCAATCGTACTCTACGGTAAACAAATTAAAGAACCATAATGACTTGTACTTAGAATACTGTCGGTCAAGTGTGAATCGAGCCTAATAGGGTTATCTTTTTTTTTTGTAGTAACACAATTAACATTGCACGATCATTAATTATAGGTACCAATTAAAATAAACCGTAAGCACTATAAAGAAAATCATCATCCAATTTACATTCCGTGGATGATAAAATATCAACAAAGTAATCGTACGTGTCAACATGATGTGTTCTTTTATTGACTTCGCTTAAAGTATTATTGAATTGCTCGCTAAAATTAACACACAATAATATGATACTCGATCCTATTGGTGAATCAGTAAGAATTAAATGAGTCTTTGTATGCAATAACAGAATAAATAATCCGGTAATAAAATTGGCGTAAGTATGCATGTAAACTAACTTTGTAAACTAAAACAAATAATGGTCTATAAACGCAAATAAAATAAAAACAAACTGAACTTATCTGACACTAAAAAATCATGAGGTGAGAGTAAATAGGCCCCTTTACCAGTTTGTCTCACCGTGGATCTCATCTCTCGGTTTGCATTGAGATCGAGAGTGAACCGATTAGAGAAACAAAGTTTGGTCTATCCTACTCTAGTACTACTGTTATAAGCTTTCTGCTTCAGCAAAATAATGTCAGATCACTGACCTAAGCGGATAGCGTTTAAGAAGTAGATACCAATAGTTACAGATTAGTTTTAACTTTAGGGGATGGATGGAAGGAAAGTTAATAACTCATTAAATGCTCCGTTCACAAAAGCGTTCGCTCTGCCCGTGCTGATGGAAAGCAAAACTGCTCGCTTGAAAAGTCTTACTTCATAGGTGTGTCCAAATTTTAAATACTCCAAATACATAGTTTATAGTTTTAGTTTTTTTAGTATAAAGCTGTCTTAGTTGTTTTATTTAAAAATTTTAACATTTTTGTGAACATATGAAGAATGGAGATTTTTAAAGGATAACATGCAAGACTCGTAACGCAGCTTTTCGAATATAGGAATTCCTCTGTATTAATTATAAACCTATCTCGTTGTGCAGTTCTCCTTGTCCGATATAGATACAGAAGCCAATGAACCAGCTATAAAATCTCGTAGGCTGTCCCCATTACGAGGCCAAGAAAGTAGTGAAACCTGTCGCGTGACGATTTATAATGTGTATTTAGCAATGACTTTGTTTTAAGTGTTCATCCCAGACTAACCTCTTTACGAATGGGCCAGTTGGTAATGTTAGTCTTAACGTTGATTGCTTATCTGTCTGGTTGTGAGGCAACTTTATTGCTGTCACCACTACCTTTTCATCACATTTTGAGCTTTGCGAAAATTGCGACATTCATGTTCCACCTGAAGCGTACACGACTATCGTACATACAACTTGCAAACATTTACAAAATAACATTATATATGTCCGCGTTATAGAAAATGAAGAATCTATACAAAATCACCATATTTAACCAATAAAATTTTGACAAAAGATAAAAAAAATTAATATTTTTATATAAAGTGGGCTATAACTTTAAACTAATATTATTTGTCGCTATAAAACAAAATAGTTCTATAGTAAAATTTAAGAGAAAAGAATGAAAAGATTGAAAAAGTATATTTACATTATGCGTTAAACGTTGACCAACCAAATTGATGATGGTTCTTAATAAGAGTCGAAAGAAAGGCAGAAAAAATCTACCAGTTCGCATTGAACTACTGATGTAGCAATAAATAGCATGTCTACACTTAAATTAATATAAATGTTTTTATTGACTAATTACACTCACATATACACATAAAATGTTTACGATACAGACAAAGACAGTTCAGGTCTTTCTGCTTGCCATGAAGATAAGATATTATGTGACTTCCTGGTAGTACCGCGCCGAAGTCTAGAAAAATATTCATATTTAAAGGAGTTGGTTAACTATAAGAACTATATTGTTTATAATAACCATTTATAAGTTTGGAGGCTCTTCCACTCCTACAAATCTCAACATAGTGTTCGACACACGTTCGAATAATTTTACTGTCAGTCCATCAATGTGTATTGTAAATCTTTCATTCATCATACTTTAATCGAAAATAAGATCAAAAGTCATCCTGTACGGACATCGAGATTATTGAATGAACCGAGCAGGACGGCAAGCGATGTTCACACGTGGGAGCGGGACGGATATAAGATTACTGCGCCATTCGATTTCTTCTGGAGATCGATACATTATAAATCTCCAGATTGTTTTTTTATTTCACCTTGTCTGGTAAGTACTCTCGTGTCTTCGAGGAGACAGCTTGTGGCTACTGGGTTTTAAGTTTGATTATTTTATTTGTCCAAGTATATGTTCGGTTTATCTTTATTTCGCTTTTTATAGGTGCGCATACGCAATGATATCCGTGGATGGATACCTTTTTACGCACTATGCGGGCCATAAAAAGTTAATGCGACTGGTTTGACGGTATTGTTCAGTATTAAAGTTTGAATTGAGATCCGTTGGAATTATGTTATTGTTTAGTATCTACTCGTAACCGATTCCATCTGTGGAGGTATTTGTGGGAGTGGTTTATAGCTTTGTTGACTTATAGCAAAATTGTGTTTCAATATTTACTCAAAGTGCCCACGTTCAATTACACTTTTGCTAGTTTTGTCATCTAGGTAGTTTCTTAAAGTAGGTATTGTAGTTATTTTTTAGAAATTAGGTTTATGCTCAACTGTAGTACCCATTTTTTTTTGAACACCTGATTTCTTAAAAAACAACTAATATATGTTTTTTTTTGTCCCTGGCACTCTAAAATGGGTCTTGAACCCATGACTTTCCGCGATCAGGATTGCATCTTTTAGCATTGTGTACGCAAAATTGATCAAATATTTATAATAACTAACATATGGTTAAATTACAGTGCTATGTTCCCGTTTTCAAGTCAACTACAGACCTTTAATTGACATACTTCTGTACACTAAAATTGGTGACAGAAATATTGAATTAAAACTAATTATAAATTAACTTCCGCTATAAGAACCGAGTAATAATTACCGATGATCGACACTGTTTAATTATATGTTCAAAGATGGACCTCACAAGATCATTATGATTTATAAGAATTTATTGAGTAGTATATCTTAATTAAAATACGAATTCCATTGACTACTGTTTACTACTATTATAATATAATTTTTCTATCAAAATGTTTATTAGTTATTGATTACCGATTAACTGTATTTTACTGCTGATTTTCCGTTCAGAAGTGTTCAGAAACCTTTGGGTCAAGTTATAAATAAACTGAATTGACCATAGACAGTTTTATTTAACATAAATAAATAATTATCAGACACAACACCACATACATTGCTCAGATTCCAAGATGAGTAGCTATAGCAACCGTATTTATGGATTTTATCTGAGACAGCGAAGTTATTACAATACCCAGACACAGACATTATAGAAAAGTCTATTTTTTGCATTGGCCTCATCGGAAATAAACCCGGAACCTCAGAGATTGTGAAAACTTGAAACCGGCGTACGAACCTCTCAGCTACGGAAGTTACGGAGGCTAAAGAGGTTAGAAATTATGACGGTTTGTGTACTAAGTACCTTAATTTACATTGCATCCATGCTTTCTAGCGAATTTTTCCTTTATTTGATTTTTAAGTAATAATAGTACAAATTGAAGCAGGATCTTGATTGTCTCTCATTATCAAAAAAGAAGAACAGGCCATAAATAACCCATCAGGCATGTCCAGTGCGGATTGGTGAATGTTAAAACTGCAGATGCAGTTGGGAGCAATGTAGTCAACGTGCCTTGCGAAGGACGGATGAACTCAAAATAAATAGTACGCTAGTTATTTAACCTCCGCATCGCAGGCTGAACGAGCTAACTACTTTTTTAACTAACATCAGAATTCTTCTACGCCACCAAACTTGTCACAACTTACTTGCCTGTATTACACATGATTTGTTCTCATTGTACCTCTATTTAATCATCTAATCTAGTTCAATTTGTTATTCATTGTTGTTTGTGTAAATGAAACAATGACGCGGCGCCTTAACTTCTGTGTATTTACTTTAGGAATAAATTGTAAATAAAATAAATATTAAACAACATTACATACATTGCTCAGATACCAAGATGAGCTAAAGTTCCCGTATTATGGAGTATCTGAGACAACGAAGGTAACACAATACCCAGACCCGAGATTGACCCGAAATGGTGACACCTTAAACCGGCGTGCGAAACAGTCGGCTAAGGAGTGCATGTAAAAAAAAGAATTGCTGTATTTTATGGCATTGATTCCTAAATTAAAATTGATAACTGACATATTTTTATAAAACGAATAGAATAATAGAGTATTCTGAATAATCCACATATATTTTTTTATTAGAATTTTCGGACTTGTGATATGACGATTAAGTTCCAAACGGACGTCTGTTTATATTTGACTGTATCGGCTATCAATTAAATTGAAATTTAATTTACTTGCGACTCAGTGGCAGCTATAAAAATGATATACAGCTGTTGTACGCCGTTTGTTTGTGGTAATGTAAATTTAATTACTGGATATTCGTAATTGGAAAATAAATTTATATACATGTACCATTTAATGTATTAAATTTATATTTATTTGCACTTTTTGTAAATGTACCAAATTAATTATATAGCTTATGAATACATACTTTTTAATGCGTTTTTCATAAAATTATTTTTATTGATTATTATTATTTATTTCTATAGTTACACATAAATATGTTTTTTTTAAACTTATTTTAGTTATGACATTATATCAGGCATCATTCGAGAAATCCAATGATCTAACAAAAATTAAAGATCGAGTTTGAACCCTGAAAATATAACAGAAAATGTAGCTTACATACGTATGTACTTTTTCTTACTATTTACTCGTAATAATGTGGTCATATTGTATGGTCTAAATGTAGAAATGTTGATACTAACGATGAATTAAACGAAAAAAGTGATACCAGCCCTGCGATTCGAATTCACCCAGGTGTCCAAATTCACTCCAAAAAGCGGCATCCGCTCAACCTTGAATTTGTATCAACGTTTTGTGGCTTAAGTGAAGTCAGTTTCGAAATGACATAGGAATATAATATCTGAGACACGTATATTCAATAAATTTTGTTTTAGCCAAAAATGTATTCAATAGAATTTCCACATTAAATGAAATGAATTTGGACATATGAATGGATTGTAATTCGGATTGGGATTTTTACAGAATCGCCTGCTGTACCTGTACAGCGTCACCCGCACCCCCGCGCCCCCGCGCTCCCTGATCATTCTTTTCACTCTGCCGCCGTACACTTAGTGTTACACATAGCTTTTTGTTTTGGGGTCTATATTCTCTATGAATAGGATTCAACGGATAATTTAAAAAGACTTTGCTACATCATTGATATTCTTAAATATACTTAAAAAGGGACTTCGGCCCTTATAAATAACAGCTGTGCGTAAGTGGAAACTTTTTTTTAATATAACGCATGCAATGCGGTAATTAATGGCAACATTACAGCGCGGCCGGACCACGGTGTAACCATCGGCCAATTACCGGTTAATTTCGCGCCATTTATCCAGATCATCCATCATCGGAACTGTTACGCACTTTCTTTACATAAAACCCGATATTCTGATGGCATGATACCTAAAGAGTAACTTTCGGCTGCTTTAATGGATAATGCTTATTTAATTAGTCACCGATTTCATTAGACGATTCCGGTTCATTAGACAATTTTTTAATTCCGGTCTCCAAGGAAAAAGAAGCGAATCTTTAAAGAACCATTTGTTTGTCAGTACGTCACTGATAACGTACAGACAAACAAGTGGTTCTTGAAAGAAAGGGACTGAGTCCCTCTAACACATTGTAACTTCTATCATTATAGCAACTAAAGCATCTACATGCTTAATGATTAGTCACTACATAGTTAGGAGAAAAGTGAACCACACATGAAGTAATATCAGTCTTCTGATCACCGTATAATCCATTGGCATGAATCAAACGTTCCGCATTAACTGCCCACCGTCAATCAATTTCATTATCATTAATGTGGACTTAATTACGACCTTCAGATCGCTGAACATTGTACACCTCAATTATTATGTTGTTAACTAGTCCAACCGATTATTGGACGATAACCTCTTTTTTTCTTTTAAAGAAAATGATTAATTTGATATTGATATTTTATCTCAAAAGCTGTAGTTACATTTTGAAAAGGGAGCTAATCTTTAGTGATTGGTAGACTGAGAGTGAACAATATGAATGTCAAAATACATTAAATTGCATTTCTACACTAGAATGAATGATATGACAATGACTTGAATGAAGTTGTTCCTCAAAAAATGGATTTCAAAATTTAATTATGATAATTTTATATCGTTACCTGTGGGTAAGCCGAAGACATAAGAGCAACAGATTCAGCGAGAATGTCTAATCGATGCGGCTGTCATATCTCATAAGTCACATAAAAACTTAGATAGTAAAAAAATCTATGTCAACTCTTGCCTTGCTAACAGCCCAGTAAGTAAAGTTAGATCAACGCTGATGCCCATATTGGCGAAGATCGCTATAATGGACTTTGATGGGTTTTAGTTCCCATTTCAAACACGTGACCTTTATTAAAAATAATAACGACCTATTAATTTAGAATGGTATTTATCATGACAGCTGAAGCTTTATGTCAAGATTTTTTTTGGTGACATATTAAATGCCTAAATCACAAAAATATATCACAAAAATATATCCAAATATAGAAATCAATCTTAGGCTACATGATAATAAAACGGTGTCAATTCCTTGCAACTTGTTATAAGCGTGGCTACAGCCTGCCTCGCTGGAAATTGCACGGCTACTGGTCTTAAAGTTTGCTACATGGCGGCTGTGGACGGAGCGAGTCCCTCAAACTATTTGAAAATATAATTACTAATTAGGTTAGCAATTTGTTTACATTAGCAAATAAGTTAATATGATACTATGAAAAGAATTGTTTAAAAAAATACCTTTAATATACTTACTTAATTCTGAAAATTCGTCTCAAGCAGGATTCGGATCTGCATTTTCTACCAAGCCAATGCAGATAATACAACCGCCTCCCGTCAGAATTTTATCAACCGTTTTTCCTTTACTTGTGATAGTGCATCACGACTCGAGAAAAGACTTTATTTTTATACTTAAAGATCCACGGCCCACTCTATTATTTCCAAATTTATGTATTCGGTTTCGCTCGCGTACATAATAAACCTTCTTCTTAAATCACTCTGTATATTGATGAAAACCGCATCCAAATCCTTCGTGTAGTATAAAAAATTGAATGGTGCAGACAGAGGGATGTTGACTTTGTTTTAAAAAATGTTTAAAGAGATAGTAATTTTAATTTTATTAATCATTCGTTACTTGCTGTAAATATTTTGGTAATAAATTATAAAAAATGAGAAGCATTTGAAAATACTTTCAGCATAGTATGCCAATATATCTTCAGTTAAACATTAAATTCAAGTAACAAATCTTAATACAAAGAAAACACTTAAATTTACAAAATTCGATCTTTGCGTGTAGTGAAAAGGTATTATGTATAATATACGACGCCGAGAATCGAACCTAATAACAGAGCACAGCCCTTTAGCTCATTATTACCGGGCCGTGGAGATTAATCTGTTCAATAAGTGCGAGTTGGTTTTGCGTGATGTAATATAAGGGCGGCGGTGTGAACACATATTGGATACATTTGCTTTAAGTTATGGCTATAGCGTCCGAGAGGAATAACTCACTACATTGTGACGATGCTTTATAAATATAGCTTATTTAATTTTACTATAGACATTCACATCGCACGCAAACAAGCATAGACTAATAAGTAGAGTGGTTAGAAAATGTTTAAAGTCTGGTTCAATATGCATTTTTATAGAGTCTGAATTCGTGGTTTCATTTTTTACAGTCCTCATTATCCGATCTCGTTATAACGCATGCAGTAGAACTATTATTATTGTTTGAAGAGAATAAGAAGAACTGATCTATTTGACCGCCGATTTATCAAATACTATACCCCAATCAACATAAAGACCAATTAATATTTTCATTTCATTTCTTTCTTCTATTATCTTAAGGTATCGCTCAAGGACATTTATGACCACCTTACTAACTAATAACTTAAACGTCATTGCCCACTTTATTATCTAAGTAAATAATATAAGTACTGCAATAAATATTAGTCACTTTGCGTGGTTAATCAGTAACAACAGCGAGTCGATCGATAATCGTGTGCAAGGTGTCCTGTTAATATTTTATTCGTGACCGAGTAATTGTTAAAAGTTATGATCCCTCGAGTGCGGAACAAAAACTTGACTACCTGATGATTGTGAGGAAAACATAAGCACGGGTCTAGAAATATATGAAACATTTTTAACAGTTAGTCTTTGTTCTACTACAAAGAGAATAAGGCACACGAAATGTCAAACTTGTATGCTTTTTATTTAAGCGTGAATGTCCTGACGAAATGAATATGTTTCAAATTAATTATATTTACTGATAAATATACCTATTTGGGCGACATTTAATTGCTTACAGTCTTATTACATAATGCTAAAAATCCGCTAATATTATGTCCCAATCTTTATTATTGATAATCTGTATATTACAACTAGATCACATTGTGAAATCGTCAAAAGAACATAGAAGAAAGTGCGTCCACATCAGGTTTTTCAAGCGACGTCTCCCGGCCATTTACGTCATATTCCAAATGCCTAATACCGCACAAAGAAACGTGAATGAAATGACTGTGCCACCATTCAGAGGACGTGGCATTCCTTATCCACTCGCACACTAAACCGAATACTAATCCACTGTATTAAAGTTGATTTTTTTAAATGGATATCTGATAGGTCCTAGGAGTGAGATAGGTGCGCAAGATGGTAGGTTGTGAAAAAAAGTGCACTAAGGGGCGTACAGCGTGTGCGAATTGAGAAGTACCAGGCGCACAGAGGCCGCGGAGGTGGACGGTAGCTGTAATGATACCACTGCCTTATAGGGCAGACCGATATCAAGCCTGCTCTAGAGTTTTATGGATAAGACTTACACAGAAATCTATTTTTTGAAATATAATATAAAACAGAATTTAATTAATTTAAAACTAGCACAGCTGTGGGTATGCGAGCTTTAAGATAGAAAATATAGTTATTTTACTCATATAAAATACCTAAATGTTCTTTCTTTGTTATAAATCTCAACTTTTCATTTCAATTCAAACGTCATGCCATTTTTAAACTCATTGGTTATTATACTGGTAAAAAAGGTGTTTGAAATTAAGCCTACTTATTGTAAGTGGCAATGAATGAGTATTTTGGTAAAAATAAAGAAATAAATAAAAACTGCATAATATATAGTGTTTTGTTAATCTTTATTAAAAAAATAAATCAAAGTCTCATCTACTATATGCTAGCGTACCGGCCCTTGGACATCCAGTTTGTCCACTGTCATTAAGATCGAACAGTCTGTAGTTACGAGTGCGTTTCCTTCGTCACATGACGCGACATCTCCTCACACCTTTTGCTCTCCTGGTACTTTAGCTCGCCTAGTTTACTATGATCATAGATAAAAATGCTTCCGATACATCTATAGAAATAAAAATAACGTAGGTAGTCAGTCTAGGTTACTTTAAACGCCAGTTATGAGAACCCAATATTTTATTTTTATTTTTAATTAAGCTAATTAAGTAGGTATCTTTAATACCGTGTAGTATGCTGTTCAGGCGAGCTCCTTCGCATTTCTCGAGTACCATATCCAAAATAGTTTGGTAATTATGAATCGCATTCAATAATTCCAATTGTTTTTGTGTCTGATGTGAAATTTATTTATTTACCAATTGACTTTACGAAACAATATGGTGTTGATTTCTGAAACTTTTATATGTATTTTTAAAAAAAGAAGCATTACTTAAATATTACGGCTACATACATTATTGTTAGATTTCTATGAATTTTCAGGTTAATAGATCTTATGTTAATACGTTTTTCGAAATTAGTTTTATATGCCTGGGACAGAACAAGAAACCGTGCATTGGCTCTTAAAGATTATGATATTATATATATACATTATGTTCTAAACAAACAAACAATTTGAAATTAATTAGTAAAAATATTTCTTTTGGTTATTTATGTACCTCCATTGTCTGGTCTTTGATGGTAATGTGTATACATAATTTATAATTATAACAGTCGCCCTCTCTCATATGAGATAAATATGTAAATACGCATTTATAATAATTACAAGAAAGATATACCTAGTTAGTAATTCTATTAGCGCATTATATCATCGGCGGCTATTGCCTGTAACAGTATAAGTAACCGAAACCATCTTGGTAAATGATCTGATGCAGACCATTACCAAACCATTACCCTACGGTTATATATAACGCGTATATGTTATTAACACTTGACATTTCGACGACTTAGGGTTGGCACTTGGTATAAAAAACGATACCGTGTGTGCAACCTGAGTAAGTTCTCACTATAAACGATATTAGTATAAAAATGGTCAAACGCAATGAATAGTAATTGTAAAATTACGTTCTAGAAAAACCTGTTGTGAGTCAATGGAAAAAAAATCTTTGGTAACTTTAAATAAACCATTCCAAGAAATATTACTCAAATTTAATTGATAAAATAAAACTAATAAGGACGATTACTTCCAGGCGTACCTTACTATTTGTTTTTATTGAGTATATCTCTCAATCAAAATCTGTATCTCATTTAAAACTACTATAAATATTCATCTTGTTAGATTCAAAGAGCAAACTGTCTCTTACCTGTTAATTATGATTTGGGGCACATTTTTTATCAAGTATAAATAAATAAATAATTATAGATACCTAAACACTGAACTGGTTTCAGTGCTTAGGTGACTGACTAGGTTTGATAAGTAGGTATATATGGCGTAAATAAACTAAACTACATGAAAAAAAATAATAGGAATACAAATAGCAGTTTGTATTAATTTATAAAAATAAATAGTATTAGTAGGTACTTAAATAAAACAATTACATACCTTTTCTGGGTTTTATAATAGGTATACTTTGTAAATACTTCGTATAGTACCTTTACATGTTTGTTAACTGATTTATATGATTAAATTACTTGAAATGTTCTCGCCGGATGAATTTTCACGAACTGACATTCAGAAAGAGCATATCGTGTTACTCTAAATTTTTAATTACGAAAAATTATTAATAAAAAGAAATGATGTTAAATATCAAAGACAAAAAGTTAAACAAAGGTTGAACCTAGGACAAATAAATGGTGTCGTACGATGCACCGCTACAATACCAGCCTTCCGCCAGCGGCTTCGTCTGCTTGGTCTTGAGGTCATGGTCTTGAGTCATCCCATCTTTTAAAAAAACCGTATCCAAATTCGTACGTAGTTAAGTATAACTAAAGACAAATAAAGATCTAAGTATATATAGGGACAGAAAGTGATTTTGTTTTGTACTACTATATAGTGATGTCTTAATATCCATTTCGATTCAATATATGTTTCATGGTTAGATTTTCTTGTGAGACTTAATTTATTAATATTAATAATTATATAACATACTTAAAGCTTACAAGGAAAAGTAAAAAAAATAGTTGGTCTCAACAGATCTTATTAGATTCGGCAACCCTGCAACTCTTATCTGGATATCTGTCAACAGATAGGCGAGAGTCGAACCGGCTACCGTCCCGCCCGCGCCAAATGCGTTTCCCTTGTTCCACGTAACAAGTGGCCACGATATCTCCCGACCTTGAGATAACATTCTTATTAGAATTTATTACACCGCCACCAGTAAGTACTCTCCGACGACTGTCAAACGCACAGATTAATTTAAACGCATTAATACTCATGGCCGCCGACTTCGGTACTCGTTACTAGTGACAGGATTAAACGCGTTACTAGTTACTAAAATCTAAGTGATATTTTCAATGTCAGATTTCGGGATGGGTGATCGGAAGTCCGAATATTAATTGCTAACTTAATTAAATTGACGTAAGTTTATATTTTCAGTTTCATATGAGGTATACAATTGGAATCTAATAAGACAAACTTGCAGTTAGCATGGTTAGCTCAAAGCTCGAACTTTTGGATCGACGAAGCTGAAATTTAACACCCTAAAGTTATTGCCATTAAGGAGGAGTTCAATTTGTCTTTGATTTCAATCCATGTGCGCAAAGCCACCAATTTTATTAGTCTTGAATTAAAACTTTTAGTAATATTTTATATGAGAATAAGGCTTACAACATGTTCCTGTTTATTATATAAACATTTCAAAGTTTTATTATACCTATTTTAAAATGGCAGTGGTTGTGAATTAAAACGGTAAAAAAGTCACAATCAAAGCTTTCCGTTACCCATTTATTGTAAATGACGTGCACTTACGACAGAGACGGTTCCTCAACGTTAATTTCTAATAAAATATCTAACTTTCTTATAATTAGCTGCGTTCGTCAGAACACTTATTTTATAATGGAATGAGAATAATTGTTGATAGTTATTTTACCAATTACACATGAAATAAATACTCCAGAGTACAACGTTGTTCAAGTAGAAAATAGTTGCTTTTTTCATAAAATTATAATTTAAAAATAATATGTGATATACTCGTTTTAACTATTCAAATATATGGTCATCACAATCGGTGTAATCGACAGCAAGCGCAATGGACTGTAGATAATTTAATAAGATAACTCTTAGCAAAGAAAAAAAATATTTATGAATGATGTACAAAAGCACAAGATACAAGACAAACCAAAACATCGACAAAGTCATAAATTAAAAATAAGTATAAAACTCTCCTTAAAGAGGCCAGTAATAATATATCAAAAACATGTTAAGGCTGTCGGCAACAATCGGTTTCCTAAATATTTACCAGCACCACTCTTAAATCACATTCACCACATTGTCATGGGTTGCACAAAATAATTTAATATACGCAGAGTTTTAAAAACATATAACTGAGTAATATAAATGTACAAAGTATGATAGAAAATTAACGGAATATCTTTAAAAAAAAATTTTTTTAGATATTCCTTTTTAAGTACATACATGACGTAAAAAAATCGTCATTAGATGTTTAACGTTTATGCAGTTTCTAATTATTAATAACGTTATCTTCGAAAGTCTCTACGAAAAATGAAAGCGGTCGCCTTTATATCGATTTAATTTCAATCAGTTTGTTATTGAATAAAATCTTACTCGCAACACCTCCGATTTCCTTATTCGAAGCTGAATTATACCGCGAGATATCAAAACCCGGTAGCTTAATTTATTCCGTGTCGTCGACGATCGACAAAAAAAGGATAAATCTAAACGTATGAATACACTTATCCGGGAGCAAAGAGGCCGCCGGTTAGAAAGCGATGATGTTGTCCGCTAATGTAGACTACCAATTAAGGTTTTTAAATCTCAGTAGGTGAAGGGTTCGGGGGGGAGCTTATGTTGAGTGGCCCAATGTTTTGGCGATGAACAATCTTTTGTTTTAATTTCTTTTGAATTATCTTTAAGATAATGACACAAACCAGATGTGATTTAGTGGAGTATATTTTACTATGACTGCTTTAAAAATATATATTAAATAGGAGAATCAGTTCCTGTAAATAATAAGCGGTTTGCCTTTTTCAAATTTTATATTAAACCGTGATGATTTTTTCTCAAGAAACTTACTTGTCCGTCACTGAAAAACCGAATCGAATCCCGGTGCGTGGTTTAAGTGAAGTCAAAAGCTTAATGACTGATTAATATTAGTCGAAGGGGTCCGTATGCTGGGTGCGAGCAATTTCTGTAAACAGGATGGACTTTGCTTACTTTACCTTCTCAACCATCCAACAACTTAAAATATTGCAGTTAACTGTGTCCATATAATATTTTAAAGCAGGTCCTTAATTAACTTCATAAATCTCCTTCGATAATCTTATAAAATCGTCGATTTCCTTATCCAAAGCTTTAATTGTGCTTTTTCTGTTCGCGATACGAGAGGTACCTTTATCTATAGATAAACGGCTGATCACCTTAACATAGACCAGTAATTAACTCGTTCATTAGTTATAATGTTGTGCGGAAATACCTTATCCTGGCTTGGTAGGTAATGTCGCCAATGTTTGACTTAATTTCGATGGGAAATAACGATCAAAAGTTACATTAGATTACGTTTTAAATTAATAATTAATCATTACCAATGCATTGAGATTTGTACGAAATAAACATCTGATGAGATATTCAAACGTCTCCTAATATCAAGAGCTTTACAAGATTTTTAAATGTGGCGCTAATGCAGTTCTCAAAATGAGATGACGATATACGAGTGCCTAACACCATCTTATTATTATAAAAATTGTTTAAGTATGGTAAGACAAGTAAGAAAGGTTACTTTTCATTCGTTATTTACATTTTAGATTAAAAAAACAAACTAAGAAATCTAACAAAGAAGGTTTTATAACATAAAGTGATAAAGCCAGCCGTTTGGAATTAAAGTTTTTAGAGAGAGTAGAACATGAATACAGAACTTACAATATTGTATTTGAATGTTGTGATTTGACAAAAGAGACAAAATTACTATAACGCTGGCAAAATAAGAGGGAAATGCTAGCAATTGCATTGATCCAAGGTCAAGTGGTGTAGTAAATATATAACCCTGCGCCAGCGCACGCGTATTGACGGATGCTGATACTCATTAAGAGCTACCGGTCGGATTGCTGCACTCACATAAACTTCGCCTATCTCACTACACACACTACTTATTTACAGGCTGATGATTATTTCAAGATTTTACTTAACAGATTTTAAATATTTTTTATATAAAATAAAGCGTATGAGACAAGCATTTTATTTGGAAATTTTTAAATTTAATTGAACTTTTAGTTTTTAATCTATATGGGTCTAATTTGCTTAACATTTAATTAGTATAGTAAGTTAATATTCAAATTTGATTAGACTTAATATTGTTTATAGTAAAAAGATAATGTCTTGCAATATTTTTTTCTTTGCCTTATAAATAAATAATTGGTTACTACCTAAGCATCATATCAATGCAGTACACTTGAAGCAAACTATGAATCAGCATGTTATTCCGGCATTTTATATACTGATGTAGTGAATGAGAAATTTGTACAATTATTTATTTACAAATTTCTCATTCACTACTCTACTGGTAAATTGCATGAAAATAAGACAGATTACATTAAAGTTTATAATGAATTATACATTTTTTTTCTCTCTCCATAAATAATTATGTGATTTCCAACTTTTACGGTTACTGACATAATATTAAGCTATTTATATAGGTACAAGGTCAGTGGTTAAAAATGTTGAACATTGTAATATGAATCAGCCTGTATAGTGGCGCGGCGCACGGGCAACGCAGCGCAGGCGCGTACGGCGCGGATTGAGTTAAATGCCTTCTTATCTGAGACCCTAATGGCCCGAGAACATGTCAATTCATCACTTGAGTCTCTCAAACGCTTTTATTTCTCTAAATAATCCTTTCTTTATCCTTTTTATAACAAAGTTTGTTTTTCCTTTATTTGGCTACCGTCGCTCGGTCGCCACCGTGCTCGATGCCTTCGCAGATTTTTGTGACACATACAAAAGACTTGATATAGATACAATGTATATATATAATTATAATACGTCTTAATATATTCATGAATCCAAATGATACAATGCATACAATGTCATATCAAAGTTCCCATGAAATAAAATCACATCACAAAGTAACAAAGATTTTATATTTTATTGAAGCCTTGTTCAATCACAGCGCTGCGCTCGACTACGGCTAATAAAGGATTCTTTTATAATTATACTACTAAATATATAAGCTACTAATATTGATATTAAAGGTGATAAACAATTCACTTGAGGAAGGGTAAGACCCACGACTATGAAAAGCGAATGCGTGACCTTAGGGCGAATTTTTTTAATGTGTTTAATGCTTACGATGGTGCTAGTTATAGTGAAGTGTATAATATTCACGGTGAACCGGTCTCCCTGGCTACTGTTGATCGCATGAGCTGTGATCTCTGACAAAGCGGTAGCGGGCGGAAGCCGCGTCTAAGTGTACCGATAAGGTTATAGCCGACAAAGGCATTAATACGTTACACCGAGCTCATAAATCAGTAACCCTAGTTATCGACCCGCCACAATTAAGACCTCAGCCGAATTCAACGGAGTATTCGGGATCCGAAGTTAATTAACGGAAAATCTCAGACGTGACACGTCGGTATGCAGCGGCCGGTCGTCTTTTTTATGACGTCACGCACCGGCTAAGTGATTAATTTGTTGTTTTGATATCTCCACACCGTTTCTGATTTACACTCAATAATATTTTGAATTCTTATAAGATTTGTACCAATGTACCGTCTATTAACGTGTATCGAACTGAAATGTGCTTCAATTTTCAATAGTACATTGGATTTGTCTTTACCGTGATGAGCTAACATTTTACTGTTTCATAATTTATTTTAAATAAGAAAACAGAGAACTTATTCCCTGGGTATATTATCATTGCTTAACACGTTTATTATTTAAAATTTCTAGTATTGATTCTGTAGATTAAATAATAGGAACAACCTAATCAGTTTATTCATATTTTCTCATTTAATACTTACATTTTTTTTCATAAATTTCCACATCATCTTCTCCCAATCATATCTCAGATTAAAAATATTATGCATTGTACTCTTTAAAATATTCTTATTCTTAGATTTAATCAATTTTAAATTCACGGGCATTAATTTTGTGTTTTTCTTTGTCTAAGCCATATTAAATATAATATTATTAAAAGTTATATTTAAGTGTTTGAACTTCAAGATCACTCGTTTGGAGCTTAAACAAATCCAGATACAGTAGTCATATAATAATTTTGATAAACATTCTACAAACAGTGTATTTGAGCAACTTCCTTATAACCAAAACAATGGAATGCACGATCGATGCAAATAAAATGCAATTTAAAAAAATATCGATTATGAAAAAAAAAGTGGGACCGGTCGGGGAGGTAACTATTGGCCGCAAAAGGGAACAAATAACACGTCTCTCGATAACAACACTCGAGAATCGATTTCGAGAGTAACCATTTAATTATTTTATCGATAATCTTGCATCGAGAGGCCAGCAACAAAATAAGAAGAGTGACGAGTAATCGTCGCTTAGCCAACGCCCGGTAGCCGGCGGCGGTCGGCCGATTTTATCGTCTCATAACAGAGTCGATTTATAAGTATCGATTATATGTATCGTTACTCGATACGGCGTGCTCGCGGTCATTCGGCGGGTTTTTTTCGCTATGCGTATCGCTCGGAACATATTCTAAGCAACAATTTTGTAAGTTAATTAATGTGTTACCGTTTGTTTCCACAACAGTTAATGATACCCATGTAGATTGTTTTTATTCCAATAAGAACAAGGATTTTGTAACTTAACTACATGTCTCCGTATTGGACAATTAAGCTAGCCATTAGTTTAATTAAACTGACTCTATCATTACTGATCAGACCTCGAAATCTTGTAGGCCTTTTATATTTGTTATCGATTACGGCTAATTCATCAATGACTTTAGTGACATTCAATGAAAACTAAACTTGTCTCATTATTTTGTCCAATCGACGATAACGGAATTCCCTTATTGGAATATAAATACGCTTTCAATTATATCAGTAGTATGTTTAGGTAGTCTATTGAACATAACTCAACATTGTATCGAATGTGCAATTTATACAACTCCGTCAGATTCGATTTTGACATCTTTGATGGTTCTGTGGCCTCTGCAAAAAAGGTCTTAAAAGATATATTTTTATAAAATCATTAACTTTATTCACACTTCTAAATCTAAAACAAATACTTAAATTTAAATTCTTTATGTTGAATGTCTCTAGAATAGTAAATAATCCATTTCTGTAAGAATATGAACTTTCATCACATTAACTTTCTTATGCATGTTGTGCTTACATCGAGTAGGTATTAATGTAGTCTCAAAGATTCAAATGTTTTCTATGTATTAATGTAAACATTGTAAATCAGTTTTGTGAGCCTAATAAATAAAAAAAAAAAATTACAAAGACAATTTTTGTGCACTGATTACAATTTTTTCCCATAAGAGAATAATTATTTTTAACCTGCAGTTCCATTGAAAACACAATTGGAATCCAATTGTGCTGGGCCCATATCCAATTATGTATACGTATAAATAATTGTTTAATCGATAAACTGATATAAGTATTTTATCAATAAAATTTAAGGGAAAAATATTTATATACGCTGAAAAAAAATATCTACACAAAATTATTATAATCAAGGGAAGTAAGGGATGTAGAAACTGAGATCACATAGCTTTCACGATTAAATCCATCGCGTGCTGTTGGAAGGTGATGTCAGAAGTCATAAAAACTAGCAAAAATGTATGAAATGAATAATTAATATTGAGGAAGATAATGACATGACATGTTAATAAAGATTAGCTGTGCCTTATGGGTTTCAGTCCCTTCTGCCGACCCTACAAAAGTCTCTGGTATAAAATTATAATATAAATAGATAAATAGAATCCATTAACAATTAGATTAACCTTAAAGCCAAGTACTAAAAGTATTAGTGTTCATAAAACGACAATGCTGAGTTTTATTAAAAACACTCTATTATTATTGTAACAAAGAAAACCATTAGTAATGAAATATAGTTATTAATGATCCAGAGGCTTAACATAATTAATTAATACAAAGCGACTGTTGATGAACCGGAAAGCACATGAAAAGTGTTGTTTAGAACAGTGTTAACATAAACAGTCTAATGCAGACATATAAAACATAGAAAAGCAAGATGTTATAATTTGTAACTATTATTAATTAATATAACGTCAAATTTCAATTATCTCAAATGACTCTCCAAATATTTTTTGAGTCGAAACTCAGAACAGAGATAAATTCATAAGAATAATAATATAATATTAAATTTCTAGTAGATGGAATTACAAAAACAACTTTATATTTGCTGAAGCGTAAATCTCACTTTATTATACTTTGAATATGTAATTAAATAACTGAAATATTACGAAAAACGGGTTGAAGAAGTTAAATAAGGTGATGAGAGTTTGGAAGGAATTTCGTCATTGAATTTACTAAATCATCAGCCGAAATCCCGGGGAAAGGATAGTTAAAACAGCGCGAAAAAATGACAAGCAATTGAAAAATTTGTCAGTCCTGTTAGGTTCTGAGTAGCTCGGTGGTTAGAGCAGGATTGCAAAAACTCATGGGTTCGGGTCTCACCTCAGTGTGCCATTCATTAAGATTATTTTTTCAGTATAGCGTTGTAAATGTAAAATTGATCAAATATACTCGTAATAAGGTAGGAATAAAATAAAATCAATAACCTAAGCACCGTTGTCGTCACAGGCATCAGACGGTGAACTCATCTTCCAAGTAAGTCCAATGTTCATTCTTTTTCAAAGAAAGTACACTTGAAGAAAATATCATTGTATGAAAACGAATTCACCATAAACAAACGGCACAATAGTAACAACGATCGTCAAAATATCCGTAACAAAGTTAACGTCTACTGACCAATTGAGTGAGCAATTTGCATAACTTAACCCTTCAGCGGTACAAAATATTTTATTACCAAAAAAATGTGGAACACATTAGCCACTAGTGAACCATCTCGACGAACCGGTGAAAGCCGAACCGAGTGACAAGCTCAGAAACACAGCGTGATCCTTATTTACATTATCATAAAATATGACTATTAAAATTTTACCGAATTCATAAATATAAATTCGGCGAATTAGCTGCAGCGTTAAAAAAGATAGTGGGCCTTAATCTATGGTGTTAGAGAACATGTTTACGTGACTCCGAAAATTTATGATAAGTAGCGTCGTAAAATTAAAAATATCTACATTGACAAGTGGCGTCACGTGTCAAAATGTAATTTGTAAATGTTACGAACTGTTATGATCGGCCACTAATGAGGTGATGCACGGTGATAAATTATGAAATGATACGCTATAGAATTGATATATTGAGAAAATAGATATTTCAAAGATTTCTCTATCCGTAATCTTAATTGGAAAAAGCCATATGGGTTATCAGTTGAAACCAAAATTTACGACGGTTTTACATAAATTTAAACTATTCCATCTATATAAATATTAAGCAAGTAATAAATTGTAGTGTATTAAAGAAATTACAATTTTATAGGATTTTAGAAGGCCTGTTGCGCGAATATCCAATCAAATTTTAATTTTAAATCAATGTCAATTAGTAAGTTTACATTAATATCGACTAAATTATAGTCAATTAAGTTATAATTACGTTTTTTATAAATATATGGTATTTAGTATATTTATTTAAATCAGTCATTATTTTATGCAACATCTCTACATTTCTTTATACAGTTTAATTTAGAAGCGAAAAGAAGTGTGTATTTATTTTGATATTAGATATAGAAAACCATAAATTAACAAAAAAAAAAAAAAAACATGCTGGGTGTATTCGACTGATAAATATTTTTTTCCATTGGCAAACAACCACTACAACTCTAGAATATAATGCAAATTATTTATTTAAGAATTATACATTTTTACATAAATCTATGAAGAAGATAAAAAAGACCTAATATTTTCAGTAATAACAATAAAACCTCAGCCTGTGAATGCAATTGTTGAACAATGAAAATGAACAGTCGGTTTCTGCCATCCTGGCCTATTGTCCTTCGGCTCAATCACTAAAACTGGGTGTTGACAAACCATTCCTACACATAGCAAAAACTAGAGCACTTTGCTTTGAAAACAAACCGCCCATATTGTCCCAGCGTTTTATAAAAAGGGTTCACGTTTTTATTTATTTGCATAGAAATGGGTTTAGTCATAAATATTTTAACTGTTTTAGGAAGCGAAACATTGCACAAGCAAGCAAAAACCTATGTCTATAGTTTCGGCATTTAGTAAAAACAAGTGATATTCTCAGATTTTTATAAGTTACGTAATCTTACGTCATAATTGTGCTTATGTTGAAGCTTTATTTGCTTTATCTTTGTAATATTATAGTAATTTCTATTGCATGCACGTGTGTGTGTATTTAATGCAAATAGATTATTTTATCTATCTATCTAGAAGCATTTTAAAATATACATTCCAAATGATAACTTTTAAGATTACTTGTAAGTAATTATCACTTAAAACTCACAAATCAGAAATTTGAAACTATCGATATACAGAGTTAAAACATTCAGATGCAAAGAATAGAGCCTTATTGTTATCTCTAATTATCTACGTATATCTTTACGTGATATACGTTAAATTATTTTTACTGCAAATCCCATTTTTATGTGAAAAGTTAATAAGTACTTAAAACTTTTTCATAATTAATTATATGCAGTTACATAGATTAATATTTATTTATTTATTAAACTTCAGTGACTTCAGTAGGTCCAATGATAACAATTAACAAATTTAAATATTATTAATAGTATAGTCGGTTATAATTCCGTAAAAGAAAATTAATAATAATAATAATTTTTAATTTCGGCCATTCAAGATCCATATGAACTTCTATCTATGTTGATATTTTTATCAATATGGATAATTTGTCATCTTAACAACTAGTTTTATTTCTTGCCATTCACTAAAAGCGTAAGCATAATTTACACATGGAACAGTTGAAACTTCAATAGGTAACTGTTTCTCTACAAACAAAAGACTTTTTTGAGACAAATACCTGAGGGACAGAAGTCACTCAGCCACCGAATCGATATTTACAAAAAAACTGTAACGGTCCAATTTTTAACGACCATTTTTTGGAACGAACCCTTCGCCCAGAATACCGTTACGAACGAACAAAAAAAATCCTCACGATAGATTATGCAAAACCTAACGTGCTCGTCCTTTTCAATGTATCAATTCCCAGGCTCCTTATAAAAGAACATACGGCAATCGATATGCACAAAGATGACACCTTGTTTGAATATTCATCTTTTCCCATGAACTCTTTGAATCGATCCAAAGGGTCGGGATGCGAGTATAGGCAAATTCGATTATCTCAGTCGTTCACACGCACATCTCGCGGCCCCGAACATAAATCTTTGCATACAAACCCGTATTGAAAAAACTCTATTAGAAAAGAACTATCTATACGCGACCCCCGACTCGATATGCATAAGAAAAGAACCCAGCACACCCAAATTACACGCCAACGTGACAAGTGCCGCACCCCATCAAGTATCACGATTCTATCGAAGCATTCGCAACACAAAAAACACGCTAGTTTATGCGCGCGCGGCGCGGCTTGCGATTTTTTTCCGCTACCTGTATAGACGTGGGGACAGTTTATTTGCATTTTTTTATATTATTCCCTTTCAAATTGTATCTTAACCCCATTGAATAATGTCAGGGGTTAGGTTGCACTTAATATTCAACAAGGGCAGGTACATTTCGCTTAATATTCTCGCATAAATTATAGTCAGGTACATTTTGGCTATTGTGCATCGCGGAATGGCATTGCGACCGGAAAGGGTGCAACTCCATTTTGTTTGATACGCGAATTTATTTTTTATTTGCTACTCGCTATGAGCTACTGTACTTAGTTTTGATGGAGAAATTTTGATTTCTAACCCGCGTTGCAAGCGGATCTAAGTCGTTTACTTCCTGAATGCTTAACCCGTTTCCTTTGTAAGAATTTATGCAAAAAAGTTTTACCCATCCTATTTTTTTATTCAATAAAATTTAGGGGCTATGCACATTATGCAAATGCGCGCATAAATTTTAATACGACACACGGTAGGGTATGCTGTTGGAATTTGTTTTCTAATAATACGTGTTTTAAGATATACTTTCGTATTTTAGGTATTTGGTTTTTTGTAATTTTTAAGTAAGTATGCGATTTGTTCATATCGTTTTTAACTGTTTAGAAATTCGGTTCTTTATGATTTTTTTTCTCAGGCCCGCCGTCTCACCGTTACGAGGCGCTGTTTTTATTGTATCGCGGGTGACATATGAACCGGGACCAGGGATTTGGATTAGAATATGTAATTACTTCCTTTACGGTTTTCGGAAACGGTTGTTGGAGGCCGTTAGTGTTGCCACCTTTGGCTTGACTTGTACGGGTCACATCGATACACTATTGTCATGTTAACTGCACATTGTTTAATTAATGGACACTATTGTGTATATCTATTTAAAGTTCACTTTTCACTGATACTTTACCTTAATGAGTTAGTCATAATTAAAGTCGTTTAGCATTTTAGTATTGTTCGAAACTCCAAATAAAAATTTATACTAATGTTAGAAACAGGAAAGATGTGGTTAGTGCATCAAATAGACTCGGAACAACTGGACCAATTTTTAAAAATTGTTTTAACTACGGGAAGCTTCGTCATACGCGGGTGACATAAGCTATGATTTACGCAGACGAACCCGTTGGGAAACTGCTAGTAAGAAAACGATTATTGTGATTTGAATGTAACTTTGTCTTTATTTGTAATAATTGATAGAAAGAAAATATTTGCGTTATGAAGCTGCGGTCAGATATGTTGCGATATATATATATATTTTTATATACTCATTTTATGTGAGCAAACCATAGTGTAAATAATGTAAAAGCTCTAAGTATATCGTTAAAGTAGGTTGAAATTAATAAAATGACATAAAGATTTTCACAATACAAATATTGTTTGAACTTCTATAATTATCTACTAATAAGTTATCTTGTTGGCTCTTCCTCGTAGACCTATAAAATTAGTAAATTTGACAAAGGGTTGAGTTCCCGTGTAATTATTCGTGCAGGAATGATTTTACAACTGGTTCATTTTTTTTAGAAAAAAAAATAGAATTACCGAAAACGTTATTGAACCAACAAAGCAAACAAACCTCAGGTCCGTTATTAAAAAAAGTCAACAGAAAGGGCGGTACACTGATTGTTGTCGAAGGCGGGGGTTTTTTGCAAAAAAAAGCGAAAAAACTTTTGATCCCTTTTTGCGCCCGGCCCATTGTCTCCGTTCTATTGTTTTGCCGATTTGAAATATTTTTATGCTCTCCGGATGACGATAATGTTTTTGACTTATTTTCGATAACTATTATTTAGCGAATTTATTGATCGCTCAGTGCCATTGTTTTTGTGGACGGTAGCTGCCGGGAACCACATTTATCGGCGGCACCGACTCGATATGGATCTACTTAAATAGTGATTCGTATACCGGTGCTTTGGCCTAATAGCATTATAAAATTGCATATAATGACATGTTATGTGACAGTTTGCTTATTTCAAAATTAGTTTGTACAGATTAGGGGAAGGAAACTGTTTTTTAACTTTTTTTTATTAACACAAACTTATTGGCTGCAGGTGCGTTTTCGATGTTCAAAAAATTAAATATTATTTGTTCAATAAGGTAATGTCAATGTGTCACCGTCAATATTTCACTCGACAAAAAGGTATGTTAGTGAAGCTAACGTAATTGCTCATAACATGATTTATCTAGAAATTATTCAAACGGATCGTTCATTGATTCCGATCGATGATGGGTTCCGCGCGGATTACCATCACAATGCCAAGGTGCGAGTTAACGCAATCTGACTGATAATTTGCTTTTGTCCGTTAGTCGCCAGCTGCGGGTTATGTAAACTAAGCTTATGTGATCCCTTCATATGATATAATAAAATAGATGCTTTTGTTTTATCTAGTTGTGTCTGTGTTGTACAATCAATAAGTTTGAAGAATTATCATTATCCCAAGTTAGTATTATCTAAGAAAGCCTATTGATTTTGAAAGCTCAAGTTCTAATAATTCCATTAAAGAAAATATATAAATTTCAACGATCCTACTAAATAGTCGATAGCATGACTGTAATTTGAACTTAATTATATTTTTAGATTAAATTATTACTTAAATAATTACATATTCTCCTTAAATCCCAGCTACAATAGTTTAGATGCCACAACATAAAGAAGTCAAGTAACTATCAAAAATAAATCACGTTCCCTGTTAATAAGACTTTTATTAAACTAGGTTGCTAAGGAAGGGTATATGTATGTGGCACACCTAAGGGGATATCCGTTCACCAAATACAAATACATGCCGAAACACTGAAAAGGCACAGCAGATGTGTTTAATAAAAATTAAATGCGTCATTTCAGCTGTAACCAAACACTATGCAAATCGACGCGTCACAAAGTAGCATTTATTCTGTCGATAGATGGAGCCACTTATTTATATGCTAATATCTATAACCCCGTACGGGTTACGCACTATTTTGTCTGTGACATTGGAGGAAACCGAGCAATTTGCATTGCTAAGCAGTCCGTTTCCGGCGAACTATTGACAATCGATGATTAAGTGATTCTTTTTGTTCGATTTTTGCGACGTAACGCGGCAAATGACGTTACGATAATGTAGATACAACCGGCGATAGAGATGTGCGCCGAGAGATGTCACTGGTTAGCATCTCTAGATTTATCTGTTAGGCAATTTACGTTGTTAGGTATTACATAATTGTAAACACACATATTTTTAATTAAGAATATTTAGTAAATTCAATCTAAATGTGATTATCATCTTCATTCTTCTTTTTCGTCCCCACTGCAGGGATCAGGCTAGGGCTATGACCCTGCACGCTGGCTCAATTTGGAGGGTATTAATGAAAATGCGGCCGATATCAATATCTTAAAGTGCCCTCCGAAGTACACAGTATGTCAAGCTAATATTTTTCTGGGTACCCATCTCGTCTCCAACCCTTGCGAACGTTGCTTAACGTTTGATTTGGAAGTGGTAATCGACTGCAAATTGTTCTTTCCCAATTGTTAAATTAAATCTAACCATAGTGTTTACAAAATATTATTAACAACATAGCTAACTAAACGATATTGTTTTTCTGTTTCTTATTAGATATGAATAATTATAGGTTTGTGTACACTTAGTGATTAGTCACAGTAGGATTATGTCACCTTAACAACTCGCGGCTGGAGGCGTGACGCAGGATCCGTGAGCAATCACACCAAGTTGTGGTTAGTCAATTTATTTTCCATCTTTTACAAAAGCTATGTTTGATCATTATCTAACTTCATATGTTGTACTAGTAATATATTAAAAGGTTATATAACCATCGGGATCATATCTTTTAGCACTTACATTACTTTAAAGACAAAAGCCAATTGGAGCAACAGCTTAACGTGCTTGTCGAAGCAACGGAGAAACTCTAGATCTCCAGCTCCTGCGAAAGTTGATTAAGACTGTAATTCAAAGAATGTAATGAAACAAAATAATATTAATTGTTTAGCAGTAGGTTACACAGTTTATAAGAAATAACCCAATAATTCTGTATATAATAAACTTAATGTTAATAAAAAACAAACTTACTTTCGATTGGCCAACAGTTTCACCTTCAGTCGGTTACGTGTTGATATATCGCATCCAGTTGTCATCCGATACTTTCTTATTAATATTTCACCGAACCGAGGTCGAAGGTGATTATCATCACAGTATTATGATATTTTTGCAATATTTCACTCAATTTCATCGATAATTATTCATTAAAACACTGTTTGGTAATTTGAACTTTATTCGAACGTGATATAGTTTAGTTTATAGGTTTTTTTTAAGTATGCACAGATATTATAAATTCTATATTTATACATATGTATAAAGTGTGTAGCAGATATTTTATAAATGTTATTTTCATCTTTATTTGGATATTATGTATTGAAACCAATATTATAATTAACTAGATTAAGATATAAATAAAATCGGCCTAATACGATTCTGCATTTTTTAAAGTTTTGATAGGAATTAATGTTTACACATTGCCATATTTATATTTTTGTGAAATATAGGTACTACCAAATGAAGTAAATCATCCAAAGTTTCTTAAAATTATAGTCCTGTGATAGACGGAAGGATATGCAAACAGCGGCTGTATATTTAAATCGTTCTATTGACATTTTTATCTACTAAAACCTAAAGGGATTTCACATTGTATCTGGACAACTGGTGACGTCATAATCGCAAGAACGCCGCACGCATAACGCATGAGCAACGATTAGCTCACACCTTCTCATTTGCGTTCTCTGAACGGATCTCGCTACACGTTTTATGAGTCTTCTTTTGTACCTGAAACCATAACACGCAGATCTCCCAACCCCCCTTCCGCTGCTTCTGCACAAGACGTCAAAGAAAGGTTATGTTGGAACGTGAGATGTCAAAATATATTGGTGGTTGGCGTTGGTACAATGGCGATGAGACAATAAATGCGTTGAATATGCATGGGGGCATCGTAGCGCAATTTGGACGGAGCCATCTTGTAATGACAATGTGACAAAAATAACATGTCTGCGACGCACGCGCCGGTGTCGATGCTCTTACAACTTGAGCTATGCTTATTTCAGTATAATATAATTTAAACAAAAGCTGAAATTTATCATTAGCTACACTTATTAATACTAATATTTTGACTACAGTTTGCGTTTTAAACCAGTCACTTTAGGAAATGATAATTAGAAATCAAACTGCAACCTATGAGATCCCGTATTTTAGTTGAGTCATAATATAGGATAACCGTTTATCTTTAATATCTGGGGTAAGAAGAATAATAATAGGACTGAATTTGATTTGTTTACCACTTAGATACTTGCGATGAGTGCGAGTAGTTAAGTAATGTTCTCTTAAATTTATTAATTCATAAAAAATTGCGACGTTTACTTTTTCCTGAAGTTGATAATAATACATTTCTTTTTTTACAGACCCCATCTATTTTAATGACGTGTGTATCATATTATTGCCAAGATATCTGTTACCGTGTCTACGCAATAACCTTTGCCGGTTAATTAACCGTCAGCTTTCTAGACCTTTAACCAATTACAAGCGACTGTCAGGGGCTGAATATAGTTTATGAGTATCACTCACAGTGTACACGTATAGGTTAGGACCACCTGATATAATTATATAGTTTTATGGTGCAGAATTGTGCAGGTTGAAGTGTAACAAACCCAAAAGTCGTTTAATAAATGGGGCTAATGAGATTATTAGCCCTATTTATTAATATAGATATATTAAACTGATAATAAAGCAAAACAAAATATAAAGGGTTAAAGGTATACATATTAAATCATAACGTATAATTTTTTTTTATAAATATAACATTTTTATAATCATACATTTGTATAACAAAAATATATTGAATTCTTTCATAATTTTGAATAACTAAATCCAATTTCAAAATGTATTACAAACTTTTTTAAAACCTTTGTATAATAAAGGAAATTAATACAATTTTACATAAAATAATTTCACCATACATCATTCAATTATTCATCGCATATTAATTTTGATATGATCATTCATCATTGTATTAATATCTACACACCGACACCGTAAAGGTAAAAAAAATATTAGTGAATTTCTAAAAACATTAATTAGTTACAAAATCAGCAAAATTATTAATTCAAGATTAAACACAGTCTTGCTACTCGTATCTTTACTCACATCATACTCTACACTATTTGGGCAAATTTGCACAAAACTTTAGAAAACGAAAAAAGGTCGTATATATTTAAAAATAAATATTTATACTTTAATGTGATTTATAGTTAATAAAATTATAAACGAAACAGCATTGTGTCGTTATAAACATACACTTATATATCGGTTGTTCGTGGATGGCTTGTCGTAATACTTGTAGATTCCGGTACTGAATTTTAATAAATGATTTTTGATTGATTTTATTATAAGCCTGCATTAACATATTGGCCATTTATAGTTTCCCTAGGGTGAAATAAAGTAATTAATCATAATATTTTTGTATACAAATTCTGTTGCTAAATCTGTTGAAGGCTGTAATAAACTGCAAGGCGACCTGCTATCTATGCTACTTTTATCATCTTTTGAACTAGGTTTTATTTGGTTAAAAGTCTGTGCTGTGACAGCGACATCGAGTTCGAGGCTGTTTCAATTACAGAATAACACTGCTTGATCGTTTCACCAGCCCTTTTACGTCCCCACTGCAGGGGCTCAGGCCTTCCTTATGGATGGTTAAGGAGAATGGGCCATGACCCTCCACGCTGGCCCAATGTTGATTGGAGGGTATTGACGACTGCAAATGCAGCCGGGACCAACGGCTTAACGTGCCTTCCGAAGCACGGAGTAGCTCGAGATAATAATTTTTTGGTCACCCATCCCGTGACCGACCCTTGCGAAAGTTACTTAACGACTAAGATCGCGGGCCGCGGCGCTTATCCACTACGCCACCGAGCTACTATCGTTTATCTGAGTGATTATTGAACATCAAATAATTTATCTATTAATATTGATTAGTTAAAAAAAAACAAAATAAATTCGATTATCAATAAAATGTATGTCATACAGCAGATACTTAACGTAATTACTCAGTGAAGTTATCAGGGGCAAAGTTATTTGAAAATGCCCGAGGTGCAATTTACTTTCTAGAAATAAGTATTTAAGTATTTTTTGCATTTCTTTGAGCTGTACTAACTATGCTGATTAAAGATTTGTTGTTAAAACTATGAAAACATACAATTCGAATAACTCTCTAAGTTGGAGTCATATAAATTGAAAGGTAATAAACTCAAATCAGCAGCCAAAAGCGTTGGAAATTTTATGACCATAATTTGAAAGCTCATGAAATGGCCTAAGCGGCATATTAGCTTATTTATGTTAAAGTTTATTCATATTCGTAAATTAACGGATAGGTTATTGACGTGCTAAGAATGTAATGGTTGCATTCAGCGAAACGTGAACATGCTAACATTCATTCATCCATTACAGATTTTGTGTGTATTTACCTGATCGGTGTACATACATAGTTAATGATGTACGATCCACGTCAAAAGTCGGCTTACCTGCGTACCATAGTAGTATTTTTATTTCTAGTTTTTATTTCAAGACAAAGAAAACCAAACCGTATACAAAAATAAATGAAGAATGCATTAAATTTAGATTTTATAAATGTTTGGGTTTATAAAGAGTGACCTCATTTTTATTGTTTCCGAAGAAAGGGGAACGCACAGCTGTCTCTATCACTGTAGAATGTGTAATGACGATGGAAGACGCACACCTAGAAAGGTCAGATGACGCATTTTAATATTTTCTTTTTAAATTATTAAAATCTTTCAACAGCACATTCTTTATACTGCAATATGGATGAAATAGAATATATATATTTTTTTAATATTTACTCTGAAATACCTAGAAAGTAAATCGGTATCGATGACAGGGCTGTACGAAATCTGTTTCAATATTTGAAGTCACTATATGAATGGAAAGTCATTTTACCGCTTAAAGTTATGAAATGTATAAAAATTTATAGCCACAAAATTTCAATCAGCCTACCTCCATGTGGATAGTAAAAAGATACCCAAATCTCTAGTAGATCATAGGGCTGTGTGTAATTATATCGATAACCATGTCCTTTATTACTATCGCCTTTTCTATTTTATTATTTAATAATAAAATAAAACAGCAAAAACGGACTTCATCATTTTTTTATGATAATTTTTTGGTTTTCAAATTATTTATTTTTATTTCTTTTAGTGATTAATTCTGTATACAAGTTACATATTTTTGAAATAAACCCAACAAGACCTGTAATTTGATATATATATTGCTATAATTAAATAATAAATCCGCGTTTTCGAATATTTGTTTATAAATATAGAGCCAATATCTCTCGGGATTATGTAATGTTTCTAATGATACCCTACACATATCAGTTAAGTTTTTCAAAAAATATAGTGTAATAAAGAAACTGACATACATATGTAAATAGAATACACTCCTTTTTTGCGGTCGTATAAAAAGTTGGTGAAATTGGACTGAGACTGATTAGACATTTTTAGAAATAAAACTGCAGTACATTTATTTCTGTCTCGAATATTCAAAATAAATATTGATATGATCATCTATCGATACCTGTTGTACAACACTTTCCATCTGGTTGACCTAATTGTTTGACGCGGTGAGTGCCCCTAAATAATTGCCTTGATTAAGACGCACCGCACGGTTATGTCATTACTTTGCTTAATTAATATTAATTAGCCAACATGCATTTTTCTCAGATTTGTAGATGCGATCGTGTTAATATAAAATGTAAAAGTAGCAAGTTTGAATACATTCACACACCTAAATGCAAGAAGAAAAAGAATCATCTAATATCTACTAATATTTACAAGGCAATAAATAATTTGAACCAATATGGTATATATATAACATCATATTACCTTTTAATTAGATTTTATGGAATAGTCACTTTTCAATTATAACCCTGACTAGGATGAACATACAACCGTAGTTTCAACACAATTTTAGTTGATATTTAGTTAGTATTCCTATCCTGAGTATTTAAAATTAATGGACTTTTTAAAGCTCTTTAGAAACATATGGGCATAACGCTTATAGTAAAGTGCAAATGAATGTTATTTGGACTTGGGTAATTTATATTATCCACAAAATTAACACTATTCATCAAAGTTGGAAACTAAGCACAGATTATTGCATAAATAACGTATGCTGACAAAATACATACTAAGGCACGTATACTATTGAATAATTACACACTAACATGCTTGCTAAAGGCATTGAAGAATTTCGAGTTAATGCACTTGCAGTAATTATCATTATTTCCTCTGCCAGTAACTACCAAATCAAAATGCATATACTTTTTGCTATAGTTAAGAGCACAAGGTGTCGATCAGTATAACATGAGCTGTTATCATTCAGAAAGTGGCTTTGCTTATTGTCAGTCAATTATCACGTGGCACTAATTATCGGTAACCGTCCATTAGCCCATCGATCAATTGCTGCTCGAAGAATATTAATTGCACACAGACAACATTAACCGCAGATAAACAATTACAACAACAGAGCTTCGTCAACAAAAAGTTAATATTTTGTAATGAGAAAATTTTCACTGCATTTTTTAAGTCCGTTTTTGTGATAATTACTAGGTATTCTATTCCGATTCATATGATTTTATATTATGTTTATTTTTATTATTCTATCCTTATAAGAACGAATTCACTCATCTTCTTGGTTAACTCATAATATAGTTGCGTCATTTTGCAGGAAACTTTTATTAGTTTTATATATATTTATCAAACCTAAAACTTATAACTATGTACTGCGTTATATTTGAAGCGGACGGAGTGTCCCGACTATTGATGGCCAAATAAAGTGGACAATCTTTTGTTTCGCCAGACGATACGACCGCAGCCATATTAGCTGGTGGTTCGAGGAGACGTGACGTCACCACGCCACGCACGGTCCGGTGAGGTCATTCACCCGCCAATGGACAATATCTAACCTTATCAATCATAAAATTATTAACTTTAAATTTACAACACAACTGTGTTGTGAGGGAACTAATTATTCGTCTACAAAAACTTAAAAAATATATTATTATTTAGATTAACAACTTAGATTTAAATGAAAGTATTAGAGTGCTACTCTAAATAAATACAAAACCATCAATGAGTTCGTTATGATTTTATAAGCTAAAGATGTTTTTTTATATGCGGATTTTTGATACTTACGGCGGATTTCTGAATCGAGAAAACTACAAAATTTCAATTGATTATTCTCAATAACTTACTTTTTTACATTTCATAAGGGAGAAGGTCCAAGTTCTATCTATCTGCTATTAACTAATCATTAAAAAATTAAAATCAGAAACGAAAACCTGTTTAAGTGACGTTTAAGATATCTTAAGTGCGGTTTGAGACGTGCTTAATTTTTAATTCTCAATTCAAAGACCGGGTGTTAATCTTCTAAGATTTAAAATCAAATCGAATGCACTGTTTGACGATTAATGTAATTTTCAACATCTAAACAGAATATTTCAATTAACAGACCACTGTCAAATAATATAATTTATAATTTTATATAATTTATAATAAAGCATATAATTTTAAGAAGGTTAATTTACTAATGAAATATGTATTGTTTCAATTCCTCCTTATTTTAAAACTAACGTAACTTTTTATCTAAATAAAATATTTTTTCCAAAGTACAAGATACTGCACGCATCCACGGGAATACATCTGGTACTTAACATTAATTCAAGTTCTCTTATCTATCAATCTGTACTGTCATGGAGATGTTTATTTAAATGGCCGCCACTAATTCGCCTATTATCGTTGGTGAAAATATGCCTCTACGTGTCTCGACCGCGATGCTCACGTATCCACGCTTACTGATTTTGTACTTTTCGTGTTTTTTTTTTTCTATCTTTAATTAGCCCAACTACATTTCGGGTAACGGCGCATTGAGTTATCGCTCGCTGTTCTAACTACGATAAGGAATGGCTCTAAATTAGGTGAAGCCATTTATAAATTTTGATTCTAAGTCGGTTTTTACTGGAGTAAAAATGTTGTTTTTTTTGGTAGCGTAGACGCGGTTCGCCGGATGTGGCACGGTAATTCTTTATGTTAGCGTTTGTTATAAAGTATGTTGGGAAACGTTGATAATTTAAATGTCGTCACATATATGTATAACTCTGATGCCCAAATAAATGACTAAAGTTTTTGTGTAATGGGAATCGAATATGTGAAGGTACCGCGCCCCGACAGACTGTGAACTCACATCGGTTAAACTCATTTAACGCAATAATCCTGTCGGAACTATTTCAATTACCATACATGGGTTTCTAAAGTTTCAATTAAGAACTGTTACAATTGTAAATTAAGCATTTTTGTTATATATACATTAGAAAAGTTGAAGAAAAAAATAAAGTTACTATGTCTTAAAATGTGCCCAAGTTAGGTATCGATACATCAACAAAAAACTTTTTGCACACAAAACAAATAAATAAATATTATCGCACTTTGTCTTATCACATCGTAGAGCGTATTAGAATTATTTGCTAGAACAAATTTAAAAGTTATTTTGTAAAAAAAAATAAAAGGTAATTTTATCCACAATAAACCCGGGAGAACATTGCATTCCTGTAATGCAATGTTCCCCCGGGTTTATTTTGGATACTCATACTCATGCATTGATACTCAATGCATTAGAGTACCCATCGTGATAAGAAATGTTAGATAATAATTGTGTCACTGCATTAATTGTGTCAGCAACTTGCAAACACACAGATATAAACACGTCGACACGTTCAAAACTTGAATCAATAATATATTCATAACTGAATATAATTAGAATTTACTTATAATTATTCCATTATTGATTTCTAGATCTGATATTATCAGCCAGTTAGTGCCTGATTTATCGTTAGCAATATTGAAACATCGTCACGAAGGCTATATATGGTATTTAGTTAATAATGATAAATATGTAATTATTATTCCCGTCTAACCTTGATACAATCTGCAACTATTAATAAAATTCCTGTACAAAATCTCCACTAAAGAATAATTGGTTTTACTAATAGAAATAAAAATAAAATAAAAAATAACAATAATCAGTAGAAAAATTCAATTTATCTGACGATTCTACCAACTTTCACAGTTTTTGACTATAACTTGCTATGAAAGTTGTAAAATGAAGCATTGTAAAGTTCAGTAGTATTCTAACATCTATAATAAATTATCTTAAAATTATTAGTAAGAAAAGGTATTTTATCACTATTTTAATGAGATTTTCGCCAATTTAGAGGCCAATATTGAATGTCAGTCTCACAATAACCATAATAGTAAGTATTGAGTATGATCTTCTGGGGTTCCAGCTGCATATAGATATATAATATGAAGAAAAAACGAAGAAACTTCCGGTAAAAATGAACAATAGTTGAAAAATGTAGTTTTCTTTTTATAGAAATAGACAACAGTTTTGATTTGCTTACTTTTATATGTTAAAAGTGCAATGCAACTATAATAAAATAATTTAGTGACACAGTGTGTGGTGCGCGTACGTAACTAGTCGTAGTCTCGAAGGCTATCCGCGTCGTAGCTCACCAGTGAAGGCTCAATGCTAACGCCACCGCCGTCCACATACCAACACCGTGCTAAAATAATAATTATATTATTTTGATGGATAAATAGAATTAAATTCAAATAATACGCGTTTATGTTTTGTAAACTTTACTGGGTTGAAGTAAATGCTACGACACGTTTGCGTCATCCTGAAATAGACATCAACGCGATACTGAAACTTTCGTAGGACACATTTTTTTTTAAATTATCAAATATTCTTTATAATAATCGAATCAGATGAACAGAAAAATATAACACCTTTTGAATTTATAGAAATGATAGAAAATTGACAAAATAAAATAAAAAGGAAATTTACAAAAATATTATTATAATAAATAGAAGTAATTGGGTACCACAATATGTCAACTTTCTTTAATTAAATTTAAACTTAATTTTTGATAAATTAAGTAAATAAATACTCATTTCATTGGTTCAGAGCCCCAGAATGGGTCTTGGTCTGACATCACTTAGTCTCGCCAGCGATGCTTAGGACGACTGAGCAGAAGAGGGCCGTTCGGTCGACCCAAATATGCCTTCTTGGCACTCCGATCTTCCTTTATCCGTTCGGTTCGATATATATGACCCATCGGAAGTGTTTGGCTTTAATTTCTCCAATTATTTTCGGCTCGGATACAAGGTCAATCTCGGAATTTTTGTGAACTCTCCAGTACCCGTCATAGCAGTTTTCCCCCAATAAAGCTAAATCATCAGCGTACTCCACCACCTTATGACTCATAACTCTCCTTATGACGCTTAACTGGACTTTGAAAATCCCTGAGTATGGCATTGAGTGCGACAAAGTGAAAACTTCGTACGTATTCCCAACGGTTACGGTTTGGACGGAACCCAGACTGGTAATCACCCAGTATTTGTTGCGCATATGGTTCCAGTCGTGTGAACATTACGTAGGAAAGTACCTTTATATGCGGTTATATATATGTAGTAAATAAATATGACCCTTTATAGAACTCAACGTGATATTCTACATCTTTTGGTCACCTACCCAAAGACTGGTCTATTCGTAACTGCATTGCATAATAAAGCAACACGTGACGTATTGTTTGCATATTTATCAATCAAACGAAGTATAAATTTTTTTCTTATTAAAAATAACCTTTCTCCATTAAGAAGACCTTCATTGATTTTATTTAGTTTATTTACCATAAACAGGAACTTTCATAAAGCTCTGACCTCCAATAATAACAGTGAGCAATAAACCTTGCCACACTAACGTCGCCGTAAACAACAACGCAGCTGTTCCCATCGTGATCGCGGCATCAGGCGGCCTACGCGCACTACCACACCGCACCACAGCACCACCCCACACCACACCACACCACACCACACCACACCACACCACACCGCACCGCACCACACCGCACAACATCGCACGACACCACACCACACCACACCACACCGCACCACACCGCACCACACCACACAGCGACACAAACATGCCTTTATTAAATAGTATCACCTATTCAGATAATCTGATAAACTTACTCAATTATAAATAATAATCAACATTTATATTATAAAGAGATAAAGATTCTAACTATGCTGTTTGTTTGTAGAGTGTAATCTGCGGATAGAAATGCTGAACCTACCATGGAAATTATTTCACCTACAGGAACCTACTCAGTTCCTTTTCGGGCTAAAGATGAGATACCCGAGTGACCCTAATACTTTACCAATTTGACTCGTTCTACTTATATTTCCTTTTTGTTATTTTCTATTTATCAGATATTTAAACAAAAAGTAACAAAAGGTTGTTGCTACCTCGCAAAAAAGTTTTCTTTTTTAATGACATGTTTTAAAAATTCGTTGTGTATCGTATTCCGACATGTTAATGAGGCAATTGATGGCGCTCACCAATACGGCGGCGTTTGCGCAACTCGTCGACAACCGACGACCAGCGACCAAAGACGACGGGCGACAGAGTAAACGGGGTGATCAATCGCCGGTTACTGCTCACCGACCGCCTTATTTTTGAATCATTCGTCTCGATTTCCCTTTTTCTTTCTTCATTTTTATTATGTCTGTTTTTTCCAATGAATTTATCACCCGAAGTAAAAGAGATATGAAACTCAAAACTTTTTTTAAGCATTTTTCATTGAGAATATTTATATTTAACTCGAGCGATTCTTTTGCATTCTTAAATATATAAAAATAATAAAACAAAATTTATCTTCATGAAGCTAACTAAAATACATACACACGATTGTACGTCAGGCTACCACAATATACCAAATTTCTGCAATTGATTTTGAACCTTATCTACAATGGAGAAATTTCAGTTTTTTTTTAAATATAGATACGAACTGTTTAATAACGAAGTAAATTTTTACTTAAGTCATATAACACGACATGATTCCAATAGAACGATTCAATAATAAGTCCCCTGTTTCTGGCGTCAAATACAAAGGTGACACAACACAGCTAGATGTGATCGATGTCCACTGTTCATGTGCCGCTATTAATTGTTGTTATACAGTTAATTACAACGCTGGACAGTGTCTTTCTTGTGACCAAATTTATTATTGATCACAGCGAGCCGTAGATACTGTGTGACAAGGGAATTGGTGTTTTATATCTCTTATCAATTATGACTTGCTCTACTGGAAGCTATACCTATATTTAAGTTTAGTTGGTCGCAATTTTTCAAATTTCAATCAATAAAATATTGCCGTTCTAACATAATATATAAATAAATCATCACTTAACTTTTTGTCTTCAGAATGAAGGCACAGAAAAAAATCTGTTAAAGCTTCTAAATAACTTATCTTTTAACTTGCCTTAATTGAATTAGATATCCGTTCTCTGCTTACTCTACATATTAAATATTCAATGTTTATAGACAGAAAAGCAATACAATTTGTTAATTGTGTTGTTTATTTTTCAAATTTTAATTGCATTAGCCAAAGCTTTCTATTAAAATAATAATCCAATGAATACATTTTTAAAATAAAAGTAAAACAATAAATTGCAAAAGTATTATTTAAATAGCTACATAGTAAGTCTACTTAATGCATAAATTTAGTCCAGGTTAGTTGTTGCGAATTTATAATGTTTAATACAGCGTATTAAATATCAATATATACAAAAAGTAGCTCGTTGGCGTAGTGGATAAGCGCCGCGGCCCGCGATCGTAGTCGTTAAGCAACTTTCGCAAGGGTCAGTCACGGGATGGGTGACCAAAAAATTACTATCTCGAGCTACTCCGTGCTTCAGAAGGCACGTTAAGCCGTTGGTCCCGGCTGCATTTGCAGTCGTTAATATCCTCCAATCCGCATTGGGCCAGCGTGGAGGGTCATTGCCCTTCCTCCTTAAGGAAGGCCTGAGCCTCTGCAGTGGAGACGTAAAAGGGCTGATGATGATGATGATGTACAAAAAATAATACTGCGGCCTTTATTGGTACAGCGGTCAATTTTCTTAACCGTTTTGTCACCCAAGCGCCATTATGATAATTTACCCTTTAAATTCGAATGTAATAAAATCAATTATGTGGCAGAGGCGTACCGATAAGTTGACATCTAAATACAATTCGTGACGTATGATATCAATAACAGGCCAACTAACGCGCAGTTGTGCTAATGTCGCGATATCCACCCATTACTATAGAAGGCGAACGAATCAGTTTTTAATTATACCAAAACTTCAACGTTTCCAACAGCTAACACTGTGTTAGAGATATGTGAAAGTTTGGGTACTTCAAGGGTAGGATTTGACACAGTGTTCGTTTGTGTAGCGAAGTGACGTGGTGGCCGATTGATCACCACTGATCGATCACTGTTATGACAGCGCAGTACAGGGTCGTTATTTATTGTTTGAGGTTTATAAGGGCGGGTGTTCACGGTATTTGCGGTGCGGAGCTGTGAAATCTTCCATTGTAACTAAAATAAAAGTTTACGTAATGATTATATTTTTAAACATTTATTTCAAGCAAAACTCAAACTACAAAAACGATAAATTATCCCAAAACGACTCTAGCTCAGCATGGTGCTGGTATTGTAATTGGTGATGTAAAACCGGTTTTTTAAGATATAAAAGACAGTAATATAGTTTTGATATATCAAGGATCTATGATCTAAATCAAATTCGAATAATGCTTGTGGTGAGTTTTCAAACACTATTTCCGCTTTCTATATCATTATATGGATTGATGCAATCCAGATAATTATAACTAGTGTACTTTCATTTAAAAATAAGAATCAATAAAGGTTGGACAACCACCTAAAGTTAGTTCTAGCATAGAGTTATATTCTTTTCTATATTAATTAAAGAATTGAGTTTATATTCTTTAAATTACGCCTGATCACTTCTTTCAAAACAGGGTAAACAAAGTTCACGATGCCATATCAATTTTTCTTAGATCTCTACTTCATTGTTCAGTAGGGTAAGTTTAAAAGAGGGTAATGCTATTGTGCTGACACCTAGCGGACGATTGATGACCGTCGGATTACTGATAACGGCCGCCCGATAACGTCCGGGGTTCGACTCCTTTATGGAATAAGAGGATTTTCTACAAGCTCATAGTAAGCTGGTTAAGTCTCGGTGACAATGATGACCCGAATGGGAGTCTGAAAAATGCGTTGTAAAATATACATCAAGTATTTATTATGGTCCGGTGCTCTTACTTATTTAAGTGATTGCATAAATATTTACATTATATTAAACTAAATTACATACATTGCTTAGATCTCAAGTCAGTGTGATATAAAATCTGAAATAAATAAATTGCCACAACTAACTTAAAGCTAATTAACATAGAAAAAAAAATCCCTGACCAGAAATCGAACATGGGATCTTAGAGACAGGCAACTGGGAAATAATAAAAATATCAAATTGAAATATTCAAGGGATTTTTATATGAAAATGTAACAAATATTAATTGTCCCACTTCGTAAGTTATCTAGAAAGCTACTAGGTAAACTATCTTCTACAATAAATAAATCAGGTAAAGCAATATACAACTACAAAGACGAAGCCGAGTGGTTTCATAGTAACGCCTAAGTTCCCGGATTCGATTTCGGGTCGGGTCAATCTAGAAAACAAACTTTTCTTTAATGTCTCTGGTTTTGGTGTAGTAGTACCTTAGTAACAGTCAGTCACTCAATAATACGTGCCTCCTCTTCTTGAAATCTGAGCTATGCATATGATGTAGTTGCATAATATCGCATTAATTATGCAAGTGCGTCCCTGCGACCATGTGAGCAAATCCGCGTGTAATAGCTAGTATTATAATGTCCAATCAAAACTGGACATTGAGTCTATTTAAATTGAAACAAAGACGCAGTTAGTTTTTAATTGTCTGTACCTACTTAGGAACTCCGTCACGGACGAAGATAATGATGTGTTTGAGTTTAACAACAAAAAAATATATATTTCACATGTTTATCGCGGCACCGGAAACATAAAGAGTACGGCCTGAGCCCCACTCGATAGCAAACGTGTGAAGGAAACCTTGTATTTGGTTCTTAGAAAAAACAAAAATAACACTTATTAAATAAAAAATAGTTTTTTTTACTTAAAGAGATATATTACAAAAGCGTCGGCTCCAGGCGCCTGGGATATGAACTAGCAAGAAATCCAGCTGTGTGTGTTATTACAAGTTTCTAGAGTCCTATGACGTCTCATGCTAAGCATGATTTTTTCCTTACTCGTCCTATTTATTTCATACTCAACCCACAACAATAATTTCATTTTGAATTCCGAGTTCCTAGTTCATCTTATTTTAAAATCTAAAAATATTACATTTCTGTGTACGGTCCGAACAAAAATTATATATTTGATTATATATTATTGTTTATTGTTGTTCTTGTAGATAAAACCACAGGAAACAATAAAATTATATATTGGTGTTAGTAGACTTCCCATGTCCGAAATTTTTTATCTGATAACGTCACTTTATTCCAATCACTGGAATAAGCAGATTAAACACTAATATCTTAATTTAATTATCCGTAAATTTATTTTGTTGGTATTGAAAGACTAACTTCACAATTTAATAAGCTTGATATTTTTCGTGCACGCGTAATTTACCGTAAGTACAAGCAATGGTGGAAGTCGTTAAAAGATTTACTATGAAATCAAACGCATATCGTCATAAAACATGTCAAAACAAATAATAACTTTAATTTATTATTGCAGAGAAACGTCTGCGATTGAAAAATTGCACTAATTAAAAACTTTAATACTTAACTATTTTGGAATCGCAATAAATTCTTCTTAAGCTGTCTTTTACCGCAAAACGTTAGAAATCAGTAATCCAATGACCTTTTGGTCTGAGCAAATGGTCTGTGAGGTCACCGTGGCCATTAAATATCGTTAACTGTTATCCGGAACTCTATTAGTTTTAAAATCATTTATTTTGAAGCCTTACCTGTCTACGATAGTTTGGCACACACATCAAATGTGAAAATTCTAGTTTTTGTTTTTAAGAGGTAAATATACTGTATATTTTTAACATATTTTTGCATATTGCTATAAAATTTGAAAAATTAGAGGGTTTTAGAGAGTATGATAATAAATAAATAAATAAATATAAAAAAATATTTAACAACATCACATACATTGCTCAGATTCCAAGATGAGTAGCTAAAGCCCCCGTATTATGGAGTATCTAAGACAACGAAGGTACCACAACACCCAGACCCGAGTCAATATAGAAAAGTTCATTTTCTACATTGGCCCGACCGGGAATCGAACCCGGGACCTCAGAGATGGCGACACCTTGAAACCGGCGTGCGAACCACTCGGCTACTAATATATGAACTAAAAAGCATGAAATTTTTATATTTGAATATTCTTTAACAAATCTTAAAATCCAGCAACACACATAAATAAAATATCGCTATACAACTAAAGTTACTATTACTTAAAGTAATTGATGATAATATCTTTGTAATTTAAAATATTGATGTGTGCGGTCGGATCATAGACAATCCTTATCTATACATGAGACAAAAAATCCACCAACAAAGATTTATGGATTGAATGCCATTAGCAATTTTATCACCTTACTAATGTTTTCCGGGTCTTCATCAAAATGGAATTCCCATTCAGGAGAGACAGGAAAACTATCTTCTCTTATCTGAAACAAAAGATATTATACGTTTATACAAATGACAAAACAAGAGTAATTGTTTTGCAATGCTAAATTAAAACGGCAAAAAGGTTAACTAAATTGGACAATAGCTATTTAAATTAGAAATCATAAACTAGGATTAGTAACTCAGGAGATTTATTTATAATTTAAATGTTTTGAGATATCGCCCAAGATTTCTTGAAAATTTAGCTACGGATCTTAAAAAACAATAAACCCGAACGGCATAAAAACGAATTTTAAAACATACATGAAAAAATTAACTTTAATCAAAACTGAAAACAAAGAAACAAGCCCAGTACTTTAGAATTATGTTAAGTAATACAGAATAGAACGACTCACAATCGGGGCCCATTTGGGAAGATTTGATTGGTAAAATTTGAATGGGCCCCGACTGTGAGTCGTTCAAACAACTTTAAATCGTTAAATATCTGAAACTATTATTTAAAATGGAAAATGATAAAAGGAACGTAAAGATGATGAATGAACCTGGATTTTAAAATACATATTCAACGACACCCGACTTGATATAGTTCATCGATTTTTTTTTTTCATTTAGACAATATGGCGTCTGGTTGGCGCTGTGATGAATTTTGATTACTGTCATGTCTTTAGTGACACTCGCAAGGTTAAGACGAATCGATTGACGTAAGAATCCTCAAAATCGGCCTACGCATTTGGTCTCTAGAACATAGAAACATACATACATACATACATAGACTGATAAACACATTACCCTCCTTTGCGTCGCGCATTCGAGTAAAAAGGGTATTTAATTTGGAGAACTTAAAAATAAATTAAAACATTGCATCAATACTATTACTATGGTTGTTCTTTTTATAAGACATGAAACATGTTTGTTGAGAATGTTATTTAAGTACCTCTGGCAATTTGAAACCTCGGTAATCAAGTTAATGTGCTATTATAACATAAACTATTGCGTATGTTTATCAACAAAACAATACGCCGGCATTATCAAGATGGCTGCTTACATTAGGAAGCCTGGCTTGATTTATTGTGTCCGTTGCCTGCCACTGTAACGCTACACTGATGTTATACACCACTAATGCCTGCCCCGCGGCTGTCTTCGCCTTTATCTATATAGAATACAAGGTTATCTATACTACTTGCAACAAAAATTTCGGTACAGTTAGTTGAACAAACTTTAAATAGTTTGTCGCTCGTATTGCAAAAGAATAAGTAACACGAAATGTTATAAATGTAGAAATAGACGTTACTCTACACTATTGAATAAAAAAGTATGTCAAATATCAAGTGCCATCTCTTTATTTACCTTTATCTTCACGCCGTATCCCTAGCGGAGTAGGCAGAGAGGATCAAGTGCTACAAGGCACGGTTCTTAAATACATCTTTCGCCTCCGCTTTCTTCTCCTTTTCACAGATGCTCGCCTTTTGTTAAACCCATATACTAAACAAAGTTACTCGATCACTTAGACTACTCTCTGGCGCGAAAACTGTTTTAAATAGCTGAATTAAATTGTTTGTGCAATAACTTTTGATTATATTTACGAACGGACGTCTAAACAAATCCGATTGCCTTATGTATGCTTTGTGGGTTCTTATAGTACCTTATCTGAGTATAAGTCGCTATATATAAATTGTATTTGAGATTAGAAGTTGTTTTGTTTTATAGTATTTAATAGAATTGCGCAGTCAACTGCCGCGTGGACTTTCACACACGTTAGGTAGTGTCCTTGGCGCGTGCGGCGTGACGCTACCAAGGCGCTTCCTCATACAATGCCTGCGTGTTAAGCAGGGTGCATACTACTCACTTTATCTTACTAATAACACACACATACACGCACAAACACAAGAATTAATTCATTTATAAGAAACTCTACACTATTTTTATTTAATAGAGATGAAGGTTGGCATCCAATAATTTGTCAAATAAAAGCTCAATCCAAATCAGACATTGCAAAACCAGAAGATACCGTTAGTTCATTCTGTAAATATTAAATCAAAGGGAGCAATTTCCCCTTTTTTTCTGTCGGAGTGTGTTTTGCAAGTTCTTCTCAGAGAAGACTCCCAAAGTTGGAATTGGTGGCAGATTACTGTAGCCAGGGGTAAATAAATAATTCAAATGTATTTTTTAAATAATTCAATAAATTAAATTTAAACGTTGCCATAAAATATTCATTTTTTATATTGTGAATCTGTCCCATAGTATTGGTTTTTTCAGGTAACTGTAATTAAATTATACTGTTAATTAAAAAGATAATCAACACCTTAGTAATTCCTAACCCCCCGAATGATATTAAATTTGAAAAGATATCATGATATGTAATATTAACAAGATCTGCTAGTGAACGACAAATCTTTGTACTGGATATATTAGTGACTCGGAATAATTTACAAGACAAAAATTTGACATAAAGTACTTGTTGCGAATCGGATTAACACTAAATAATTTTTGTAATTTAAACTGATGTAGTGTATTTTAACAGAGTTACACAAGCACGTAAAACACTCTGGATTTTGACATATTTGTACTATTATGCTGCAAATATTTCAAATACTTATATTTGAATTTGTGTATTCTATATTTAAAGGATTTTATAAATACTTTACTTGCTTACATTTTTTATTTTTACCCGTAACCAGCTGTCATCACATTTATAGACAAAAAGGAATACTATGGTGTGTACGAGGCTTTAGCTATAGCACAAACAAAGGAAAACGAGCAGCAGTAGCCAATATCGCTTCCTCGTTCACGATAACATATTTTACAACTAAACTAGGCACTTGGCTTCGTTTGCATTCCGTGGTATATACTTTTACGGCTTGTGTGGGATGTACTTACTGAGCTTGACATACTTCAGTTACATATATTTTAGTCATAAGGATAATGAATCGAGCTTGCTAGAAAAAAAAATCGTCACAGAAACAATATTCTACTAAAACTACTAAATGATATTATGAATATGATTATATAATGTATTAATAATTATTATTTTTTATGTAGAGATTATTAAAATCTGCTGCGTAATCCTTGCCAGATTATAATAAAAAATATTAAAACAAAAATATAATAGTATTAAAACTTCATACGTGAAAGTTTTGATAAAGTAACGTGTAGACTGACAATGCTTCGAAAATGGTTCATACCTATTATAAAGTTCGTTTAAAGCGGAAACTACATCGTTTTAAGTCTATAACAACAAAATAAAAACGGCTTTTAAACGGCTCCTATTTCTAATAAAAGTCAAATGTTATTAACTTTATCAATCAACATCACATCCATCTACGATACTACGTCTGTCTGTCTGAGGTCATTCTCGCACGTGGGAACACCACAACAGACAGACGGACGGAGAGACAATAGACTGATATCGTGTTGAGATAACCCTCGTATTATACTCCTGATGACGACCAGTTTCGGTTTATATGTTTTTGGACGTTTTTATTAATTTTAATGTTCTCTTGTTTCGTATAAAATTGAACTTCCTGAGTTTTGTTAGAATAAAATTTTGTTTGTTATATTAATATAATATGTTCCATAACAGTAGATTTATACCTATTATTTGTCACTAGGTTCTATAAATGAGTTTATCAGACCTGCAATCTCAATTTAGACGGATTAAAAGTAATTTAATTCAGAGCATTTCGCACATTTTTCCTCATAATTTTTATGTCCGTAATTTAGATTTGAAGATCTAATGTATGTACATACAGATAAAGAAGTATGTTCATTGTTTAAAAATGTTTGTAAGGATTGCTTATAATATGCAGTGGTAAGTTCTAGTTGCCTGTCCTCGCAAGTGATGATTGATGATGACGATGATGAAAAGCCAAAGCTTCGAAGGTATTTATAATTGAAAAGAAATAAACACGTTTATGGACTGCACAATTTTATAAAAATAAAATAATTCAACTTCAGATTTAACTTATGGACGCGAGTGCAGAGTCAATGAAAAACATAATTTTACAAAAGTTATTGTACAAATAATAAGTTATGTTTATTGTTAAAAAAAAAAGTAAAAAATGTCATTACTTTCACTACAGAACAAGAAGAAAAAATAACTATAACTATCTGGAACAGGAAACCAGTGTATCTCTCTCGATATCTTAGATCACTATGTGACAGTAACGTAAACTTTTAATTGCAGCAATTACGTCTGGGAGTTTATGGGCGGTGCCAGGCATTGTCTTCCCACGGCTGGGCTTATCTAGATTTGGTCGGTTCATGGCCTTGCCGCCGCCGTGACCTCCGATTCTCACATTCGTCATAGCATTTCCGATTGTGCGACTTTTGATTTTTCCTTGTTCCTAGTGAAGATGTTTGTCTTTTATCCAATATAGTTAGACATTTGGAATACTAGTTTAGCAAGATATATAGTTTTATTATTTGTTTAATATTTTTACTTTTAAGTTCCTCCTAATCAATCTTATTAATGGCGAATAACTTTATCATCTTCCTGGCTGTTGTATACGCATACGCACATTTGGCAAAGATATCGACAGATATGTGAAAATAGGAAATAATTGCAATTTTCAAATAAACTACAAATGAGCAGACATAAAACAGACTATAATATATTCAGTAATCTTAATATGCCACAGAAGGGGGTATTCTATTTGCACATACATACTTTTGAATTCGATACCTTAAAAAATCGATTTCCACTTGAATATACTCCAAACTTTTTTATTATAAAGAAACGAGAAGACAACCTCGTAGCAAAATTCAAAACCAATACCAATAGTTGCTCGTTTAAAATTACTCGCTTGTGCTTCCAATTAATATAAATCAAGTTGAAAAAGTGTTTAATTATGTTTTTCAAAATATAATGGTTGATATTATACTTAGATCTCATCATATCTTTAATATTTAGTTATTTATTAAGAACCAGTATTACCAAAAATATAAATACCTAGTTTCTTACTAGTCACTTGTATGATATAAAACATCGATTGACCCAATCCTTTGAAGTCAACATATTTATATGCACATGGATATGTTTCTATACACCTACGGCGAGTATTAATATAGACATATTAACATAATAAAAACTCAGATAATAACAAAAGGCTACTGTTAAAACGTTCCAAGAACAGGTCAACGTAACGAACAAAAATCCTGTGACATCTGTTATCGAGGCCCGCATCTTGGCCACAATAAACACTGGCACAGAACGTCGAGCAGATCTAAGATACCTGCCATTGTCGACAATCCACTCAAACATTATCGAATCTGACCTAATCGGATCTTACTAACAATACAACGCTGCTGTCGACGCCGCGAAAACTCATTTTGAAACTTACGCTGTATGTAATATGAGTGTTAATGTCGGTAAAATTAAGGCAGCATACAAATATGTGACACAAGGATTTGTCTTCAGCGTTTAGAAATAAACGAGATGTTGATTTTGTTATATAAGTTGACGGGATTTAGATTCATGTCTGTCATGCACTGGAGGATTTGGTTGTAATAAAAGAATCGATTTGTTTTCGCGACTTATTTGATGAGGATTTCTCCTGTAGGATAGGATCTGCATCCGGGAGCTTAATAACTTGGCTATCACTATGTGTCACTCACTGTTTAAAAGTTTTCCGATGGCGGCTGTCTTTCTGATTGTGATAACCAAAAAACATATCAAGTAGATGTTCACACTTTTCACTAATGAGCAGATTACATTACAAAAAAGTAGCTTTGCAGGGTAGTTATGGACATTAAAGTTCTGTTTAAATTAAATGATGAAGAATGTTGGAAGATTCGAAATAGTGTTCGACGACCGGAATCTACACTTACAAAATTGTGATGATTAAAAAAACCTATTTACTTATATTTCGTTATAAATGTTTAATTTGTATTATATGTAACCGCGCTACTATAAAAAAGAACATGAAATTTATAGTCGTGCCCTAGTCAACATTTTTTATTCATAATTGCTTATCTTTATATAAGACGGTTCTCTAACCACTTTTTGTTTAAGCATGAACTCATTCGAACAATGAATGAATTGGGTACATTTTCAAAGTTGTCAGAACGTGTCGTATAAGTTAGAAACTATTTAAATTAAACTCTTTGTAGTTTGAAATCTCCAGTGCGAAGAATTAAAACGTATAGAGAGTAGTTGTTCAAATTTTTAATAGGAAAGTCCCCACCAGCCATCCTTGTTTTATACTTTACCGTAGCCAGCTGCGGTGTATGCGTTGTTAGCTTCATCTTAATTTTGAAAATCGCCACTATTGGGTTATCTGCCCTATTCCCTTCCTCACAATATGTAAGTAATTTTAAATTACTAGCTTTCGCCAGCGGCGACCCTAGGGAAATGTTAAGTGGGATAAAAATCAGCTAATTCCCTATCTGTATACCAAATTTCATCAAAATCCGTTCAGTAGTTTCGGCGTGATTGACCGACAAACATCTAAACATCCAAACAAAGAAACTTTTACATTTATAATATTAATAGGATAATAGCATAAACTCTGATTCTTAAAATTATTTGATGTAATATAAGACTAATTAAATAAAATTGTCTTATAACTTAAAATGGAATTAACAATTTATATTGTTATCAATATTGCAATTTTACAACATAGAACAAGTTGAAATGTTGAGAATGTGTCCAAAAATACAAAATTATTACTCAATTCTTGACACATCTAGGACTGTGGGCGGTTATAAATGGTCTCTGGCGATAATATTAAAACTGTCTCATAAGGTAGGTAAATTGGCCCATAACTCGGTCCATATTGCTGCTGACCAAAAACAGATTTACAAATATTCTTGACATTTCTTATTTATGTATGACGTCATCGTATAACTTTTGAAATATATCGTTATGATCCATTTTTCTATCATTCCAAATAAGTAATAGTAATCTTAACAATCGCACAATTTGATTTGATGATTTGTAATAATAAATCCCTCTATGATGATGGAATATTGATGCCTCACCCCGGCAGTAATAAAAGTAAATAAAAAAAGCATTAGAATAAATCACATACATTACTCAGACCCAAAATAAGTAGCTATAGACTTGTATCACAAAATCTGATGATGTTTTCAAATAGTTTAATTTTTAATCATTAAACCCACTAATCTTAAATATCAAACTCAATATACACTGTATGGTGTCTTACATTCTAAATACATAGTTTTTTTCTGATCCATTTTTAACCTTTTACCAGGACAATGTTATAGTCCAAGTTAATGATCTAGAAAATTATCTTTTTTTCTAGCAAAGTTTTCGAACTCCTACGAAGCTCTAAAAGTAAGGTATCGATGCTGACCTTCGCGGCTATTTTTTTACACTTTAAGTGTAATTAACAATGTTTTTATTATCACCAGTGTTATAAGTGTAACGATTGTTTCCCCGAGACTTTACCTACTTAAATTTTAGCCGATATCACTTGCGTATGATGTAGCTTCTTGATGTAGCGTGATAGAATTTATAAAAACAATTAAATATTTCCTTTTTATAATGTCAGTAAAGATGTACAAGTTTATTATAATGTAAAATAATCTTTGTATAAAACATAAAAAGATAAATGAAATGTTATATAACCAGTTATGAAATATATGTAATAAGTATATATGAAATACACTAATCAATAGTGAACTGCCTTACCTCGTACAACACAACAACATTGTCATAAATGGCCAATAAACGAAGTGAATTGAATATTCATTAATCGTCATTATCTTTATAATTTGTTGATCTTTATCGAAAAAATTATTTCGAAAAAAAGCCGTTATTAAGATAAAACTATCGTACAAATAAAATTTTAACGGGAAAATTCAGAAACAATTTGTGTTTTGTACTTTTTTTTAAATTTTCAATACCATTATACAATTTGTAATTATTTAAGAAAAATATTAAATGAGACATTTTTCGTGTCACTCACCTACGTACATAATTGTCATCTATACTAAGACTCTAACTAATTTAAAAAGAAAAGATTCGATTGCTTGTTAATTTGCATAAAATAGACTCCAAAACTAATTTTAAAATTCTTTCACCAATTTATTTTATTTTATTTGTATTTAAAACAACAAACAAACAATATTTTTACACAGTCAAATAAAATAATATAAACAATTTCACAAATCAATTAAGTTTCCACCATAAATTAATTCACAAGAGCATGAAACGTGTTAGCACGAACGAATAGTTAAAAATAATAAAATAAAAAAAAGAATGAAACAAACATTGGAAAATATGAGAATCACAGATTAATCATTGAGTATTCCTCTCAACTTTTTCCTAGAAACATAAATACAAAATATTAAAAAATATGTCAATCGAGTTAAATTTGTTATTATAAATATTACAAGTTCTATATAAAAATGTGTTAGCAGTGTAATTCGTTTTAACAAGAGGAACACTGAATAAAGCTTTACTTCTAGAGCTTATCCGGGGACATTTTATGTAAATATTACTGATAAGTGAGGACGAGTCAATCAGATTGTTTAAGATCTTATACAGAAAAATCTGATCCCTCTCGCAGCGGCGCTTGCAAAGGGACTTTTTGATTAGTTCATCACTATTATCTTTGCAATGCGAACATCTAAATGATATATGCTTTACAAATTTTAATTTTTTTAACCTATGGAAATTATTTTATACGCTGGTGTCACAGGCTTTAATTCACGTAGACGAAGTCCCGGGAAAATGTCTAGTCGTCTAAACTATATACCTCCTCAAAAATGTGCGTGTCTAAAAAGATAAATGATAAATGATCAACTCTGTGAATAATGTTCGACCATACAGTTGCACCATAACATACAGCCCAGGCAGGAGTCTGGTCGGTTCGTCCCCATTACAGTGTACAAAACGTCGCGCTAATAACATAACCAGCATTATGGGGCACGTCTCCGACGGCGCGGCCATGTCGTCGGCGAGCTGCGCGGGATCAGGCTTAATCACGCATTTTTTTGAGTTTACGCTTTTTATCGATAAGGGATTAATAACAGGATGTCGACACAGATTCGGTTGCACCGTTATGTGAAGTGTTCTGTTTGTGTTTCTTTTTTAATGTACATTACACAATCTTGCTACCAAATCCAAAATATAACAATTACAAAATATTAATTGTCAAGCTTACTTTATTGATATATTTTTAATTATGTCGGTACACAATTTAAAATAGAAAATACTTGATGACAAGAACAAAGATTAGTTCAAAATTACATTTGTATATTTACTAAATGTACATACATCAAAATGAATGATTTGGGGCCAATATGGGTAGTAATTCTATTAACTCCAGCCCTCGGAATTTCTTCGGACATAGTCAATGATGGATGCTCGAGTGTCCTTCACTCTTGTCTCATATGTTTGATAAATTTTTATCTGGAGCAAAATGTATAGTATTGATATATAGAACCCGCGCGTGAGGCCAATATACGATAGACGTTTGAAAAGGAAGTGTTCGTTTCGGTACGTTCTTAGATAAAATCAGATACAGTGTTTTCGGCCCCTTGTTTGATGCGAGATCCGAAACACAATACTTTCATCTCTTTAAGTTACACTTCGAACATTAGTGATAATTAAATAGTCTTTTTTAAGTTGTACCTAGTTTTATATGAACGGAAACCTTGATAACTTAGAAGCAAACTATGATATTTGGAGAGGAATTTTCAATTTACAATTAAAATGGTACTTGTATAACAAATGCATGACATCATATTGACAGCGACAGATTTGGAGATATTGGGTTCGATTATAAGGTCGTTTAGATTAATAGCCTTTCAACTGTCGATATAATTAATAAAACAAAATAAAAAATGATATTTCATTTGAATTTTTCATTAGGTATTAACCTTTGGTTATAAAATTACTCTCGATGAACCATTTTGCTGATGTTACCTTTCTATATTGAAATAAAGTCCATGACAATTAACCTTATTTGACACATTTTTATCCTTTATAAACTATATACATCTTGCATGGCATTGTCTTAATGTCTATAGTAAAATGTATTTGATACTTAATGATATTATTTCATTTGATTTACGTTATGATACTTAATGATAAAACTTGTATGTAGCCTGCTATTTGTTAGCACAATATAAAACAATTATCATTGTATTATATTACTTTATGTTATTTATGACAGCACAGCTGTGTTTATTTTATTACATATCAAATACAGAAGAACACTTGAAAATTTCAATTGGTATGAATCTATCGAGACGTGATCATCGAATAGATGCCATCCCGAATGAATGGAATAATGACGTCACTCCTCTCATTCACTACCAAACTCATTGCACTATAAGTGGTACACTCAAGGACGGTGTACTCACATACTCACGTAAATGTTGTGATAGCGCTCATTTGAATAAGACAACATATACTATTGCCTAATATAAAGAAACTTATTACGAAATATATACGCAGAATCAAAATAATAAATACTTAAAACAGGACATAATTAATTTTTGAACGAAAATCGATGGCAAGATTTTGCTTTTGATATAAAACTATATGAATAGTCAGCCTTATTCATATCGTAGACCCCGGTCAAGTCATCCAGACCAAAAGTAGAAGAAAAGAAGACTCGGTATATTGTTTTCTTTACACTCATGTTTTGCAATATTTATTAAAAAAAAATACCAAAAAAGCTACGTCATCTCCATCCACTGCATCAAGATACAGCGTGTTAGCAAACATGTAGTTGCTAGTTTACAAAAATGGTTGATAAGCTAATTGCGAGCAACAGTAGCTGATTCTATCGGTGCTAACGAGCAATATCAGCGATCTATTCAAATCGCTCCTATAAATATTAATATCAGGCATTGAGGCATTACGTATTCACGAATTTGTTTAGTGGCAACACTCGATTGTTGTCTTGTTTTTATTGTCAGAGAATGCGCGTCCGATTTCGCCTCCGGTCATGAGAATTTCCGAATACAGGGTGTTTATTTTTTTTAGGTTTTACATGATAGTATTTTTTTATCGCTACGTTTCATTATATGATCAAATGACGTATCCATTCGATTAGCATGATATCGATTGTATAAACCACATTATCTTTTTGATAGTAACTCGAGCTGATAATGTAGTCTATGTCCAAAGAGTTCCGGATGGTATTTTATTCCTGGATACAAACTGATTCAGTTCAAAATAAAACTCCATATATTTTTTATTCAGTCTAGTGACTTGATTTGAACAATTGAAATTCCATTCAATACTTTTCATATAAACCGTGCGCTACCAAAATAGAGATGTTATAAGTGTCAACGGTTGCGTAATGCGATTCTATGGGTAGATAAAAGGCATTGTTCTCAAGCACGCCAGATATCTGTTACGGTGACGTGGAGGTGCGTGGGCGCCGCACCCCGCTTACCTTGAAGGTTTCACGCTAACCTATCGATATAAAAACTCAAGCGCAAATTCCGACGACAAAAAATAATACAAGCTAATAAAAATTCTAATCTCTACGTTTAAACGAAGCGCTTATATCCCCACAACACGCGATTTATTAACATTTACTTAATTGTAATCACCACCCTCGAATATAGATCACCCTGTGTTACTACGGTTTACGAGTATTTGTTTTAGTAATGAACATTCCGGGTTTTAAATAATAAAATTTATTCATAAGCCGGCACTTACCATATTTGAGTGTTCGAGCCGTCCATATGTATGAGTGGTTAAGATATTCTTATTTATGGGTGTGTGTCAAGGTCGGTGCCGGCGTTGAGGTATCATCGTTTTGCATAATATCAAATTATTTATTCGCTAAAACTGTCTGGTGTGCTCAATTTGTAATTCAAATAAATTCTCTGGGGCATTATTACGGCGCGTACCTCTTGTAATTGTAACGTGTTAGACGATCCTGTTGTAATTTTTTTTTTTTTCACTGATTTGAATATAGTCGATGATGGATAATGTCTGATGAGATGCGTGACACGGGCGTGTTAATTGTCTCGATAGGTTTGTGAGTGCGGGTTCGTTTCCAACGTTTTGCATATTTCATTCATTATGTTTGCGGTAGGTCGGTTTTTTGTTTAATGAATGGTTTTTGTTGTTTAAGTATGAACAAGTAATTGCGAGCTGCATGTATATCAGATATATGAGAAATTTAATGCAATTTCATTTAATGTACTTTTTCTAAATAGATAATTTCTGTGTTTATATTGTTAAAAAAACCATTAGTAACGTAGGATATGCAGGAAAATTTTCAATATTGTAAATATTGCAAAAAATAATACATTTTATTTATTTTCCAACACAGACATATTGTGTATATTCTCATATGGGATAATACTCGTAGTATTCAGGGACTCAAACATGAGATCTTAGATTAGTCACTATTTAGTTAGACCATTGTCACTAGTTTATTCGTGTATAAAACACCAACTCACGGTAGCAGCAACAATAACACACATATCGCGTCGAACCACGGTAATGACGTCACAGCCGGTGTGTCAAGTTCGTGCTGACTGTGACCGAGCATTAGCTCACTCGTTCCATTCTTTCTTCCTACTTTATGAGTACAATAAGTTCATAAATAGAATATTTGTCATGGATTTTAAAATGGCAAGTCAATTTAAACTAACCGTGTTCGAGTCAGATGTTTATTTCGAAACCGTTGAAGCGTACTTCCTTGAGCCAATTAAAACGAGTCTGACTTACCTTCCCCCCCTGCACTTGCTAATCTCCCCCCCTCCCACACGAGCTAGGCAAAAACTTGACGATGTGAAAACTGTTATCTGTTATTGTTCGTATAAGCGTTTGAAATTGTTAGGTACATTACAAGTCAAATATAAATTCTCTTATCATGAAGTCGTACTTACTAAGCTTATTTAAATTTTAATGATTAAGTAATATATTTTTAAAGCTTTTTTAGATTGAAATAATATTATATATAAATAATAAAAATCACGCGGCAGGCGTTATTAATTTATATGTAATTGTGTTTTAAGCGAAAGTTATTTGCTAAAGATGAAATATTTTACTACTACAAGTATAGTGATCGTGATAACTACCAATACCAGCAATCTTATGTATTCTCAGTTCTCACTATAAATATCTGTGAGTGCCTATGCTATAAGGCAATAGTAGTCAAAAGGGCAATCCTCTGTATATTGGCTTAGTGCTTCAAATTAGCACTAAAGCGGTCGCGACCGCAGCCGCGGCGGCCACTAGTCTCTTAAGTATATTTTTTATCTGTTAGCCAATAGTCGGCTTTCAACATTTTAGGTTTATCGAAGTAACAAGCGCATAAAGATGTGGTTTTCATTCGTATCCAGATATAGCTCGGTAATTATCATCGGGCGCACAGACGGGCGGTCCACAAGCGCCGACATGTTTACGGCGTGCCCGCGCCACCGCCGCCACCGCCGCCGCCGCCATACCCGCTGGATGAAATTTTCAACCGATTTTAATGCATGCGTATTGTTATTTTACATTTCTGTATTCTAAAAATTGAATTTTAAAACCAATCGAAGTCTGTTACGTGTTTAAATTATTCCTTTAAATGGAAATAACATTTCGTAACCGTATTGTTTTAAAATAATATTTCAGCGATAGGTGAGTTCACATAATAAAATTTCGTTGTTTATAAAATATTACCCAATCTTTAAAACATTTCCATCCATTGATACAAAAAATACTTAAATATTGTTTTAATTAAAAAATATATTAGAATTTATAAAACAAATATTAGACATTTACTTTGCTCCGATCCCAAATTGACTAGCAAAGCTCTGAACGATGTAAATGAACCCAAAATAATAAAAAAAAATTGTTAAGAGCTTTAGAGGAAAGCAGCCAAATATGGAATGTATCCGCAACGTAAAAACTGAAATTGCTTACCTAATTGTTATTTATACAACAAAACAATAAATTGAAATAAGCTAAGAAAAACTGTAAGCATATCGTGGATATGATTTATTTGGAATTTTCCAAATCCCCTTATCAGTAACAATTTAAAAGGAAATTTCACTATTCCATATTAGAGATATTAATCGACATCGGGTCAATTTTATCAACCATGTCAATAAATAGTCTAGAGTAAACCTTTCAAACGCACCACAATCGCTCGTCTGTTCAGCTTATATCCAATACCGTTCGATGTGTATCTAGTGTGTAGGATCGTCCGTTGCGATAGCGGAGACGTGTTTATTGCCGCCTCCAATATCGAGGTAGATATAAAAATTGTGAAATTCCACTATCGTTAAGCAGGCATGTACTCACCGTCGAGATCGGCCGGTCGCTCGTCTGTCCAGTTTCAAGTTTAGAATGTTAGGATGTCATGCAGGTGTCGGTTGCCTAATCGGTTGCAGCCTGCCCGAAACACGCCTGATAGGACGTCATTTTGGATTTATATTCGTTGTTGCTCTATTTTGCCGTGACTAGCTTTAGACTTAATAATGTACATATTTTTACCATATTATATTTTGATTAATTTTGCATCCACATTGCCAAAACGAAAATTATTCTTAATGTAAAATGCTTAAAAAATGCACTTGATCACTGGCACCCTGAGAAGTGTTGTGAATATTATATTCGTGACAGACCTGTGTAGACCATATCTTATGGCGCTCAATCGTCTCTGCCTAACCAGACAGATAAGACAGATTAATAAATAATGAAAATTATGTCGAACCGTAAAATAGACATGGAATGAAAAGAAATTATAAGATCCTATAAAAGTTGTGGAAATTTATAATACTCTACTGTTTTGTTATTAACTATAATTATTTTAAATCTAAGAATAAATAAATTATTATTATTTATTTATTTATAATATTCTACTATTGTTATGATAAGAAATTTATCTCTTTATCTATAAGAGCTGAGCATCGAACAGTGGACTTTCCGTCAGTGCATAGTATATGCCGCCAACTACTTGTTCTGTATACCGCTAACATGTTCAATGTCAGCTTTTTTCTATTAATAAACCAGTTTATAATCTGTATGCAAAGTTAATAAGCTTTATAAACATATCTGTGTTTTATTGTTATTAAGTGCAAAATGTATTAGCGTGCGTTGCGTGATACGTACACGTACTCTGTTTATGGTAATTATTACTAGATAAAAATATCTTAAATATCCTGTTGTAGGTATATAATACTACATCTAAACTCTAATATTATAAAGATAATAGAAAAACAGCCAGTAAGTAGATAAAATAACTAAAGAGATCTTTATATATTGAATTAATTTCCGGAAACTTAAGTAATATTAGGCTGCTTTTATAGATATGTAAAAAAAGTTATTATTTTTCATTAATAATTTTTAAAGTAACAACAACTCAAAAAAATATTATTATGGTATTTTATTGGTGAAATTACAGAATCTTAGTATTTCGATCTTATAAAATACGAATAATATAAATAAAGACATCTGAAATTAACGCGACACATTTTTCTAATTTCAATTTCAAAACCAAAGGCGAGTTGCTAACCCTGCAATGTGAACTATTTATAGTGACACTTTGATGTGACAAGTTCTTGTCAGTAAAATATTATTTTTATTGTTATGTGTAGTGGTCTGGACGTTTCTTTAGTCAGGTGACCGGTTTTGTACGGGAACTGACCGTCCATATAAGGCAACCAGAGCGTATATACTGTACAGAGAAGAGACATATGCGTTGCATATCTATTCGCGATGTAAAATAAATATATATACATATATGGGATATACAAAGAATTGCCTCGTTAAATTGAATACTAATGGATAGCCTTTAAACAATCTTATTTCGAAAATTAATTGTTTCGGAAACACATACAATTGTTTTTTATTTGTAACAACATAACAACATCATGCTAAAAGAGTATTAAAAATCACGAAATCACAAAAAATTACAAATTAATAATATTAATACATCAATTTAAAAGTGTTTTTATAATATCACGTTTCTTTTTTCTTTCTATAATAAGTTATGTGCATAAAAAGTTCCTGTTCACAAAACTATGAACAAATGACAATCTATTAAAAAATATGCATGCCATTCAACACTATAATGCTATATGTATAAATACATAGACAACTTTAGAGGATATTTAATCAAGGGCAGTAGTTATTATAATCGTCCAAGTGCCAGGGGCGCAGGTGACGTGCGCTCGGAGCGCGCATTTGGGAGCGGTTCCCAGTGTTGGACCATCGGGTGCAGTGTTTTCACAAGTTTCCCAGCGCACACCCAACCGGCCGGAACAAGGCAAAAACACTCCGCACCACGGTCAAATGAAGATGGGTAATTAGATGGTTTTTGTGCGGCCGATTGGTATTTTTTACCGCCATATATGGCCGCGCCTCGAGCCATTGCCCGTTGCGTTGGCTGGACATCAAATAATAACTCGACGTGAACTCGGCGCCGGCGCACGTAAACATACTATGTTTTTATCACAACATTTCTATTATCTCCCCGGTAGAACCAGATACTTAGTAATTACGATTCGTACCTTTATACGTTCCGGAGGATTAATTTTACGCCATAAGGTCGTCGTAAACAACGCCGTGCGCCCTACATGGCCGGCCAGTTTCGCGCGTATTAAAATCGATCGTACGCTGAATTATATTTTTATCACAAAATCCCAATTTCGCTTCAAATCGGCCATAAATTATTTAGCCTGAGGTGCGCCCGCCGACCGCGGCGCTCCGTGTTAATGGTTGGCGCACGGAAAAAAAAACGCTGTTAAATGAAAATGGCCAACAATTATTTTTATTCTACGTACGGACCTTCGGGAACCCCGCGGGGCCCGCGCCCAGAGTGATGCGCCTTATTAAATAAATAATTATCCATAATATCAAACGATCCACTTTAGCAATGGAGGTTTAAAAATGTCAATAGAAAAGCGTTAAAACGCGTTGACCTCCATTTTCAAAGATTTTAAACTATGCTATTTAATTAATCAAAGTACAACGGTCCTCGTATAAATGGCTAGGATGGAAGAGTATTAATTTATTATACCAATAACGATCTGCTGACCAATCCTCTATAATTCGAATACCTTTTCAACTGTGAACCGCAGTTGTTACAGTAACCTGGCACTATACTTATACTCCAAGAATACGAAGCGATAAACTTTTCACACTAAAATATAAACGCAAGCAATAGTATTTCTAATATAGTGCATCACTTATAGTTTAGCAAAAACAGCCGTTAGTAATATAGGTTCCGTATAGTAAAATCACTAATAAAGTAAAATAAAATGGATCATAGCTATGAATACAATAAAAATTCAGTAGACATAATGCATTAAGACCCTTGTCAAGCATAGCTCCAGTGACTGCTTAATATTCTAATTGTAAAGACTGAGCTAGTACTTTTTATTTCGTTAAAAACGCGTTATACAAGATATACTGAATAATACATTTGTAAAATTACGTTATAAGTATGATAATTATTTCACTAGATAAATGCTGTCAACACAGCAGCTGTTGCTCTTATAGGTATTTCTACACGTAAACGGCATAACCCAATATTCTTATTTATTTATAAAATATCACCATCATCAGTCTATTAATGACCCAGAAATGTTATAATATATCCTGGTAATAAATATTAAAACCGTCAACTACTGGATCATACATAATCTCATAGTTATAAGTAGTATTTCAACAGGTGAAACGGAGGATCACTAAAAACTTAATAGTACCATTCGATTTTATGACGAATGTCAACTCAAATAAGCTGCGAACTAATAAAACAGGAGGTTGGCTTGTTTTTACGACGGTGGCGTCTATCTCCAGGAGTTCCAGGACACATCAGCAATACACTGATCTTATCTAACTTTACGTTTTCAAAGCTGTTATCAGACGCGGCACTGATTGTAGTCACATCAAAACTTTTTTTTAAATCGAAATGAAGTAAGAAGTTTGTATTACTAAATAGTTTCATTATATTATCTTCCATTCGATAGAGAAAAACAACTTCTCTACTCTTCTCTGGGGGTACCTTACGCGGCCTCATCAAATTCATTTATGTATCTTAAATATGAAAAACAAAGCATGTAATTCGTTTAATTTCGTAGAATATCAAGCGATTAAATTCTACTGCCCCTTCATTAGAGCTGTGAATAAAAATGTAATGAATAATTCTAGGTGACCGATTTGTGAAGTAGGCACCTGTGACGAACTGGCTGAAGAATAATAAAGCTTTGTGAAATATATCACAGGTACATTAGTATAAAAATCATCTAAATAAATATAATTAAAGGTTTACTAAAGTTAAGTATCGAACGAAACTTTAATTTACATTGTAAATGTCGCAAGCTCACGACATTATATTTATGATCGATCAATGCACAGTAGCTTATTGTCCGAATACCAAAACCCATTGCTTAATCCTTGCAATAATTCAATCCAACTTGTTCTCAGACGTTGATCTACTAGCTCTACATTTTAATAATTGTTATACTTCATTGTTCTGACAAATTGAAAAATTTTGTACTAATAGTTTACGAGATTCGTTTGTGTATTTTGTACTCTATACTCTATTCTGTACTCTATATTGCTGAACATTTTTTTTATAAATATCACTCAGAGCAAGAATTTTTAAAAAATTATATCACTTTCGTGAAGTTTTATCTTACACATGCGACATAGGCTATAGTTTACGAAGTCAAGCGAAAACAACCTAATATGTAGTATTATAAAAAAAAATAACACACGAAAAAATTTAAAACAACAAACTATAAACAGAGACTTAAAATTCATTTTTAAAATGGAAGAGCAAGGAAAACGCCGTCGCAGCATCTCGATCAAGACCAATTACGCAGCTATTTGCATAAGTGGCAGCCAGTCTGGAGTCCGGAGAATATTTTACAAATCAATGAATAAGGCACACGTCTTAAAGACTGGATCAATTAAAAACAACATGGTGTCTCTCGGACGGACACGCGTCGGCCGACAGACGTCGGATCACCACTAATCCCAGTACGGAGTGACTCGGAGAGATACGCGCCATTACAGGGATCGAATGACCTATTGGCGGGCCAACAACGACGCTTGGCTTAAATCTGAAGATGAAGACGTTTTTGGTACTGCTGAATCAGTAATCATGCTGTTCGAAAATAATACATGTTATAGATATTCGAGAATCAGTATTGTACAATTCATATGAATTACTGACATATTATTAATTATATATATGAGAAATGTATTTGTTAATATGGAGCTGCATATTTAGTATATCGCGGTAGTTATTAAGTATGGTTTCCAAAAGTATATATAAAATGAAAACGCAAAAGGATCTCGCCGTCACTTAGTCCGTTTTCACTGTAAAAGCCATCTGAAGCCGACAGCAAACGGGCTGTGTTTGCTGTTGGCTTCAGATGAACAGATTAAAAAAAAAGAGGAGCGCAAAAAGCTGTGTTAAGTTTATAAAAAAATATTTTTTATTTATAAAATCTTAGGGACATAAAAGTTTTTTAGGAGTTGCATATGTGGACGCAGCAACATCGCAGAGGAAGCTTCTATAGCGATAACAGTTCAAATAAACTATATATTTATTCAAAGTGAAACGCTTTCGGCTAGTGGTTGGATACAAAATACTGAGTGAAATTTTGCTTAATCTGATACCAAACCTAGGACAAACCTACAAAGTCAATTAACCTTAATTAAATGAAAACACTCTTTTTTGTGCCCTAGATTTGGTTAAAATTTCTTTACATGTAAATTAATAAAAAAACCTTCAACATTTAATTGTTTTGAACCATACAAAGTCTATTTTTAAATAGAGACGAGAATTTCTATATCAAGTAATTCTATCCTTCACATATCCTAAAGTCGATTTAAATAAAATAGCCTGGAACGAAGTGGAAATTGCTAGAAGTGGTCCCTATTAGAGCACGTAACTCGGGAGCTGCATTAGCATGGCCCGCGGCGCGCGCGCACCTCCACCGCCGCCATCTTATTTATTGACGGGAACGACAGTGATCGGCTAGTTATTGCCTACTGGGAACACGCACTACTCTCGATGGATGGTGGAATTATGAAAAATATTCAAGATGTTACGTGCTTACAGCTTTAATAATGACCGGTCACTGACTTTCAACACTACTTGTTGCTTATTTGTGACATAATTAAGATTTCCATCCTCCATCGACATATTATTACTTTTGCTATGTGTTAACAGTTTTATTTTAATTTAGATTGTAGCTGTAAAGTAGGGTAAGTATTAGGGCGCTTAAAACAAATGTCACTCGAAATATTAATGTCGCTAGTGCAATGCAAATAACCTTACTGTATATTAAACTATGACATTGATTAGTGATTAGTGTTGAATAAATTGTAACAAATAAACTTGTCTTGCTGTAGGGAAATGCTGCCAACAAAATGCAAATGATGTTTGTGCTTCAGAAAAGAGCAATTAGATCAATTTATAATATTAAGATTAGGGACTCTTTATGGGAAAAACTTAAAGAAATAAACAAAATAACTGTTGCTTCTCAATACATATACGAGAACTTAATGTACGTTCGTGAAAATATATGTTTGTTTTCTTTTAAAAGTGATGTACACAATTTTAATACTGGAAATAAAAATAAATTAACGGTGCCTGTTAATAGACTGCAATAAGTGATTAATTCATTCTGGGATCTTTGTGTGCGCTTCTACAATAAAGTGACAATTAGATATGATGCAGTTTAAATCTACTATTAGAAAAATACTTATAAAAAAAGTAAGAATATATAAAAACTAAGAATGCTAGGACTTAAGGTGCTCCGGCAACTAGATTGGTGATTTCTTCTAAACTTATTATATTGTATATCAAAATTATATTGTTTCCACTATTAAATTATAAGATCATAGTTTTTCTCTGTATTTATTATGTATTGATCTGGTGATGACATGGTTTTGTGAATGTCGTTACTCCCATTAGAGCTGATGAGTTTCTTACTCGTGTTAAAAATTATGTTTGTGTGTTATTGATAAGCATTTTATAATTTGTATATAGAACTATGTTTAGTATTAAATCTAAGTATATGACAAATTATATTGGTAGCGTTATAAGATACTGAAGCTGAACAATATCCAATCTGATGAATATCAGCCCATTAATATCCCCCACAATATGGGGAGGCCTATGTTCAGCAGTGGACGTCTTCCGGCTGATGATGATGATGATGATGATGAATATCCCCCACTGCTGGAATACATGGAATTGAATCCAATAGAATGGGTAAATTGGAACAATGTGTATGTACTGGTGGGTATTTACGAATGCAGATACAGCTTATATAAACTAACGTGTCTTTCGAAGCATATCCGGTCTTTGTGAAACTTGGTTAAATTTATCGTTGCAGACCGAACGCACTAACCACTATGCCATAGAGCACCTCAATTTTTAAAAGTATATTATTTTTCATCTTCTCATTAATAAAATTTTACATTTATTTAAATAATAAACATTCAAGTAGCTAGTGGATGTATTATTAAATATATTAAGATAGCTTAATAAAAACAAAATAGATAGCTATTTTGTAATATTAAAAAGATGGTTATAAAACCGTTGGACCTTGCTCTAAAAAAAACATAAAATATAAATGTTAAGCAAACTGCACATTTAAACTAGCTACCGACACATCATCTTTCATCACACACAGCTAAGAGTATGCTCGCTATTTCACAGTCAAACAGCCCCCGGTTATAGAGTCAACTGCTAAGTATTACAACATCACATGTGGCATCGCGAAACTTGACATTGCACGCAAAATAACTCTCTCAATGGCAAACAAATTAAACTCATGCTCAGTAACTTGACTCCGAGACACACTACAGACTATACACGGCAATCAGTAGCATATTCTACTACGATACTTTTAAAAATTGACTCAAAACCAAATGGAATGAATTATCATCAGTATTGTTGTATATTTCTGAACACTGTGGTTATCATAAAAAAAAATTAAATATAATAAGTATCGATCTTAACTCCAATAAATTCTTAAGATTATAATGATTTACTTTTGACACGAGTACAAAGGGCCCTAAGTTGCCTTACTGAACTCTTGTCTACTGTCTTGAATGTTATAATTCCAAATGTAAACATATCACACTCGTAAAAAGTAAAACCACAAACGAAGCAATAACCGACCAGGCGTCCGCGCACCGACAACACTCAATTATACGCCTTTAACACTTATAAACCGCCAAATTAACATGTCATGAATATTATTTAACTTTTTCTCCATTATGATAATACGATTGCAATGCTCAAAGTTCTCTTGCCCTAGAATTAAGTCGAGAGCAAAAACCTCAAACGGATCTTTAGCAAAAATTTGCATACATTACAATACTAATTCGCGCTCTCGAGACATACGCACTGAGAAAAAATATTACACACCCGGAAAGGTAGAACGGCGGCGGCGCGTGCGCCGGAGATTCGGGAATGTTAATCATCGCACATTAGCATTTTCAACAGTGAATCATTTTACTAGTCACTCTAATACAGACAGGCGCATGCCATTATGCATTCAATATTAAAACTGGTTGTTTATGTGCGCGGTGATTGATTGTCCAGTTATATATAAATATATATTCTGTTTTGAGAGTCGAGATGTGGTTCGAATGTTGTCGCGTTTAATTACTGGTCTGTGGCACGTGCAAGACGTTTCCTAATGGGTGTGGACAGAAGTTTTCCTTGGCCAAGTGCGACAAGTGCGTACTCTCGCAGCACCTCTCGACCACGCACTGGCTGCGCGGGCGCAGGCGCCGCCGACACACTCATCGTTTATTTAATTAACATAATACATTATTTACAGTGGAACATTAAATATTTATAGTTCCTAATAGTCTTTATCAATGATGTGATGAAGTCGTAATGCATCCGACGTAACACTGTTCTGTTGCAATTTTAGATTATAGGAGAGACGACCTCGGTGTTTTTTAGAAGTCGGCGTAATAATTCCAAAACTAGTTTACCTAGTTTGCGATAATATCATTTTAGACAACGCTCGCTTATATTGTTGTGTCGATAACATGCTCGTAGTAAACGCTTACTTTTTGCGACCACTTAATTATATTACTAATTAATTTTACCCTGTTAATTAAAACGTACGTTGTGATTCTTCCGACTACATGTTTAATATGAACTAAGGATTTATGACGGCTAATTAGCGTTCTTGTTTAGGCACCATTTAATTATGATTATTATATTTTGGTTGGGAGCTTTCATATTTTGGGGTTAAAAACAGTAGCAACGGAAAGTTCTCTGATGAGATGACCTCTAAGTTGATGGCGTAACAAATTTAATGAGTTATTATATTACAATTTAATTTCATAAATGTGTGCCTCACTTACACCGACCTCCGTTTGATTATACAACTTAGAGACTAGAATAGTTTATTTAATAACTTAATCGGGAGCAACTCATTGTGCAACGTGATCGCTGATAGCAACAATGTTGAGCAACCTGTCCACCGGGTGACATGTTCTGTTGCCGACGTGAGGCTACGCGTTGACCAATCACAAGAAAATAAAATAACTAACGTCTCTTTAAGCTTATTAATTTAACGAGCGACAGAATTAATGCAGCTAAGGTATTGAATTTTAATATTCAATAGCTCTCAATAAACATATTTTGAAAAAAATTATTAAGAAACAGATTACTTAAATCAACAATTATATACGACTGTGTTAGCACTTTGATGTTAATAAAGGCGAAAATAAATTAGATACGGCATTTTTTTAAATATTTTAATCACCGGTATCTGCCACATTTTTCGATAGGAAATGTAGAGAAGGCGATTTTCTGTTGTATTGAAACAAATCAAAATAATTATTAATCATTCCTTAAGCACCTTGTTAGTGACCAGCATCATAGGACCAGAATACAAATTACGTATAATGCCTTCCTTCCCTGGAACTAAATCCACACGAATCTTTCTATCTATAGATAGGTGGTTTTTCGGTTTGATTTTGGACAGATTTAAACGGGGTCTAGCCGAAAATCGGCGTCGGTTTGTTTTAACTTTTTCGGAAGTGAAAGAGGTCGACGTATGCTGAGCTAGACACCGAGATATTTGGTAAAACTGTGGAACACTCACCGCTTTATTACCTATATGTTATTATTATTACTATCTTTTTAGTTTTTCTCTCACGTTTAATTCTTCATTAATTTTCTGTAAATGTCCTATGTCTGTATGCCAAATAAATGATTTTTTATAATTTACTTCTTATTGCAACATAATTTATAATTATGTGAGTTAACAAATTCAAATAAAATCTCTATTATATTATCGAATAAACGTTTTTTGGTTCTGTCCGACATTACATTTTTTAATAAAATACCTTTTACGTTAAATAGTATTATTGATTTTTGTGTTATTTCATATAGATTTTCAAATAATTTACACAAATTAACTTAAGTATAACAAAGTTATGGGTATTACCGATGACACGCTCATGACTTTTGAAAGCTCGTTAGTTAAAAATAAACCAAATGCCAGATCTATGTTCCTACCGGTTATTCCGTAATATCTCAGTCGGTTCTAGTTTGATAACAAGCCAATGAGTTAGGTTAGGCAGTAATACTTATTATTAGTTTTTCTACACATTTTTTCTGGACCTTCTGCATAGACTCCAATTTTAGTATTTCATCATAGAATACTGGTACTTTGTACTACAATGTGTGAGTGATTTTTTTTCATCAATATTTCTACAGAAAGAATCTGAAGTAGCAGGTGATGGGAAACCATACTTTATACATTTGGTGTTGTCAACTGACTCTAGCTAGAATTTACAAAAGCGCTCTGCTATTTCCAAATGCTTTTTCTTTAAAGTGTTTTTTAGCAACACTGAATTGACGAAAGAAATAGTAACACCAAATCTAAGATAATTTTTGTTCATCGATCAAACTCTTCATTTCGTTCACGCGGTTGTGTTTGTGCTGGCGTATTCCTATTAGTATATTTTAAATGACAGACTACCTAGGGCCAGGCATTATTTAAGCATTATTTATTAAGAATATTTTCCAGTGTAACATTTTGATTGCTAAATAATTATATTTTAAAGTTTTACATCGGCAATTTATTCCAATAAATCTTAAATTTTAATCTAGATTATTATCGCTCTAAAGCTTTCCTGAAGTTCTACGATTTTATCAAATGTATAATTGAATGACAAAGAAAATGAAGATTTTATAGATCTTGAAATCGATACGGAATCGATGATTAAAACCATCCAAAACCGGAACAAAAGGAAGTGAAATTCGTGATTTGTGCAGACTCAGATAGCGATTATCTTTTCTATATTTGATAATAAACTACAACCCCAAAAGGTCACGAATTTCACATAGATAAATTCGCGAGAATTCACCAAAATATACATAATAATTGTCTGCATTTAAGTTAAATTAAGAAGTTGAAAAAAACAACAAATTCTAGTATTTAGCGGCGGCGCACACCGGTTCCTAAGTACGTTTGCTCCGAATGGCCGCAATTAAGCAACTCGCCGTTACGCCAATTAATTTCTCAAAGTCAGAGAGTACAGTGCATTTTCTACCTACGCACGCTGTGTTTACACAACAATTTTGGTCAAGTGATTTGTTTAGCTTCCTAGACGGAGTGAGAAGCGCCGGTTCTGACATCTGCGACTCTACAAAAATGCGTTTATATCAATGGATATATATTGTTCAATTGATTGCATCGAGCTCTGGATTCTTGTTGATATTTATCATGTATTTACGAAAATTTTTACCAGTAATTGAACTGTGAATCTTAACTGATGCATTTCTTATTATTTTGTATTGAGAAATTGATTGATCGACTTGGAAAGGTTACGTAAGCTATCGACTTGGAGACTTCTGCGATGATAGAGTGGTTTACGTGGAGATTTGTATTCGTCTTCTCAGAAATCCCGTATTAATCGTATGACTATATGATAAAAATACGACTATGAAAAAGAAAAGCCATTCGAAATAATGTCTTTTTTTATAATTTTATGTGAGAGTAATCTCTATGTAAATAACTTAATATTTACTAAAAACTATAACAAATGTTCATTGACAGTGGTTATGAGAGATTAACAAAAGCTTAAGGGTGACATATTGTGTCTGAACCATAAACTATCACATTTCTATAGCTAGTCTTTCACTAAATCTTTACTGGGATAAAATAAATGTAAATAAATGCAGATCATAGCATTTTTCATTGACTTTTAATACATCATACACGCAGAAGTTCAGATACATCGCGACAATTGTGAAGACCAGTAGTAGTCCCATAACTATCGGCCTTCAAGTTTCGATCGCATGCTAACTACATATTAATGGTAGGTTCGATTTCATCGTCGGCCGACTGTCGTGTAAACGTCCCGTGACGCGATATATATGAGATGAAAATTAATCCTCAGGTACACGAGCGACCACAGCTGTAACCAATCAATAAATCTATATTCACTCTCTCATATGTGAACGAAACAACGATCGCTTGATATTAAAAACAATTTGGCCGATTGCATATTTATGATGCCAAGATGTATTTATATAAAAATATATGATTTCAAAATAAAATATGTTGATTAAATCCAGCTCTGACAGTTTTCCAAGCATTTTTATGATAAATGAAAAAACATTATCATCTGCTATATAAAGAAAAGGATCAGTTGAGTAGTAGAGAAAGCCTTTTCGACCTTAAGTCCTCCATTTTCTATTTTATTTGCATATAAATGAATTAGAAGAAGAAATAAATAAATTTTATTATCCTCCTAAGTCTGAAATTTTAGACTATATAAATGTATATAATTATAATTATTTTTTTACGTAATTAAAATCGATCAGTAAGTTTAAACTATAATTCCATATTATATATAATTTGATACATTTGTTTTTGCAATAGGTTAGTAATTTTGCGTTATGTAGGGACTTCCATTTTATCCAGCTTTCCTAGATTTACAAGGTTTTGAAATGAGACCTCCGCTGTGAAGTGTCAAATTTAAAATAGATAAATAGTTTAGTCTATGATATTAAAAACCGATTAATTGAAAGAAAAACAGCTCATTAATTAACGTTAACTGCACTGGACTATTGTGCCGACCGATGCCTCTTAACGGTATCTAGTCGAAAGCGGTCATAAAATACTGCCAAAAGGCAGACGTCGACGTTTTTTATTATTTAATAATAAACCTGAGCCGCACATTAAGCAGGGTAGCGGCCGTGACAAGCGAAATCGTAATTAACGCGGGTATCTCGATCTAAACATGCGCGTGCGCCAGTAGTTTGGGCGGTGCTGGACTCTGCGCCCGTGCGCCGGACACCATACCACAACTACACTGTAGTAGGAGAACTCGATGCTGGGGCTCCGACACATTCTATGACCTGATATTTATTTTTATTTAATTTACTTATGTTTTACAACATAAACCAGTTACACACAAATGCACGTATAAACGATTTTCAAAACTGTAAAAAAATGTAATAGAAACTTTTTCGTGATCAAAATGTAAACGTTTTTCTGTCGGATAAAATTCTAATAATTTTGCCAAAGCCTCTTATCTACCTAGTACTGTATATGCGCTGTCATGTTAATTATAAGATCTATCTCACATCTGCTTGTTTTAATTGTTATGTGAAAAGCTTCACTTTGAAGTTTGAGTCGATGCCTTTCGTAGGATCACATTATTCAGGATAAATTAATACAGGCTCACTTCTAACTAATCAGCTGATATTTCTACTAAGATACTAGAGAAAATAGTTCCAAATTTGTCAATTAGATCTTTATTTTTCATGAATATACTAAAAACTCTCGAAAGACAACTATATATACCAAACCTAATAGTTACCTTACTGAGTGCTCGTGCACTCGTTAGTTGAAGAGCGGCCGCCGACCCCGGCTCTCGACACTTTATAGCACTTGCACATTTGGTGATATCACCCATCTCTACTTTCGGAGACTACCATAATCACTTGCCTAATTAAAACAACCATCCAAATCCAATAGCGCACTGATTTTTCTCTCGTTTCAGTAAGCAGTAACAATCACCTAAAAAGCGTTTCACTAAAAGTCTAGGCAACTATGGAGGTACTACAAATTTGAAAAGGCAATTAGATAGAAAACTATTAAAAGTATAAATACTATTGAATAGAGAATAGAATAACCTTTCCTTTAATATTAAATTTGATGAAATAAAAGCTCGGAGTACATAATTATCAGCTGTGTAACCGTTTGATCCTGGCGACCACATATAGTTTAATTTAATTGAAATACTCATAAGTAAAAACAAGGAAAACTTTATTTTTCTTATTATCCTGGCCGTTTTCTCTCTATTCTTATCAATAATGGCGGAAAAGTATTGATAAAAAACGGTAATTAAAATACATGTAAATTAAAATTATTTGCTTGGTAGGCACACCCATGTGTAGGTATTTTGTTAGTCAACATGGTATCTAACATATAAACTGCAACAGCTAAATGATGAGGATGAAACAGATGAGGATAAATCTTCTTATAAACCGTACCGTTCCTATAAGTTTTATATTACATGGCAAAAAGATTCCTTCCACTTTGTCATAAAAACAGCTACTCTGATTTCGATAAAACTTTTATGACACAACTTAAGGCTCATAAGCTGTCGAATACAAAATTTTAAAAATCGGTCTTCAATTTACGGAGAAACCGGTGAACGAAAAAATACCAGACAGACGTTGATACTCCACCTTTTTGATTTTTAAGTATAATATAAAACAAGAAAGATACCACAGAATACATGGTGTCTTAAAAAAAACTAAGAAAAAAATTGATGACGATTAATGAAGAAGAATAGAAATGGAAATATGTTGATTACAATCAAAAAGAAATGTAAACTTTACTCGTGAACGTAGTTTTCGGTGGCAACACTGCGAGCATGACAGACCGACATTCCCTCTCTGCTAAACTGTCTGTGAAAGAATCCGTCAATTGCATTATATATCATCAGATTTGCATTTTTATGTTAAATAACGAGCTGCCTCTAACACTAAACCCAGCAAGAACTGCTGTACAGAATGTAGATAATTAACAATTTACATTTGTTTGTTGGAAACGATACCGTATGCATTTAATGGGATGCGTTTAACATTCTCGATTGATTAACCTGTAGTGAGGAGTGGATGACGGACATATTGAAGTTCAGTAAAGTATGAACCTTTAGAATAAACTATGACTAATTAGAATATAATGCTGGTGAAAAACATATTATTATTATTCAAATAACAACTTTTCTAGAAGTAAGATTAGCCTCTGACAAATGTGAGAAGATATTGTGGTAAGTACTTTAATAAATATTAAAAGAGAAAATGCTATTTTACAAAAGCGTAGGCAGACTCTATCTGGAGTATATGATTCTTTTCCTCAAAATTTTCATGGTATATCTTTGCAGTACCTATTACCATGAAAATGCTACTTAAAACTCTCAGTCTGGCTACCATCAAGTTCTGGTCAAGTCACAAATTACAGGGCTCATCGGAGATGTAAATAACTCATAACTAATATAATTATCGATCAAGCTGGCCATCATATGTAATATAATATTACGTTTCCAATATTTTGGAATTGAAACAGCAACAGATCTTTCTTCTGAGTAATAACATATTTAATGAAACAAATATGAACGGTTATTTCCATTAACTCGTGACAGCGGTGTTGTCCACATACCCACATTGTTCAGTAATGAACCAGCAACAAATACTTTGCACACGTGACATACAGGCGCGCTTGTATGCGTGCCATCATATGACGTCAGCGAAACATTAACACGTGATTACAATGTAAGGTATAAGCTATATATACTTATAACGATTTGTTTCGTTGATTTGTGATACGAACAAAAACGTTCGCAGAATGAGAAACCAAAAATTAATTATATCGTGCTTCTCAGTGTTTTGCTTTCGGCTGCATCTAAAGACGTTAACATCCACCAATCCGCAATTCGCCCACGTGGTGAGCTTATTATCCAATCTCCCTATTTCTTTGAAATATTCAATCGACTTATAGAGAATTAGATTTTTTTAAATCAGTCATTTATTTGGAGGAACTTTGTAGAAATCGAAAATATGAAAATGGAATTTCTGCCAATGAATGCCATTGAATTTAACGCAGTACATACAATAGTGTGGATCAAACCTATGAAAGTCTGTAAAACCACACACAATAAAATAGGTAGGCCATTAAGCCTTGGTATTGGTAAGATTTAGAAAACTGAGAAAACAATTATAAATTGTTTTTACTTCATTGCACAAATTCTCAATTACTTAACAAAAAACATTAACTTTTCAAATGAGATGCAGCGAGAGGCGTATACACGAACGCTTCCGATATTCTATGCATACTATTTTTAATTCTATAAATGGAATAGCCGGGCAGTATTTGATTATGCGCACGCTTAGTATTAAATACATCTCGATAAACATTTTTTACACATTTCAGGTATTGCTTATGTAAATGTATACTAGTAACGTGTTCGATTGTTTCATGCTACACTGTTGTAACCGTTACTTGTGCATTACGTGCTAAATTGTATTTCACGCTAACAGATTTCAGGAAATCATTAAGCTCTTTACAACTGTGTTAGTTTTGACAATTTAATGGATTACAGTCGCATGTGGTTTAGTTTGTACGATATTTTGAAATCAATACCAAGGTACTATACAGTGTACTCCATTACTAGTACTATAATAAAGATTATTGTTTAAAATGATAATGATATATTTTAGCAAACAAAATTAATGAAGTGAAACAATGTGTGAAAATGTAAACCATATACTGAAAACTATAGTAAAAATAGTTTATAATATCTATGATTCTCATTTGTCAATAAAAAACACACTAAACTGAGATTCATAAATAATTAAGCACATCAAGAAAATACCATCGTCATAATCTTCATGAAGTCGACAAGCGAAATCCTCTCACGTAATCAATTACAGCCTTCAAATTGATACCGTTACATAACATATGGCGGCCAAACCGGCCAGCACCGGCGACCGCAACCGTTTTGTCGTACAACCGGCCGCCGCCGCCGGACGGCTATTCGCCACCGGACAAGTGGCCGCTGCACGCGCAGCCGCTTCAGGTGCGCGCGCATACTCGTACAATAACGCAAACACAATCAGGGCTGCCAGTTATTGTTTTTAGAATCCTTGAAGGTGCATTATTTGATGTGGCCCATCCCTGCTGAGGACATATATCTGCTACACATGCTGTAGCTTCAAAAATTATGAGAATGTGTTCATTCAAATACAACTTAAAAAACTTATACAATGGTTAAGGTTAAGGGAATTATCCTCGAAAAAGTCGAGGTAAAACAATATTTATCTGATGATATCGATGTAAAAACTACATATTTAATTAGTCACATTTGGCACATGTCTGCATATCCAATATTTTATTAAAAAAATGCATCTATTTGACCATTTAAACAAGCAATATATATTATTATTCAGATCGTAACTCATATTTGCCATCCATGAATTGTCAGTGGGTGTATTAGTGAAGCGATATTTGTTTAATCATTGTCGTCGAGTTTACTTTCTTTTAGGCACTGCCAAAACTAACGCACGCGCCCTTGAGATAACGGGCCGGCCTCTATGCTTCCACTGGTCCACTCTCGTCCCGCACACTCCAACCACTGTCCGCCTCATTAATTCACCAATATACCTATCATAGAAAAATCATAAAATTTTATGTACCTAGTCGAAGAGGTTTTAACTATTGAATGATTTATTTTATTGCCTGATTAATGGTCATTATGTTTACCGCTAATAATTAATGTTTCATGGTGACGTCGTTCAAGTTTTAGGCACACACAAATTTTTGTTATGTGAAATTTAATACTCGATGTAATAAAAGATAGATCTAACTATAAACGCCATTTGAATCGAACATTACGATTGTTCATTGAGCTGTGAGGTTAAAGCATGTCGATATAACCTGTTTCTGGTTTATTTGATTTGGAACAAAACGGAACGTCGTATGATACCAACACCATTTTGGCCATAAAGAAAAAAACAAGTTTCTACTAAATTAGAAATAATTAATATAATCCTCTTATTTTTTTAAATAACTTATTATTACTATAAATTATTATATAACAATAATAAATATGTCAATTCATCAAAATATTAGCAACATTATATTTTTATGTTATAACCACAATTTTTTTATGGAAAGAAACCGCACGTAGTCTAATATTTTTGCGTCCGATTTTGATTTTTTAAGATAAACAGAAAAGCTTGTATAAATTCATTTAATGTTAGTGGATAATTTTGTATTCAAGTGCCAGGCTCATATGTTATCCCATTTAACTAAACTGGGGACATAACTATGTTTAATAAATAAATGTGCGTCCGTGTTACATCACCTGGATATCCCAGTGCGATATAGCACACACTGGGACGGTAATGTCCCAGGGCCTCCCACGCACCTCTCTTCTCAAATAATCGAGTGTGTGAACTTGCTTGTTCCTCCGGTTTTATATTGTTTTTTTACGCATGTTATTGGGACATAACGCTTAGCTTTCATTATTTATGTGGACACAGATCGGGGACAAATTGTTCCGCTCTTAGCATGGGAGAGTTTTGTAGTGACCGTTTGTTTTGGAACCATATTAAAGTTGTTGCAACGTTTTATGCTTTCTTGATTTGTTGGAAACTATTTATTCGGTATTTTCTAAATAGATTTTATTTTTATTTATTATCTACTCCTCTGTTTTATTTTAAGAAAAGAATAGTTTTTTGAAATCACCGCTATCACACAATGTCTAATTGATTAATAATAATATGAATATCATCTTTTGTTATTTATTAAAAAATGATTTTTTTGTATGTTTTATGAATGATAAATCTAGTGCCGTAGTAGGTAGTGTGTCTAAAAGCATTCCTGCGGTGTTTGTAGTCGGTGACCTTGGCTGGAGAGGTGTTTGCGCACACGCACGGATGTGCGACGCGCCATTACCAGCTCTCGACACTGTGTACACTCACCACTACGCGGTACGGTAGAAGGCTCGTTTACAAATATAAACTGATTAGAAAAATTAACGGTTTTTAATTACACGAAATGAAACAAATAAATGATAATTCATCACATAAAGGGTGAATATATTTGAGATTTCATATTTTTTTCCAGGCAGATCTAATGGTTTCGTAATCCTTGTTTTGTCGATCATAATTCCTTATTTGTTTTCTTCTATTACTTAAAAACCTGATGTTGTTTTGTTCTATTACTTGAACAAAATTTCATGAAATCAATTATCGTGCTTTATCGCTATGGGGATAAGTGACATCACCTTTGAAGACGTTTGTAGCGCGCTTCAGGACGATGAACTACGTAAAACAAACTACTAAATTGATAAACATATTACTTACAATAATCTTGTGTTGAGTGAATATACTTCTAATTAAAATAAGCTATTTTATTCCTTATTAAATACTAGTGAGCACTAATTTGAGATTCCAGTACAAGAAGTATAAAATATTGGATTGAAATTTTATTATTGAGGTCGGTGCTAGTCATGTCATTAGTAGGAAGTAAACCAGCGCTATCAGGAATTGTATCTATTTTTCTCTTACCTTACATTTTTTTTTCTTAAATATCTGGCACCGAAATTATAAATCAATTTAATTCGATTTGTCAGAACATTATTTGGTATTTGATTATAGAAGAAGCTAAAAAAATACTTGTCTTCGCTAAGACAGATAAGTAAAAGTTACTATAGACCAATGAAATATATACAAGAACTTAACAAGCGATGCGAAGAAAACATATGAATGAAATGTTAAGTAAGTCGTAAGTAAGGGCTCGTGTAACCTGATCGTGCGTAATTCGGATCTCGGGAGAGTCGCGACAGCACGACACAGAGCGGCGGCGGCGGTGCGACAAAACATTATAAATATTCCTTTATCGCAGCTTCTCGCACGCTTATTACTCAACCATTATCCGATTTCATGTATTAATCTGCGAATACGACAACAAGTTTAATATGGATATGTCTGTTTCATAAAGTAGACTATGTATCTCCCATAGGAGCTAATTTAAGAGGACACTTTATGACACCTAGTCTTGCAAAACGAGTTAAGCCAGAGCTTATCTAAAGTGGTTTTCACTGTCGATAGCTTAACGAAAAATTCCTACTTTTATATTTCATATTGAATATCTTGTCTAAAATCCATTACTAATAATAATTAATTTGATTGCCGATTTAATTGTCTATAATGAGCCTAATAATCAAGTAGAGAAACAAACGAACCTAAAAGTAATATCTCTTCATAAGGGCATGACGTGACAATATGACATTGACTATGTGTTTTCACATCAACTTCACGAAAATAGATTTTTTTAATCCACCGACTGCCTATTGTCTGGGTGTTGCGCCTGAGTTGTAACTTATACAATGACAATTTTTTGTGTCGCTGTGCAACGCGTAGGCGCACATGCCGGAGCCCTTATGACTATGCACAGTAAAGTTTATTTTGCTAAATTTTACACTTTATAAGACACAACTTCTGTGTACAGATCGGTATCTTCTACTTCGTTAGAATCACGCGCTTGATAATGAACTACTATGGTGTTATGATGGTGATACAATCTTTGTGACGATAATATTTGACTACATACTTAGAATACACTGTATTTGATAACTTTTCATTCAGAATTATTTATTATAAATTTCATTTATTTTGAAGTTCGTTTATCCTATTCATATAAACAAAATAATTCATTTTTTGAGAAGAAAATTATCACTTACATTAATAGAAAAAAACTAAATTGTAGTTTGAAATAACAAAGACAAACGAATATAATAAATTCACATAGTAACCTGTAATATCCTGCCCTACCATTGAATATGATTGAAAGTAAAAAACGATCAGATTAGGGTGTCCAAACTCGTACAATACGACTACGACGCGACGTGCGACGACAACGCTTCAACAACCTTCACGATGTGTTCCCGCTGATTTTGAAAATTTTAATGAGTATTTTCGTCATTAAAGTGTTAGCTTATTTTATTGATTGATTATTTAATTTTATACTAGTGTTCGCCCGTTTAGCGACGGATTGGTTTCAAGGTGTCGCCACAACAAAGGTAGTCCTTATATCAATCTAAGAAATTAATATTATTGTTATGATTTCCTCGAAAGTCATTTACCTTTTAGATTCGTGAAAGTCATTTACCTTTTAATTAACTAGCGGTTGTTGACGACTTACCGGCGTCATTGTGTCCGCCGCTTGCGCATTTGATTAGCGCCGAGCGAGCGCGGTGTTTGCTCACAAGCGGCGAGCGGTGTAAGCGAGCAAACAGGGGTGCGCCCGCGACGCTCACTGTCGTCCGACACTGAGTGGACAACATTAAATGTTTTTTTGGCATAACATACCCAATTAAGAACAACAGAGTAACTGTAAAAAAATATATATTAAAATCATGATTTATAATTAATCTAAGAATATTTTTTTGTTTCCGTTTGTATGGTCACAAAATGGTATTTAATTTTAAACAAATTGATATTTCGAGTCTTTATTTATATGAGACGGGCTTTGGTACCAGTTTATTTTAATTTTATATCATGTTTCAAATATTCGTAATCCTTAATAGTATCCATGTTTATTTACACTGTAGAATCTTTAATCTAATTACGACTCAGTTATTTCATTTTCTCCGTTACAAAGTTTTATTGAGGTACGTACTTTTCAAGGTTTAAAAGATTAACCAGTCTTCGTGTACCTAACTAATCTATCGGTGAGCAGTTATACAAGTGTAATAAACAGTGTTTAATTAGTGATCTGTCAATACACCTCTCGCCACCGCAGGCCGCCGACTGCCGCCGCCCTCGACCGTTCCCAGAATCTGAGACATTGCACCAACTTACCACTTTCGATATTACCCACGATATACAAATGGTATAATGCCCACCGATGTTTGCTCACGCTTATTTACAATGCGGAGAACAAACGGCCGAACATCATTGTAAATCTAATCACATGTCAACGCGACAATCAAACAAATACTCGCCTCGGATATATTTATCGCTTCCGCTGCAATACGACATCCGCGATTGAGCTATCAAAAGCCTGTACGCACAAAACTATCAAATTACCCGTGGCCATAGGACTTCCTATTCTTCGACTGTACCCTTTTCTTTCGCTCACAGATCTCATTGTAGTCTGTCTATATGTACGTGTGAAGGCAGGTGGATAGTGACCACCGGTCACTGCTATCATATTACCGTGGACCGATGTGAAATTTACTGCCATCGGACGTCGTGTAAAGTAACGCGGTAACAAACGGACAGAACATAAATAAACTAGTGACCGTTGCGCCAATCGAACGCTCATTGTCGCCGTGCGACCGCTTGAATTTGTAATCGATGCTGCGGCCATTGCGAAGGGCGTTCCGGCAACGTGTTAGAAAAACAATACGCCTTTCAATTGACTCGATTTCTTTGAGTGAAAACGTCTTTGACCATGTTATGCTATGCATGCACATACTAACGGACTTTTAACAGTAAGGATTAGGAGGTACTCGATATATCGAAACAATGTTCAAAGACAGGTACTAATAAAATTTAGAAGGACGATTTTTTTTTATATATAAATATACAAAATAAATTGTACTTACTCTTTACTGTTGAAACTAACAATATACCTAAACACAAGAAAGTAATACTTATTCCCGTGAATAAACTGTAGATATCGCAGGTTCCGGTCAATAGTCTCTTATGTATATTTTAGTGTTACGTGAGATTTGATTTCATCATGTAAATTATTGTCATGATTTTTTCATTATAGACTTATTAAGCCACTCGCAAGTTCTTCTTATTTAAAAGTGAACGTACTTGTAGGAAATTGATTGTATTACTATTATTTTCCTCAATTTCGCTCGAAAGGAAGTCTCTTCTATATTTCTACATGTTTGCATTAAAAATTTAAATATTGTTTCTGTTTTGCCTTATTTATTCTCTTGTGTGTTTTTCATATTCAAACATGAAACTACTTTGGGACAATTTTGGGCCATTACTCCATTACTATTAAAATAATATAAAAAATATTATATAGAAATAAAGTATGTTATTCACGATAAAACTGAAAATTACCTATTTAAACGGTTTATAATACTTATTTATTTAATCCTTTGAAGGAATTTTTAAATTAAAAAATTAATATACTTTATTTTTTTCTGGACATTAGGACTTCAATATTACCACTTGTTACGCAGCAAGATTTATGTAACGCTACCGTAGACAATGATCGCAGATACACAAATGGAATGGTTACAACATTATCATTTGCTTTTGATATCATTATAAAAGTTAGAATACTTTATTTACTAATAGTACAAATTATAACATATTTACAACTTATAAATCCAAATAATAACAATTTTGTGCCTCAATGACAACAGACTTTCACGTCAATTATAACTTAAATCTTTGAAATTAAATTTCAGAATAGTTATTTTGAAATTATACCTTTAAAATAACCATTTCTTAAATATTTGCCAACAGATATGGCTCACACATCATGTTGTTTTTTCCCTTCTCAATATACATTTCAATTTTCTTATTTATATATTTTGTTTTATTTTTATATTATTATATTTTAATTAGACGCACTTATTGCTTCAATTGCTAATCTAACGTAGCTAGAATAAAATCTTACTATCTATTGATTACGAAGTCGTAAGAATTCTCTAAGGAATCTAAGATGTGTATATACTATCTAAAAGCTTGAAGTCAAAACAAACAATCCGTAGGAATCTGAGGGCATAACAGTCGTCGGAGTTTATCGCCGTCGTACGGTGCGGTCCTCCTTGGCCCTCGAGCCTGGGACTAGGTGATAGTGAAGTTCCGATACAAGACGGATACGTATCCATTGTCCTGCAAAATTCAAAGAAAGAAGGTGGCGTCGTTTATAAAAAATCAAAGTTTATGAAAGCTAGAGTGAATTAGATACTACTATTTTAATAGTTAGTCTCAATATTGTAACAGGACCTTAACGATAGGTCTTCAGAATTATTTTATTTACGTAATTTTGTTTGTAAATAAATTTTAATATTGATTTACTCCTCAGAGGGCTTTCAGATAAACATGAATTCTGAAAAAATAACACGGATTGGTGTTAAATAAAAAAAAACAGCGTCGCAAATTCATCACATCACCATCATCACCAGCCCTTTTACGTCCCCACTGCAGGGGCTCAGGCTTTCCTTATGGATGGTTAAGGAGGATGGGCCATGACCCTCCACGCTGGCCAATGCGGATTGGAGGGTATTAACGACTGCAAATGCAGCCGGGACCAACGGTTTAACGTGCCTTCCGAAGCACGAAGTAGCTTGAGATAATAATTTTTAGGTCACCCATCCCGTGACCGACCCTTGCGAAAGTTGCTTAACGACTAAGATCGCGGGCCGCGGCGCTTATCCACTACACCACCGAGCTACCGCCAGCGTCGCAAATTATATTATGCAAATCGTCATTATGAATTTATCACGTTTAGGATTTTTTTTCAATCGAAATCCGTATTTGCAACTTTCGGATATTGATAAAATGTTGATAGCGGGTCCAACACTAGTAGTGAGTTATCGAGCGTGGTTAATGAAGTCCGCCGCGCTGGGCCGCGTTTTGAGCTAATTCGGCGCGCCTGCGCATCCCATAAATTGTCCTAGAGCGGCGTGCGCGCAGCGTGATGCCATATTACATTACGGGCCCCGACTATACCGTACACTTATTAATCTATCCAATTTTTATGCCTTGTTGGTATTTTATATTATTACTACGACGGAACTCGTTGCGAAAGCTCGGATTAAACTTACTTAATATTTGAATTACCCAAATGTTGAGATTTATGTGGGAAACGTCATTAGCGTCGGCTGAATAACAGTAAAGTTATACATTTATTTTTATGTCGTGTGTCTATTTGACATCTGATTCGCACACTCCCATTGGGGTACACATTCCTTATTATGTTGCTAGTGCATACTTGAATGAGGTGTACAAAATTGAGAATATGATTTTAACTCTTGATTTAGCTCTAGCTAACCTTAGTTATCATATTATATTTACATTCATTCCTATACTAAAAGAGAAACAAATATTGTATGATTGACTTCTTAATCTTAAAGCCATCTAGAGTATTAAGAAATTGAATTCAATATTTTAGTTATTTCGAATACAATAACTCATAAAATAACTAATAGAAGACGGACATACCGAATTTTAATAATAAATTTTCGATTAAACCTATTCGAGTCAGCTTCAGACAATATTATATTATATACAGACAGAATATATCAAATCTCGCGTGTAGGCCAGCATCGAGGAGACATATTTACGCGAATCATATTCAAATAAGTTTCTATTGCTTAATAGTATAGTTCGATCGGTCGATTGCGATGGCATTCATCGATTGTGTGGAACGATCGATAAGTTAGAATCAACAGTAGCGGGCGATCGCGGCTAATCCGAATCGATTCGGCGGGCCTTTTCAATAATACCACCAATTTGTGTGTTGGCTTTGAGACGAACGACTATTCATAGGGATCCGTGCACTATCTATACTCATGTTGTAAACAAATATTTCTGATTTGTTTTATGTGTGTGATGGATGTACTCAAACAATACGGAATTAACTAATATAAAGTTTCATTATCTGGAAGTATGAGCATGAGCTCGTGGTCAGTGGTCAGTTAGATCGATATTGTCATCAATCTGCGAGTAATATTTCTGATCTACAATTGTGAGAGCCTCCCAAAATGAAATAGATGAAACGGACTATTCTAAAACAAGTTCACTGCCAATAAATTAATTGGCAGTGAACTTGTTTTAGAATACAAAACACAACAAACTGCCGACTAGGTGATCAGGTGATGACTTGAATAAACGTTAATCTCCAAACAAACAAAACTTATATCAACACTTATGTTTTACTTTTCTACAGCTTTTCAGAAACACAGGCAATAATTCCAATTAACCTACGGAACTTGTTATCTTTAAAAATCGCTTTCTTACCTGTGGGAATGCTCAGTGTTTTCAATCAGGGCGGCCGGGCCAGTGATAAACTAACTAACTTACGACCCGGCGCGCTTTGACGCAAACTATTACAAATTTGAACTTTCCGACTCTCGACCGGTTTTACTTATTGTTAGAATATATAGTCCGATGATATCAGAAGGTGTAGTGACAATAATGTACGTACATAAATATGCATCTACGATTGTACCCACAACCTTCCTTACCTTGTTGTTATTAAATACATTAAAAATCATTATTATCTCTATGCTTCTTTCTTCTACCGTTTATCTGCGCATTTCACACAATTCTGCCAATGTCAAGTGAATAAATTAATTTCTACGTGTAAAATTAAAAGAATGAAAGGTGGCGTTGATTCAGAAAAAAAAATCATGTAATCACTTATGCGTCCGTTACGAGCGTGCGGTCAAAGTAACTAAACCTTGTCAAAACCCAAAATAAAATTGCCATGTATGACTAAGTCATATTGACGCACGATACTTTTCTCCACACTTTTGAAACGTTCGTTAAAGTATACCTAGAGCTAATAAGTTTTTGTTTGTTTTAATTAACTAATGTCTTTTTTTTTACAGATTTTGCTATATTTAATTCAAACTACGCAATAATTAAACAAAATTAAATTTTGATACATAATTATTCTGACTTTAGCAGCTTAATAAGCAGACAACTGATAATCAATAATTAACATCATCATCATCAGCCCTTTTACGTCCCCTCTACAGGGGCTTCCTTATGGATGGTTAATAAGGATGGGCCATGACCCCCCAAAGATGAGTTAAATTGACTTTTCATAGTCAAATTTATAGGTGCTTTAAAAAACAGTGTTTAGTGCAATTCAGTCCCCGAACGTCACGTGGTCTGCCGTGCACAAAACGCGACAGCATAATTTCTCAAACCTCTTAAGGACGTATAAAACAAATAAAAACACATAAAACTGTTTTTAAAAATTCAGTAAAATAAGACAACTGCTCTTAACTATATTTCTAAGTTTAAATACTTTATAAAGTTAGTTACTAATCTACTCGTACAAAGAAACATAAAATTACCTTTAAAATTCAACTACATATCTAAGTACATGCAATCGGTTTTCGTAATTAAATATATCTATAAAGTGAACATTCAGAATTGTATCAATCACTTTATAGCTAGGGCCTGACGCGAATTATTTAACATTCTGTTTTCCGTGAAATTAATTTGGAATAAATCCTGACAGAATAAACCTATCTTATCAACTGTACGAGTAATGTCTATGAACACTTATGATTAAATTGTTAAAGCTTACATTTCTTATGCTCATTTCAGACATATAATCATAGAATTGACCACTTCATTGAAAGCTTACACATATTTACACACTTATTATTGTACTCACCAGATACACCTAATGTTAAAGACTCCTTTGATCATACGGTTTCCTAAAATGTATGTACGTGTGTATTTAAATATGAGATATATTAGCATCAAATGTCCTTATCGTACATATGAACACTTATTTGGTAATATAAGCATTCACATGTTGGCGCAAGCATAATATTTTTTTTTGCCAGCAAAAGGCAGGGCCATAAATTCATATTATTAATTAAATAGTCGATACAATCTAGTGCTATAGTTGATGCAACAATATCGTATTATAATGTTATGGTCTGACTGCGCGGAAGCAACAATTTATCGATTTTACTAAAATAATCGAATAATTTGGTAATTAAAGGCAAATAGAAACTGCCAGATCGATTTGAGATTCGCGTGGAAGATAATTGTGCAATTTGGAGGTTGTTGTTATGACTCGTAGGTGTTAAATCTATACAAACGATTCCTAAAGCAATAATATTAATGCCGTAAGTACAAATGTACAGACGACAGCATATAAATCAACTACAAAAAGTCAAATATCTCCAGTTGCTTTCAAGCCTTATTCCGTGAATAGACTAGAATAAATTTATTTGCAAGAAACATGTAAAAATTAAAGCTGGATTGTTAGAATATGAGACAAACATGTTGCAAAAATGTTTTTTCATAAATTTTTAAATAAAAACTGAACAACTGAACAAGATTATTACAATTTTATAACGGAATGGTCAATCAATATAATGTATAAGAACAAAATTATGTCACATTAATATAAATTTATATAAGACTATAATTTATACATTAATTATTATAAAAATATTTATTTAGGTCATATGGACAGTTAAGTTCTAAATAGGTTGCAGGATTTGACTTTTTGTAGTAACGTGCTACAGATTTATTGCATTAGCATTTGTTAAAAACCTATTTATAAGCATTACACTAGATTTTATCTGGAGCAATTATGGAATGGTTAGTTTATGTAAAAAAAAAACAACTAAATTCTGTGATATATTTAATTCTGAAATTATATTACAGTAGATGCTTTGATAGTTGTAAACCGATACGAAAACTTTTCGTTTCAAATGTTTACAACCACAAACTTATACTTACCATGATTTAGCAACAAAGAACTTCAAAAGGGGCAATATTGAATGAAAATCATACGAAAATATTTTTTCAAAACTTGTCGTTAATTAGTTTTTTAATAATAATAATAAGGAAGGAGGAAGTGAACAATCATCTTCGCTTGTAACTTGAATTTTTCAATACACACAAACTATGTAATATTAAATTATAAAAAGTAAAGTAGTATCATCTATTCACTATCAGTCACTTAACCACTTGACTCTTCCATCAGTAAAATTTAACATTTAACAAAATTATGAATATTTTTCATTCTTGCCACTTTATGATCTAACAATACTCAATTATACAGTCTATGCCACAAAACAGACGATGAAAAATAATCATACTTCATCTATAAATTGAGCTAAAAATATTTTTTCCGATTTATAATATAACCGCTTTGCAGACGCGTTAAGTTATTTAAGTAGTTATAGATAGACAGACGGCGGAAAAGTATGTTGTAACAGTATTTTAAAATTTCACCTAGTTAAAAACATCTTCGTTTAAGATTTCTGTTGTAGTAAAAATAAGATAAATAATTCTTATTAGTTTTGATTTTAAACTTCCAAAAAAAATCTCCAAGCAAATCCTAAATATTATATGCGGCAAACAACGTGGAGTTGTCACTTGAGTTTAAACACGAACCGGCGACCCTACGACCCGCTGACGTCTGAACTATTGGTAGCCTACATTCTACAATTTTTCCTTTGTCATACATTGGGGCTGATAAGAATAAGTATGAAATTTTTAAACAAAACAGATTAACAGGATAATGAAGATAAATAATAATAAATATCATACATACATCGAAAATAACTTACAATTAACGCCAACATTGTTACTATCAGATGTGGCATTGTGGTACTAGTTTTAGAAAACGGAACATAATATAACATAAAACTTAAATCCATGTTAATTTCGAAAGTTACTGAAAAAGGTAACATAATAATTCATGAAAAATAAGCTTTGATCAAAGTTATACATAACTGTATTGTACTGAAATTAAATTTAAAATACAGTATATGTACCAGTAGTGATTTTAATAAATATTACATTACTATTACAACTCATCCTGAGCATACAATGAAATGAGAAGGAATTACAAAGGATATTATTAAAATAAGGTAAATAATTAACTTAAAAACTATTTACACCAGATTATACGACAATAAAAATATATTATTGACATTATTCATACATAATTATTATTAATCTAGAGATATGATAGGTTCATACGAATGTTTAGGTAAGTATGAATACCTATGGTGGCGTGTTACGGCAGCGAGTGCGCGGGCGCAGGCACGCGCGTTCACCAACAAAGAGTCTGACTTTTGACTCGCGTCGTGTGCTCGGGCTTCATAATATAATTGAGCCGAACGAAATCCGGCCGGCCATTACCATACAATGGGCGAGTCAGTTCCGTCGAGCCCGCCGGGTCGGGGAGGGCAAAAAAACACTACCACTTGCCTTTGTCAACTTCGACAACGCCAAAGATGCGCGAACGCAGGCTATTCTATGACTTAACATTGTCATTTTAAAAATCAGTGTTGTAGTTGTCGGTCGGCGCTTATATCGTTTTGTGGTTAGCATTAAGGTTGGCAGGCGTCCGTCGGAGGCAGGCCATCATGAGCGCGACGACTGTTTGACGAGTGACAAGCGTCTGAAAAACGGCAGCGTAAGTCACATTGGCTGCGGTCGGATGTGCCCGTTTTGAGTTATTGCCCGCGTGCAGTTTTCCCGTCCGATCGCAGAGCTTTTTGGCTGATTGTCTTTTGTTCACTTTTGTGTTCGATGTTCGGAGCTGAGCGACGACGACCTCTTTTTGTCAGCCACCGACTGAGGCTGCACCGTCTGGGAGACAAACAAAACAATATCACTATTTATACATGATTGTTCAAGCAAACACCGTTGTGTCAATATGAATCAATGTTATAGATATTTTTCATTATCAATAAACGACTACTATACCAACACCCTTTTTGCTATCAAATTAGCATTGCAGATTCGTGATTGAAATGATTATGTTACAACTTGCCTATGAATATTTTATTATCATTTAATTGATAGCCGTTCGTAGATGTTACGTTCTCTAGAATTCCATGTGACTTCTGTATGAAATAAAATGAAAATATAACACAAAAAGAAACAATGGTTTGTCTACGATTGTCTAGTAGGCACAGTTTTCTTTTAAATGTGATAAGCTATTAATATTCATAGTGGTGTATGGTACGGACGGGGAAGGCATTATAGTGACACGAGACACTTTCTACGCGTCCGGCGCATGCGCAAACGGCTCGCATCCGGGTCCCCGAGTATCCGTGACGCAAACTGACACTTTTAAGCTCATATTTTGTTAGTTTCATCTGACTTGAATTGAATAAATATGATGGTCTATATGTATCAAAACATGTTTACAAACGATTCTATCTTATTTGACGCAATTATTGGAACATATTTAATCATAAACTTTACTTCTTATATCCATGCATATAATAACATAAGTCCAGCCACGATAACATGGGTTATCTACCCATGAATACCAGATTCATGTCGTCAGCAAATTCTAAATATTTGCAATCTACCTAATCCACAATAAATTTTAGATATTTGAGTATAGATTTCCACAATTCTGGTACACGAATGTATTTTTACTATTTCCTGTTGATTATAATAAATAACATAGTCTAAAAGTATAAGTGCACATACCTTTATGATAAATGACTTTAGGCCATATTACAATCTAAAAAAATCGGTGCACAAAAATATTATTACATTTCATTACTCTCTTCTTGAATAGAAAAAAGAAATAAAATAAAAAGTGAAATAAAAATGTTATAGTTGCATTACGAATAATAAATTCTAACCTTTATATCATATGTGTAGTGTAATATATTCCTATTGAGATAGGATAGACTGTAATATAATATAGAAATGTGTAGGCCGGTAGCTAGATGTAGCCGCGATTGTAAGGTACCTATGTAGATACGTGACTGTCCTGCCGATGTTCACAGCCTGACGACATGACTATTACTGTCTAAGCATGGTAAATGATTTAATTATACATTCTTTTTTGTAAATTTTTCCATTCGAAAAGCTTTCCTAATATTAAGCTTAGAAAAACATAAAAAAGAACTGCCCCTGGCACCAGCGAAGCTTCCTATTACAAAATAGGCAAATACTCTTCTAAGTAAATTATCGGAAGACAAAAGAAGAATCTGGGGACACGAAAGCAACCCCGCCCAGGCCGAGTGAAAGATCGAAAAGACAAAGCCGCATCACTCTTTAAAGTCATTTTCGACCCCCTGAAAGTTAATTGTGAAACAAACTAAAAATTTTATTTTTTGTTGTTTGACAGCCGCTCTGACTTCGATTTCGCAACTTTTTATGGCAGATTAACTGTGTTCAGAAACTTCGTGTATTACATATTATGTTTTTATGGGATTGAAATTAGGTAAAAAGTAATGATGACATAAATTGGAAACCATTCACCCGTTGCATGTTCAAATCCATTCTTATACGGATAAAAGCAACTTGGATAAATTAATTATAATATCATGATGGTATTTCTAGGAACACAGTTAAATAATACGAAGAATAAAAAATAACAGGTAGAGCTAAGTCCAATATTTTTATGACAAATACATTGCCTTAGGCAGGATTAGAACTTCAGTCTCTCAACAACTTTTCCAATTCTGAAATCATATTTGCAAATTTTAATTAATACGAAATAATTAAATAATTAAATTAAATAATACGAAGAATAAAAAATAACAGGTAGAGCTAAATCCAATATTTCTATGAAAAATACATTGCCTTAGGCAGGATTAGAACTTCAGTCTCTCAACAACTTTTCCAATTCTGAAATCATATTTGCAAATTTTAATTAATACGAAATAATTAAATAATTAAATTAAATAATACGAAGAATAAAAAATAACAGGTAGAGCTAAATCCAATATTTCTATGAAAAATACATTGCCTTAGGCAGGATTAGAACTTCAGTCTCTCAACAACTTTTCCAATTCTGAAATCATATTTGCAAATTTTAATTACTCTAATTACTTTCATTTGGAACCAAAACAATTTATATAGCATATCTATGATTTATCGAATAAATTTACCGATAAATTTTATTTTAGCTTTCCACCAGCGGCTTCGCCCACGTGTTCCCTAGGTAACGGTTTATCTTAATATCGATTCATATCATGACACAGATATAATTACAATATATAATTAAATAGTAAACGAATTCCAATTAAAATCCATTTTCATCCCTTTTTTGCTGTTTTTCGGAATAATACAGCCTATGATCACTGCATATGATGTAGCTACCCGTAGGTGAAAGAAGTTTTAAAATCGGTCCAGTACGATCGGAGCCTGTTCGATGCAAACAAACAAACAAATGTTTCCTCTTTATAATATTAGTATATATACAATTTTCATGCGTATACAAACACATTGGGAGGCTGTTTTTTTTAACGGATCTTCAAATACGAGAATTACGTCATAAAACTATCAATGTCTAACTATGAATTGCGAAGCTTACCTTCAAATCCTCGACTATACAATATTTCCCACTTACAATACCTTTATGTTTTCCATTGTTAGCGATTCTATCCTATTCAATTGGTGCTATAAACTTTTTAATGAGATGCTGTGTCATATAATCTGCTTGTAATTACTTAACTGATCATGAATTATGGGATCATACATAAACCACGAATTATTAAATTGTATGAAACCCCAATTTCGTATCATCTTCGATATCACCATCACCAGCCTATTTATTAATAACCCCATTGCTGGATCTCAGGCCTTCCCCATTAATGGAATAGAATCAAGTGGAATAGGAAGAGTGAGCCATGATCAACCATGGAGGACAGCACTAATTAACGCGCCATCAAGCTCTTAACAATAGTTTTCAAAGAAATTTGCGTCCAACGTTTAATTAACGATACGTATAAAAAAATGTTATGACATTTTTTAAAATTTTGAATGCAATATCTAAAATATATTATATTACTTATGAATGAAAATTTTGAGTACTGACTGCTACTAACTATAATAATAATACTTAAAAGTTAAGGTAAAGAAATAAGTTTCATTTTTTGATAAACGCTTTTTTTTCAAAATATTCATCCATAAAAAACACAAATATTGACAATTGAATAATGACAAACAATCATACAAAGTATCAGCAGGGTCCAGAAACATTCTTTAACTTATTAATCACGTGAATTAATGATAATTTTTTACTGTTATTAGCCTGAAGACGTCGTGATAAAAAAATGGAAGGTTCAAAGATGTTATTCGAATAAACAATATTTTCATTTTAGATTTTAATATCTAAGCTACTTGGTCTTTAGTAGTTTTTTTTTCTTCATTTAGTTGTGTCTGTCTGGCAGAAGTCGAGCAAGGAGCGAATTATCGATTGCCGCTCGGCATGCTGGCCGCGTACGGAGGGCGGCTCTGCTTATTTGGCAGCGCAGCTCCTTGTGCGGGGCCGGACGCGGCCGACGCTGGCTGACGGCAACGGCGACGTGACGCAGCACGCGCCTCTCGCGTACCCGTGTCTCAAGTACTAACCAAAACTAACTAACGAGTTATTTTTGGTATACATAAGATTTATTTCGTTGTCAAGTGACCAGAAGGCCTTTGGTTTGATGCGGATCGATCTAGAAGATTAATTAATATGTCTTGCCACGGGTCTGGGTGTTATTTTAGATTATCAAAACACGAGGTTATGTGATACTGTCTCATATGCATTTCTTCGCCGGGAACCGGAACTACACAATACTACATAATTCAAATAATGTCATTTTAATGTTTAATAGCAAATCTATATACAAATCATCTAATTATATTATGTCCATGCTGTGTAAGCTATCAACTCTTTATCGACCATATTCAAATAACAATAATTCATTACCTATTACTAACTGCATCTATACCCATCCAATCTCATTTATGAATTATTAAGCTTTAACTTTTATACTTAATAAATATGTTTAATACTTAATTAATAAATAAGAATAAGTTTTCCAAGCAAGGAAGTGAAGCAACCTTCGCTTCTATGCAAGGAAAGCGTTTCCCTGGAAGGTCATCGCCCGCTGGAGGCTCACCATGCATAATACATATTTATTCTCACCCTTGTCCTATATTTAAACTAACAATCGTACAGTTTCTTTATAAATTTTAAGAAATATGTGACTTATAAATAATACAAAATGATCAATGCATTGACATCCAACCACATTATAATATATGTACTTACTGACTTATGCTTGATCTGAGCATAAATATACAAGTACTATTTGCGTATCAGTTCTTTTACCAGTTTGGAAATTATAACACATTTAAAGTTAATTGACAATACAATTAAAAATATTGATTTTAAAATATTGTTGAATAGAATTTTTTAAAAACTATCGGTTTTCCCACGACTTTGTCCGCTAAATTGTAGCCTATATATAGCACCCGTAAATGATGCAATTTCTCATAAGAATTTTAATAATCGGATGAATATTTTCTACCACCACGCAAACAGACAAATTTATCTCTTTATAATATTAGTATAGAATACTTTATGTGTATATCTGTGGTAAAGACAAATCAAAATTAATTACTAAACTGAACTGAAATTTGTGTGAAATAGGATAAATGAAATAATACAGTAATAATCTAATTTAAAATAAGTTAATGACTTTTTTTTAATATTTAATGAAGTGTTCATCGTTAATTTATAGTCATTTGGAATTGTCTATTGATTAATTTTATCTTTGACCGGATCAAGAAAATTTAAATTATGTTTTTTAAATGTGCAAACCATCATTCGTTCCAAAAGCTTACTTGGGACTTGAATAGTTAGATAATTCCAAGCTTCGCTATACCCTTGAAAGAGTTTGCGATTGATTTTAAAATTAAACAATTAGCCCACAGGTTATACATTGTTTTATGTACATATTTATTTTATAATCTATAGGTTACAAGAAAATTTGTTATTTTATGGAACATTCAAGGAATCTCAGCAATGAAAGTATCTTAAAGCATGAGAATTAAAATTGACTATTTTCTATTCTCGTGAAATCTTTAAGAAACTTTTAGAATAAATCGATGAAAGTGCGCTAACTATTCCTGAGGATCGTACAATAAACAATAATGCTTTTAAAACGATTGTCGTCGTGACAATAACGGCTGGTGCAAACTGGCCACTCCACTCAGGGTCAAGACGTGCCCATACAGAATTACAGACACAATCACAGTTATCATACATAAATATACTCTATAAACCACTTATATGTTGCTACATTCTCATTCCAAATAATAAACTGAGGCTATATGTAAATTCTAAAACTCTAGTTTGCCGATTTCTGTGCAAATTTGGAACTGGACACAAATGTAATTAAAATATAACGTACAATATTTCCACAATTTGAAAGCATATGAAATAATTATCAGACGATATCACATATGTGGATTATTTCCCTATTTAAGTGCCCAAATTTCAGGTGTTATAGATATCTAACGTAGTACAACCACCAAAAAAGAACCCTCTCTCGATTCAAAACCACGGAATGGCAACACCTCGACACGACGAATTAAACGACGTCAAACGGATCCTGAACAATAAAAATACCCGTGTCTTGCCATCTCTCGCTTTATACAACATGTATTGTTTATATTTAATACATACCAGCATTGAAAATATCTTGTCTGGACGTTTATGTATCTTATCTGAAAGCGAGAACACTATTTCTTATGAAAAATAACACATCATTGACCTTACGAATCGACGTAAAGATAGAGATAGTGATAAATTGTGTAAATAGTAACATTAACTGTTATAGAAAGTATTTTATCTAAATAAATACATATGTTTATTATTATATACAGCCTCATCAAGAGCTTTAAGCACTTCGCATCTGCGTTGTCGCATAGGAGTGGATATTGATGTACTTTATTCTTACAATATCAATTTTCTCTGTAGTCTTATGACATTTCTATTAACACTAAATTGTTTTATATTTTAAGCATGTACTTTACAATATTATAAATATCTGATGTTTTTGATACGAAGCGTTGAGTGGATTCAAACTTTTGGGATGTTGAAGATTTTCTGTTAGTATTTATCAATTTATTCTTATTTCATTGATTTAATTTTAATATCATACTGTTTAAATTTTTATTTCACTTTTATTCATTGTCGTAGTTTATTAGTGTTATTATAATTTAATTGAAATTGATTTACGAAAGATCCGTTAATCGTCTCACAGAAGTAAGCGCTAGTACACGCCGGAATTTCCGTCGAGTGTGGGTAATGACATATCATGTTATTTGTCAGTTCTCATGTCCTGTAACCCACGACATGCGACGAATCTTTCGTCTGATTCAAACATATCCTAAACAATTATCAATTTGATTATATTTAACATATTCTTAATGATAAACGCTTAAAATATCCATCCCGTCCCCGGCACTCTGAAATGAGAATTGAACCCGTGAGACCGCTTCAACTACTGAGCCACCTAGGACCCCTGTAAATACAAATCTTAAAAAATACTTAGAGATCGCAAAGTCAGGTGCTCTAGGCAACTCTATACTGCTCTGTCTACCCAAGTAGGTATGGCATTTCTCTCACTGTAATTTTTGCTGCGAGTACCTCTTGAGAGCATTCCCTTCAATGTTCCGGAAGCCTACAACCAAACCTGCACATATCAAATTAAAACCTATTGATATTCAAAAATATCGTAACCGGTACCTTTTATTTTAATAAATTCCTTAAAAGTTCGTATAATAATAAAAAATATACAAAGCAAAGTCGTAAATCCTGTCAAAGACGCGAATCGCGAGGAAAAAATGACATTTTATTTGACATCAAAACAATTGAGAATGTTATAAAATTGCTTGCGTCAGGCCTCCCATACAAAGTATTTCTAAATTTAAATACATATTTTTATCGCAAAAAAATAACTTTTTTGACACTGGACTGTAACCGCTTTCTATAATTTATTTATTTTTTTATTCACAATCACTTTTCTATTAGTAATTAATCTATTTACCGGCATATGATATAAAAAGCAACATTTTTACGTTATTCATTTAACGAAAAACAACCGATGCACTTTAATTTTTCTAGATCGATTCCACTTTATGTCTGTCTCGTATATTTTGAATAAGCAAACACACAGGTATATTTTACAAACAATGTGAATAAGACGTGTACAGTAGACCGGTGTAGGCTGTAGCCGATGGAGCCTGTTCCACGTGACGCACAAGATAAGATAAGCCACTGCTAATTAGGATGCTAACGATATTATAAAAGGTAGTAAAGTGCCGTCGATATTTTATTAAGTTGCTGTATATTACAACTCTATGATAATTTTTTTTTTATTGTAAATAATTTTGTAAAACTATTTAATTTTTTTTTCCTAGGTCGTGTCATCTAAATAATCGTTATTTTTATTAGAAACTAGCAAAAATATAAATTAACATAATGGAGTCTAACAGCTCCATGGACAAAGTTCTAGGTCAAATTTGGAGTTAAATACATTTAAAAAAAATCGTTAATTTATTATATTTGATAAATTTCAAGCATTCACAATGCTATACTGGAAAATGTTATTAATTAAAACTGCTTAAAAAAAACACCAAGCAAAACTGTACCTACAAACATGAAACTGCCGGATCATAAGCCTCGTCTAAAGAATATCATTATAAGGTTTTAATTATTTCTACGTCCATTTTTGTTTCCATTACATAATTGTGGATGATTTATTTATTTTGAAATCATAAACAAGTTTTCGAATTTATTTAAACGCATACAAATTTATAACCATTATTCAATATCGTAATTGCATAATTTCAGACTTTATAATTGCACTTCACAAAATATTATGCTGTGTGTTATAAACAATTTGCAAACTAACCATATATCTTATCATTTCCCCCTCATTAACAGTTAGAATATCCTATGCAGCAGTAAATAAGCGCTGCCAACCTGATGCCATAAAGAAACAACCATTATATCTATGCGCGCGCGCGTCGCGCAACTAATAAGGCGTGTGCGCGTATCACACACTATGACAGCGCCCACTGTATGTCGTAATTACGCCCGCATGTTTGGAAATAGTTTTCATAGTGACATGTGAAGCACCCACACGTTGCTTATAAGTTGTTCTATAAAAAAATCAATATTATGTATAATATACTGCCAACTTCCGCCCTGCGACTACATCTGCGAACTTCTAAATAGCAATCCATAAGGACTCGTAGGATAATACATTACAAGTATTATTTGAATTGGTAATTAGAATGCTGCCTACAAGTGAAAATACAGGTTTTTTTTTACTTATAAATATTAAAAATAATAAATTGTATTTACACTAATTTGGAAAATATAACATGAACACTCAAAACTTAAAAAAATAGCGAAAGTAGATTACAAAAGAAAATATTAAAATGCAATTAGCATTAAATTAGTTACTTTAAATGTATCTTTAATTATAATTACTTTCATTATAACAAGCTAAACATAAACTGACAAGTAACACATACATATATTACAAAGGCTGCCCTGACCTCCATACCTTTTTGTACTACCGTACTGAGGTGTGAAGTCACTGTTTAGCTCAATTTGGGAGAGAACCCAAAAATCACATATAAATATTATATCACTGCTAAGTATTGACATGTGTTTCGCCGCTATAGAGGGCATCTTCAAGATATTACTATAAAAGATATTGATTATCATCTTATATTAGTAAATTCTTTTCTCATAGTTGAGAACTTAATATAACCTTAATACTAACGTTTCAGTGGGATTAACGATAAATAAATATGGGAATATTGCAACCTTATCCAATTTTTGATCTCATATTCAGACGATGTGGTCCTCTGTATCTAAAAATAAATTGAAGTCGTGTATCATTCCAATTCTATCAACTTTAAATAAATGAGTATTTTTTTTAACTAAACGGATATACTAAAAATTAGTTTCAATATTTATGAAATGGTACTGCGAGATATTGCTAGTAAAAACGAAAACAGAACACAAATAAAAGTAAATATATCATATGGTAACCGTACAAAAGAGAATAAAGAAATTATCAAAGTTCAAGATCAAGCACTCCTTCCTGGTTTAATTCTTACTCCAGCCGAGGATATTATTTATATATTTAACAAAAGCATTAAATATCCATATAAAGTATTTATCTATATAGCAAAAGTACCAAAGCTAAATAGTCGTGGTCAACTAATGACATGGAATCAAATCAGTGAGTCAGGCAATAACTTAAAATATATGGGTTAAAACAAAACCTTTGATATCGATAATGTTTAATAACTAAGTTTCTGTCTGTGACTTCAACGGCATGATTTAAATGAAGACTTAACATTACATTTATCCCTAAGAAACCGTTTTGGTATAAAAAGAAGCCTGGATATTCATTCAGGTATTGCGTATACATTCGGTAGTTTTTGCGCGAAAGAGTAACGGATATAAATAAATATCGTACATGCATGCACACAAAGATTCGCATTTATAATATTAGTAGCATATATGGAAAAAATATTTGACACACATAACTTTTGTTCTCGCAACAACTTTAATACTCAACTCTATTTCTCTCTTGTTGTTATCGCTTTTATATTCAGAAGATCTATTAAGGTGATAAAACGTGTTTATTATGACGACTGTGGCACAGTAATAGTCTCGCTTACGTATGACGGCGAGTCTTATACAATGCGCAAATCGGGCCATTCAAATTGTTGCATTTTAGTGCTTGTGGTTGACATTATTCTGCAAATTTAAAAACGAACACTTAATAAGGCCGTGAAAATAATAATGGCAACCAATAATCATAAACTAGATGGCGTCGCATCGTTACCTGTCCGCCGACCAATTAAGGTCAGAGTTTAAACATTAGTTTGCGAAATCAATATGATATTTATCATAAATCGGTAAATCACGATCATATATTATTACTATTTTAGAGAAAAAAAAATACTGTGTCTGCCCGGATCAGCGATACAGGCTCTATGTTGTAGTAATAAATTTGAATATTGATAATGTAGAAGTTTTCCTATACTCGCTTAACAAACGCTAAAAAACAATATCAGTATATCACCAGTCATCCGCATTTCGGATTGGACTCAATGAAAATTTTCGGCTCGGACATAGAAAGGTGTAGAGTCAAATTATTCTAATCAAAATTTAAAATTTGAATAGCTAATAAAAATAATAACAAAACTATTCAAAACAAGATCGCAAATGGCGACTTTGTTCACTATAAGTTTATGTTATTTGTTTATGTTATTTTGTTTAGAGGTTTTAATCTTCGGCTTATTAAAATACCCATTGCTGGGGCATAGGCGCACTGTTTGATATTTTCGAAAACAAATATTACGAACTCTACCTACGCCTTATTCAAAACATATGGTTCAGCCATTTCACTACCGTCACAGAAGTATATTGCTTTCTGTTTTACCAATTTCCTTTTTCATAAGAAATAGTAAAATAATAATTAACATTAAATGTCATGTAATTATTCTAGCAGAATGTCTAATATAATGCAAAATGTAAAATATGCGATCAGATTACATAAAAGGATTCGTGGTCTCAGCCAAAGTTCTTGAAGTGCCCAGAGTCCAGAGTTTTTTTTTTCTAGCGTTACGAATAGAACAGTTTTTCTCTTGATTGAGTCTCAATGTACCCACGATCACGGTTAAAGGCTATTAATATGAATTATCATATGATATATATAACAACCTTTGGTATCTCCTTTTTAGTTTAGTACTGATATTTTTTTCTAATACAAAACTTAAGGCAATTATTTTTTGTTATACGGTAGAAATGGAACCGTATATAAGAGCGTACACATTCAACCGTATCGTTCCGTCCCAATAGGCCTGTTTATTATTTTGCGTTACTTTACGATCCCCTTGCAGTGAAATGAAAATAAAAAATATTTTTCTTGTATATGCGAATCGACTCATGCGACTCTATAACCCACAAAAACGTGTTCCACTCATTATGAAACACGAAACTATGATATTTCAAGTTAGTTCTGCGGCCGCGCGACAAACGGCCTTAACGTTGCGCAGTCGCAGCCGAGCAATAAATAAACGCTTTACTGTTATCTATAAGCAACCTTCAGCTCCTAGAGCCGGACCGGTATCGAGGCGAAACTATTCTAATAAAAAACCGAAACCAGTCCAAATTAAAGATAACACGATGGAAATGTCGCTTACTAAACGTAGAATGAAAAGGAAGGTGCGCTGCGCGGGCGTAGGTGGGTATGTACATACGTACGAGTACAATACGCGTATGGGAGCCGGCACATCCAAATGTCTGTATTGATTGGCGAATGTTGTATAAGACAATGGTTAAGGCCGTGTGAAAGATCGACCGGTAACGAGTGATGTATCGAGCCTATTTGTCTCCGATCACATATCGATATTGCTGGCGAAATGATCGATATGTACCAATTTAAAATTTGTTAGCGCTTGTGAAATGATAAACGATAAAGTTGCATGTGACAGCGATGTTTTGCAACTATCGATTTGTTTAGAGGTTTTAATTATGTGAATGTGCCGTTATCACTTCCTATTATTATTTGACAAAGAAACATCAATCACTAATTACGCGAGCTTCAATGTGCATGTGGATTTAGTTGTTTATTTTTATTGAGCGCATTTTCAGGCTCCTGAATTTCGATAATAAATAACTTTATCAATTTATCAAATATTAACAAACTTATACATATCTCTACAAGAAATATTGATAGCGAAATGCAAATAATAGATAAGTTAATAAACAAATTAGGCGAAAACTTTAACATACAATCACATATGTTGTAGAAGAGAAAATGATAGATACTATGCAACATATCTCAACTAAATCAAATCAGAATAACTTACCACTTAGATGTTGTAATTTCATTTAAAAACGCGTCGAATGTTTGCTATAAAAGGTGGAATCGGTAAAACGGGTAGTATATGTTGCGGTGAAACTCGTAAATACAGATTAGAGGGCATCGCTGCATCGATTGCGGCCATCAAATATTGAGCCTGTACACGACACGCCGGGGATGCATAACTCGACGCGCGTGCTTTACTACTCGCTGCGATACTTCATAAACTATGGATATACCTACTGAGGGGTATGAAGATTTGATGTGTTTCCGGATAGGAAATTTTAGTGCTATCACGCTGAACACCCCGATTTGTTTACCTATATCAAAGCAATTTTCATATCTGAATAGATAAAGAATTGTAATCAGAAATTAATCTTTAATATTTCATTAAAACCACACGAATGCAATAAATTAAATTTGTTTACTTAACATATTTTCTTAGGCTGGATTGTACCATGATAGCAATCCGAATTAAGGATTCTATCAAATGTGTACCGATAACTGTCACACTGACTGCGGAATGTGTTGCGCCATACTCTTTCTTGGCATAGTAAAACTATAACTTTAACCGGCGAGGCTTGGGCGGTTTTAGTTTACAATTAAAGGTTACGACGTCATCTAACTATTGTCAAATGCTGCAACTTCTTATTTGCTTAACCGGTACTTTAACGTGTTTGTTATCATTAAAGTAAGTTGGTGCAACCAATACTTGTTGCATATAGAATTTGTTTAGTATTCTCCCGCTGTAAATTTTAGGAGTAGATAAAATTTTCAATGGTATCGACACATGCATCTGAGTATATCATTCTATTTTTATTGTTCCTCGAATTTAATAGGTAATCATGCATTGCGAATATATTTTGACTTACTATAAACGATTTTAACATCCCGATATTTACGGAAGATTACTTTGCATGCTGCTAACCCATTGCAAGTCTATTTTATTGAAAATATCTCTTTCTGTAACATGTTTTAGGACAATAAACAAGTAATGCCATGCCATGAAGAAAACCCGAGGTTTGTACACATTTGCTAGAAATTGAATTATACATAAATATGCATTTAAATAGAAAGAAGCACTATAAAACATATCATTTATTTTCTTTTGTATATTCAACATAGTTATGAAGTATAGAACAATTTGTTGATAGTATTTTGTTGTATTCTTATTATTTCCGTAATGAAGATACTTACGTAAGTTAACTGACATAGATATTGCCAGATTAGTATACTTTAGTTACTTTCATAGTGTAATGTCGTACGGACTCCTATCGTGGGGAAATGCTGCCGACATACACACGAGTTTTGTGCTTCAGAAAAGATCAATTAGATCAATTTATAATCTTAGGATTTGGGACTCTTTAAGGGAGAAATTTAATACTGTACTGTAATAAATAGACATAATGACTGTTGCTTCTCAATACATATACGAGAACTTAATGTACGTTCGTAAAATATTAGTTTGTTTTCTATAAAAAGTGATGCACACAATTTTAATTTAAGAAATAAAAATAAATTAACGGTGCCTGTCACTAGACTGCAAAATGTTAATAAGGTCCCAAGCAAAATACAAAAATTAGATATCATGCAGTTTAAATCTACTATTAAAAAAATACTTATTAAAAAAGCTTTTTATAATGTATCCGATTATATAACAGATAAGAATGCTTGGAGTTTAGATGCTCCAGCAACTGGATAGGTGATTACTTCTAAACTCATTATATAAAAAAATATCTTGTTTCCATTATAATTAAATAATTATGTTATCATTCGAAGACCATAGTTTTCTTTTCTCTCTCTATTTATAATGTATTGATCTGGTAATGAAATGGATTTTATGAATGACATTACTCTTGAGCTGATGAGTTTCTTGCTCGTTCTTCTTATCAGCCAAAAGACGTCCTGAACGGGAAAGAAATGTTGGACAATTCAAAGTACTTTTAAGAAGTCTATTTGAATTATGATTATTTAGAGTTTGAGTTTGACTTTCATTTAGCTATTTGTCTACATTCATAGCACATAAACTCGTTTGTAAGTAAGTCGTAGGTAAGCTAATCTGGAATAAGTAATGTTCCCATTCCATTACAATCCAATTTAAATTTGTTCCGTAATATTTTATTAACACCGAAATAAATATTAGGTTTTTATAATCGATTTCTAGTTTTTTTGTTGCTCGCTTCGTATTCACGTTTTCGACACGCAATAAATAATTGAGGACATTTTGACCTTTGTTTGATAATAAAGAATGATGTTGCGACACAATCTCATAATCTACAGTCTCGTGTGGTTCGGTGTCGTCAGAGATGAGGTCGAGTTTTTTATGTTTCCGTAATCCAATGAATATTCATTTGAAGGATGCAATTTTCCGCATACGCAGTGGAACAGCTGCAACGATCACTTTTGATGATCTTCTCATTGAGTAAGAAATAATTATATACTTTTGCAGTTTCCTAAAAAATGTAATGTTAATTAATGATATTTTTCTTTTAGAGTTTACTTTAGTAACAACGCATCACTTAGACCCTTTAAAATATTCTTGATATGATTTCATTCTAACCTTAGAAAACATAAAAAAGGGAAGCTTACATTTACCGAAGCACGGAGGAGCTCGTGAAAACAAATTTTCGGTTATCCATCATGTCATAGATCATTGTCAAATAGCAATATCCTTTAAATAATAAATTAGTAAGCGTCAAGCACATTTTGTTTGTGTAATTCTGATGGAGGCAGCAGCGGCGGAGGCTGTGTCGCGCTTTAATAAGCGGCAGTAAATCGCGATCCGCCCCGCGCCGCGACCAGTTGTTACTTTTTATATTTCATTCGCCACTTTTAACACATCCGCCCAGACCGGGAGCTTACAATGGCAGCACACGGCAACCTTTAAAAGAAATCATTTCAATATTTTCAGCTAATATTATTGTGAAATTTCACATTATGATAATTTTTCCATTTGTAATCAAATCATAACAATAATCATCGAATAACATAATAAATTAAAATATTTACAAAATTTTAATACTACTGAAGGTATGCCTAAAACTATACTAGATAAAAAATATTCTTCAAATCATTGCCAAGATGTAAGGTGCCCAGAAGGCTACGAGTCTTTGAATTGCCAAAGTAAAAGAATTAGTTTGGCAATTCAAAGACGACGGGCGACATACAAACCAGCCTTCTGATCACCAGACCTGTCAAAAAATATTTTTTTTATCTCTTAATATAAACGATGCAATGTATCCAATATTAATTTAACAGAAATAAATAATTATCAATTATTTTTTTAAATATATAGATCACAATGGCAATTCAAGCCCAAAGTAAACTAGCTCACTTTAATGTGACAAGTCTTTCGGTTGTAGTTATAAATCTCTGCACAGTTATATACAATATTTTGCTGAGTTATATTTATAATATAATACCCAGCAGTAATATAAGTGGCAAATAAATAACCGGAGACACCCGTAAGACGTAATCATACACATATCATCTTAAAGATATCGGCATAGGTTCTCACAGGCGTACACTTTAATTTTATGTTGAAATGTCATTACACTGTTTAGTATTGAATAAGAACCCGACTCACGCGTGGTGCGTTCTCCGAAAGCGATGGAAAGCGTCAGGAATGTGTAATGCCTCCGCTTGGCATTCTGACGACCGCGGCCACTGGCGTCACGCTCGCGAGACCTCACTGCCCTCACTACCGCCATACATACATACACTATCACCCACTATCTAATAAATACTCAACCAAGTACTCATTTACCCATAAAAGATACAAAATAATATGATCATACCAATAGTTTACTAATAGCATATCTTGACAAGGAGCCAACAACATGAATCTTTTGGTTGTATCAAGGCAAATAATTCACGGTTATTTTGGCAAAATCTATTTTTAATCAAATTGAGTGAGTTTTCTGCTACATACTAGTAGTGTGTGGTTAATTATTTTAAGATTATGGTAATTCGTGCTCATATTAAAATGGAAAACTATTTTTGTTTATCCATCTTTCACGTCACGACTGAGTGTCCTTGTGGCATTTTGTGTGGAGATAGTTGAGAATCTTGAAGAGTAACAGAGGTTATTATTCATCACTTTAAACGAATATAAATAAACGCATAATTATCTTAATTACCCAATGTAGTCTTGTCTGTAAGTTTATTAAGTCTAGAAACTAAACCCTTTCGCGCGGACTGCGCCAATAATGAAATCTGGGGTGTGAAATAAAAAGAAAAAACTCTCTTAATTAAATTTTCTTTTGGGGAAATTTAATAAGCGGAGGGAGAGCAGCGGCCGCCGCTCGCTGCAAACACAGATACCATCTACACCGGCCACCGGGAATTTGATAAAAATTGCTTACTTTACTTGTATTAACGGAGTGCTATTAAGACAGACTATTCAGTTTGTGTTTAATTGAAAATTGTATTTTCAAGCTTACAGTTATGGACACCTTTACACTATACAGTTGCGTAGGTAATATTTAAAAGTCGATTGTCAGTTGAACACGAAAATACCAAAACTTTTTGACTTTATTCCGATAAGATAGTGGCCTAACCAGGGCTACTGTGACTCAAAACCAATCATAATGCGTTTCAATTATAGCTTTGCCGTCTTTGGCCTAGTAACAACATGTATAACTACAATTAAATGGTATTAAGTTGGCTTTCAAAAGCAGTAGCATTTCATGGGCGACACTACTTTGATCATCATTATTGTTACAAAATTCAGATAAATTTCTAGTCCTTTTTATAACACGCGTATGAAGTACATATACTGTAGCTTCCGTATCTAACTTAAGTAAAACAGCATCGTAGAGACAGGCATGTAGAAGCACCAGTAATAACAAAGTCGGCAGATGAGCGGATAGCGGGCGGGAACGGCTGCGGGGCTCGGGGCGGGGTACGGTGTGCGCGGGGGCAATATTTAAATAAACACTTAGCAACAATACGCGCGATAGTCGCCTCAAACCTCGACCGTTGATACTGCCGGTACAGTCGCCTACATAACACTCATACACATTATTATTATAATTACTGAATCATAAAAATCTACATATGCTTTTTTTAGATTAGATTGTATCCAGGTTTTTAATTTATATATTTTTTTAACAATTGTTAACACATATTATAGAAATTGTTAGTAAAATATTTAAAAATAAAATAGAACTTTTTTAAACGACTTAAGAAAGGGGGGAGGTTTTCAAATAGATTGTATTTTATTTTTGTGTGTTTGTAACACGATTACTCCGCCAAATATGAATCTTTTTCAAAACTCATTAAAATTTTATCGAAATTAAATCAATAGTTTTCTTTTTATAACAAAACAAAATATGCATTTCCCCAGATATCACTTAAATATGTTAATGTCATGTTTATATCAGCGAAGAAACAAAAGATTTCTATGTTCAAAACGAGTATTATGAATAATGTCCTTTTTGTACATGAAGTATACTTTTTTATATCTTTATGTAAATATGCTTTTTTGTATTAAGTTTTTTAGGTAGATGAAATAATTAATCTATGGTTTTGAAGTTCTTTAGCAAGTAAAGTTGCCTTATATACTTTACTCTTTGGTTGCCTTACCCGATCCTCTTGTTACTTCAGCTTTCCTCAGGTTATCCTATTTTTATTGAGCTATTTTTAATACATTATTTTAATTTCTATGCAAGTAGGTATATTCACCAATTTCTTCGTAGTTACATCGTGCAAATAAATAAAAACTTCAAGACTTTGGTTTTAAATATAATTTATTTAATATAGATGTTTAATATTTTAGTGATACCTATACAAAATATTTGTATAAAGTATCTATTATAAGTATCACTAAAAATAATGTATTAAAAACATTTTTAAAAAAAGATCCGACTTAAAATTTTTAAAAAGTGAAAAATATAATTACCGCTCTGTGGCTTTATGAGGTAGTTTTCGATTTCAGGCAACCAACTGCTAGAACGATTTGCCACCCCCGCTGAGAAAACTCACTTCAATAAATACTTTAAAAAAAAATTAAAAATCTATTTGCTCGATCTTCAGAAGGTATGTTTGGTGAGGTGATTGAAAAATTTATTCTTCCTGAAAGCTTACGACATTGTAATTTTATTTTCTCTTTTTGACACTCCACCGTATTAAGTCTATTTTTTATTAAATTTGTTACTTGACCTGTGTGCTATCTATTCTATCATTATTTTTCATACATTTATTTATGCTACAGACTGTTTTTTTTTTTCATTAACAATATTTCTATCTTTTGTTTTGGACATTTTTAGTTCTTCTTATTTATATGATTTTGACAATAATCTGCCTCGCTCACTCTGGACTGGGTGACGGCTGAAAATTGGTGCTTCACCAATTCTTGGGTGATTTGGGTGCACTGATCTTGCTGCTGCATACAGGTATATCACTTATATCATTACGTATTTTATTCTTAACTGTTCTTTGTATTGTACAAGTTTGTGATGTAGTCGTGTGTTGTTGTCCGAAATAACTATTTATCTATCTATCTAAATAATACTTATTTTAAAAGCGTTTAAATTTTTCAAGAAAATAAACTACAGAAAACCTCTGCCCAACTTCAATAATTCTTGAAAAATTTAACAACTTTTAAGATAAAGTATTATATTTCACTTTTTAAATTCTATATTATAAGACATATTTTATCTCATGGTTTTAATTTTTCTAAATGTTTTCCAAGAGCAAATGTAAACGACAATAGTCTCTATAATAGTAACTTTAATAAATAAATAAGACCTTGATCTAACACAGTATTTATCCTTGTGATAGTTGCTATTCGTGAGAGGTCAGGCTATATGGTCGAATTCTCATAATCCAGACCAAGCTACAGTTACCCGGACTAATCTAATAATGCTGACGTAAAAGTATTTCGTTTTTGCAGTTAGCAGACAGTTTTTATTTTTATAATTAGCGATTAATACCAGTATAGTAACGCGAGGTGGATGCTTGACGGCTCGCTACCGACAATTTTCTATATTAATTACAAATACCTATATAATTAGAGCTCAAATGACCATCATCATTTAGCATCCGTTACGCCACGGTACGGCTGTTTCACTAGAACACACGTTAATTTGGATTCCACAAAAAATATTCGCGTTATCGTAACGATTTCGACGATGAGTGTACGCCGTGAACCTTACCACGTATCATACTCTCATGAATAATGTATTACGCTCCAAATAATATACGATTACACTCGAAGAAAATGCACTTTCTTTGTCTCGGTATGTTTTTGTGGCTGAATGCGGGGAAGCAAACGGAAACCCCGTGCGAGCAATTAGACATTAGCGAATTTCAGAACCTGAATTAACTATAAATTAAAATAAATCATTCCAACAATAATTGTTTGCGAAAACAAACTATAATAAAATGTTTACTTAAATACAACATATCAGCATATCGATTAAAGAAGTATTTGCGTATTCTCTCAATAGCATTATCTATAACGCAAAATGAGACACCACCCACAGTCAATCTGTTAACATAGTTTTGTGGGGCTTAAGATTATGTAATTTTTCTAATGAAAATAATTAATAAAGAAGCACTTGTATTATGGAAATCTAAAACAACGGCAGTGTCGGAACACCTAGACCTGAGACAATTTAAAGAAGTTAATTTTCTACATTGTCCCGATCAAGAATCGCACCCGGCACCTTAAAGATACGGAAGTCTCCGTAATAAATTATTAAAAGCCCTGATAAATTTTACGTCCACGGTGCTATTTGTATATTTTTAAAAACTACTTAACACTATTCTTAGGATGCAACAATTGCTATAATCTACATTGTTTACTCGAATCAACTTTTGATTGTAAAAATAGATTCTATTAATCTTTGTTTTATTAAGAACTATCATGCCCTTACGGCAGCAGCAACATTATAAGAAATCTCCTGTGCTATATAGCTCCGGTGATTATCTAATGTATTATCTGCGAATCATACAATTATCGAGTGTTTTGCGCGGGCGCAACATGCCAACTGACACAGTGGTAATGATAACAGTATAATGAAAATATTTGTTATTGGCTTTTCTGAGATCATTGAATATTATTATAAAGTGTAATGGATTTAGACAGTTTTTTTTTTGTAAAATAAGTTATTTAGTTGAAAGTTACAGCTCGAAGATAAGTTTTGTCTAATGTCAATATCATCAACCACATTTTTACATCGTATTAATTTACACTGTACAAATTGTATTCTATTTAAGTTAATGAATATGTATTGAATTGTTTTTCTCATTTTCTTAAAAAAAAAATTAGTCACATATCAGTTTAAGATTCTCATATTGTCTTCTCTGTATCTTTTATATCCTTTAGTGAAAGACACACCTTATATTTGCTATTGGAATACAAGCAGGCAGTGTCTATGATTTTAAATTGTGTTGCTGTTCAATTTTTTTTTTATTTATGGAAGATTTTTATTGCAATCTTTATAGTTATTAAGTAAATTTAGGATAACTTCATAATATAATAAAAGTGTATTTTCTTATGTGTATCTTTTACTCAAATGTCACCTACTGTTGTGTCGTATTAACTATGGCGTTATAAAACTCATGGAATTTTCGCGTGATCTCCGCCCAAGTACGACACGAGCATCTTTCTGATTACTTTCACCAACCGACCCGGCCGCACTGGATGTCCCAACACGCAGAAATCATCTTATTATCATAATACCGACAATTAACAAAGCTTAAGCATTTAAATGATACCTGTCAACGGTTCTGTAATTATTTAAATACTTATTATAAGCAAAAATGTGGTATTATTGCATTAATAGTTCATTTAAAATGAAGTACCTATAGTTTAATCAGTCTAGTCTGTTCACAAGCACTTGTAAAAGTTGAAAAGCTACACCATCGATTCCTAAATACGACGAAACGTAGTTTTTTTTTTAAAAAACACCGTTAAAGATCATCCAACACTATTATTTCTTCCTAGTTTTTGGCACAAAAAAGCCCATTTGGAAAACTAGTAGGTATAAAGCGTTTAGTTACTATTCACTGACGTTGTTTTTAAACATATATCAAGATGTAACTTGGGTAACATCTGACTATTTGAATTTTAATCATGTCTTTCTACATTTTTTAACGAATAAATTGGAGAATAGTGTAATAGATGCAGTAAATAGTATAACGTATATGGAGGTTCACACCCTCATTTGCAGTCTCCAAGTAACAAGTTGCTGAAACTGGACGTGAAAGAAATGGCGATGGGCACGTGGTCGCTTTCTGTCAACAAATCACTCGGTCATCGGTTGTACAGTCAGTTAATTTGTATGCTGGCCAGATATCGTTCTTTGAGTCCTGTCGTTGGTCGGACAAAGAGTCACGCGCGCTGACGCCGCGGCGGCGCGACCGATGGTAGCTACTCTGCGGTCGACACTGACCATAATGAAACAAAGTCGACCACTTGGCGCCGAAAGGATTGAACATGATATAACAACAAAAAGTAGTTTGTTCTTTTAATTGTATTTAGTTTTAAGTAACCAGTATGACATTTTTATGTGTTGCGCTAACTCCTACCCGTTTTCTTCGTTGTACCTACAAACTATTGTCTAATTTTTAGTATATAACTTCAATTTCAATCTTTAATGAAAACTTATTCTTTATTTGCTTTATTCCCTTTATCCTTTAGTGCTTTGTTTCTTAAACATTTTTTGGCGATGAAACCTTTTGAAAACGAGATACTTTATTTACCTCCGATAATTTTTTGAAATATGAACACTACTCCGTCTAAGTCCCCCGACTTGCTCACTCTGAAGTCCTATAGGTCCGAGGAAGTACACTTTGAGATTAAGATCTGATATTGATATTTAAAATAAAATCACCATTACATATTTTTAGATCGATTAAATTTTAACTGGTGAACAGCAGAAACAAAACAAGAGATACACAACAAAATAAACACGACATAGCCTGTGGCCGATGGTGGTCCGTGTTGCCTCCAGATCTATTGACATACCAACACATGAACCGCCTCAAAGGCATGCCCTTGAAGAAGAAGTGATATTAATATTCCATGGGACCACTACATGGAGGAAGTTAAATAGGTGTGTATTTGTATTCATTATCCCGGCCGTTGTAGCAGCTTACGTGCGCGCCGAATGCTGGCTGCGCTACGTGCCTGTGCGCGGTTCCACTATACTTTTTACATTACATTGTTACAGAACTGACTAAATAAAGAAATTCTATTATTATCCAGATTACTAAAGCAAAACGCTTTCATCTTTTCATAATACCATGGTGATAATACCTATTTGAAAATATAAAAACATGAATTTCATGTTTTTAGAACCATGATATTTTAATTAATGATGATGATGATTTTAATGAAAGAATGATGATACCTTTACTTTAGCCATGTTTAAGTGTAATGTAATTTATAATTTTGTGTCTCATATTTATTCTGCTTAAAGAGATCAACTTTTTAGGGTTCATACCCAAAGGGTAAAACTGGAACCATATCTGTCTGTCAACAAACTGTATCTCATGAACTGTAAATGACAAACAGTTGAAATTTTCACAGATGTTGTATTGCTATAGCCGCTTCAACAACATATACTAAAAACAAGAATAAAATAAAATAAATATTTTGACTTGACTTAATAATAATTTATATTTTTACAATTTTTCTTGTATTAACATCGTCGTTGCCATAATGAAAAAGCGATAGAAACGGCCAAAATTTAGTAATTATTTTTTGACCCATACCAAACCAACATTGCGTATAACTATTACACCCACGAAAAAATTATAATTAGAGTTTGTATTACTTAAAGTAATTGATAAAAGCTTCCTATTTAAAAACAATTTGACATTGATCGAACACGCGGATCATACAGTTCGTCGCGGTGGGCAGTGGTGTAGTGGAGACGGTGCCGTTAGCGCTCATTGTCCACGACGGCATTAGTCCGCATTAGACACGGCGGCTGACGATACATGCGTGTGTCCCACGGTCAATACCTACCGAACGACGAGCACCGCCGTCACCACATCACACCATCAAACACTATACCATTTACAAAATAAAAAAAAAAAATTATTGGCTTCTGATAAACAATTTTTAACATAAATCATAGTAAATTAGTATAGCTTGTATGGCTACATAGATAGTCAGTTGTTGCTAAGATCATGTACCAGCATCAAGACAGTTCAATAAAAGCACTGAAAGTTATCTGTTTAAGTTAAGCGACTTTCATAAAAGCACTTGAATGAGTGACCAAAGATGCGTGTTAAGCGATTCACTGCATCTCATTTGTTAACATCTACCCCAAACCGCAATGGGAGGTAGGAGGTTTAATTTATAGGCTGATACCTAATAACATTTGTAATGTTCACCAGAGATTATGACTGTTGATGTTTCTCTATATACCAGTAACCCCGAGTTAAAGCACTTATACATAATTTGTTGCTTTTCATTTAATTGGACATTGGATACTATGACAAATAGATTAATTAATTGATTTAACATTGCTAAGGTCACCGTGTAAAGTGAACGCTTAAGATGTAGTCGCCATAAAGAGGGTAGCGCATCATCAGTACGCTCTGCGCGTGCGCACACTTGCTTCCTGATACTTTAATAGGCAATATATATGTGTGACATTTCCGTAATTGTTTTAAAGTTCACTGCCGTCTATGATGTGACAAAAGTAGAATCTAGGATTAGACACATTGCTGAAATCAATCATCATCATTGTTGTCATTATCACCCAACTATGAGGAATAATCCTTTCCTATGGATGGAATTATATAGTCCCTATGAGTCATACATAACCCAACACGCAAGCCCAGTGGGTACCGATGGATGCAATATATTTAAGAATTTAATATATTTCATGATTTTTTATTTAAAATATCAAATCCATAAAATCATTTTAAGCGAAGCCTCGCGATCTGTGTAAAATGACGTCGACGGCGCCGCCCGCGACCGATGAAAAATGATTATAAAGCCGAATCGTTCTAAATCCACAAAGACACGGCGCGTTACCCGGCTTTGTCCGCCTGTCACCCGTGATTTATTACGAGAATCGAACGTCATGCAAAACGACGCGTCACCGTACCGTTCATATTTTATGCAACGACCACAGCATAACTATATTCTCAATCAGAATTTTATACTACTGCAAAATGTTAGTACAGATAATATGAACAATGATGACTCTATAGCACGTTTATAATAATGTTTTGCTTGAAGTAATAAATCGAACGAATGAGACGTCATTCCGATTCGATACGTATTGACTGCGTGGGGGATTTAATGCTTAGATGCTCGTTAATCGAGTGGTAGGTACCTACAGCTCGGGCATGGATTATACGTACAGTCTTTATGTCATCTAGAGGTAGTGCTTCAGATTATATAGGAATAACTAGAATATCTAATCTGTATTTGAAACTGTATACAAAATAATAAGAGCGTTTTGAATGTATCATATTATAACAGATAAAATAAGTCAATCTAAAATGTAGAACTGCAACAAATGATTTACTAAAATCACTGATTAGAGATGTCACAACATAATATAAAAAGTAATAGGCTGTTGAGGTACTTATGTAACAATTAAAAACGAGAAATTATAAAGTAGATGTTAAGATTTTTACTGTCGCTGAAGGTTTCAACACAGCTGCTCATCGCATAATATAATTTCATAAAAGTCAAGCTACCGTTAAATGATATCTTAGATCTTAAAAAACATACCATAACCGTATTGAATATAGGCTTTTGAATAATATGAATAGTAATAATTTTATAAAATGACAATGAAATAAACAGTTCAGTTGCCTCCAATAAATAATAAACAAAACAAACTAAATAAAGTTGATCCACTCCGCATCTTGTAAAACAAGCGCGAGCAAATGACTAATGATGGTGCGAACTCGTGAATGTACAAGACGGGATAACAACAGGGGTTGATTATATTTGGTGTTACTATAGGCTGCTTCTAGTGGAACTCAATGATGCAGCAAGGAGGTGGAACAGCGTTCGTAAACACCTATCTTCGAGTGACTAACTTTAGAACAGCTTTTAAGCTGAGCGCAAATTTTGATGTTGTTTTTATAAATTTTCATTGTTTACTCTATTATTGATATCAGATATAAAAAAAAGAATTTCTTAATTACTTACATTATGATTTTCTACAAGGTCATTTTTTATCAGTATATCTAATGTGAATGATTTATTATTAAAATATCGACATTTGAATGTGAATTATGAAACTATTTTCTAATATGGGAATTTATAAAATAAAGGTTGTCGGCGACTGTCTCAGCACGCACGCACCGACCACACCGATTTTGCGGATTTGCCGATATAATGCGATACGTCCACAGCATCCGAATTTTTCATAGATGCTTCTATCAAAAATCCGTCCGTCAGTTTTGAATTCGGAATTATGCTTATGACCTCATAGGGATTAGCAATTAAATTACCGTTTGTCAATTTTTAAAAATCCAAAAAAAATAGATGAGATTAAAACTAATATATCATGTAATTTTTGTTGTATTTTTCAGATAACAATTTTTTTTATCAAAACTCTTTGTTTTGTATATTACTTTACGAAAACCTCGATACAACTTTACACTTTACTCAGAAAGTATTTTTTTTAATACTTGTAATATTTTTAGTATTAAAATGATAAAGTTATCAACAACAAATTTATTCGTTAGATAAATTGTTGAAAAGTTAAAATATCATGAAAGCAAAATTAATGAAATATAATAATTAAATTAAATCTTCATGAAACCCAAGTCTAACATAGCAATGAAATAAGTATATTTATTGTCTCAAATACTCATAACAAAAGCCGTTCAGTAACACGTTCTTAGTTTTGTCTTTTACTTTCAGATTAGCAATATTTAAAATTAATCCAATGTCAAGTTGTAACCAAATGAGATATAAAAGTTATTAATAGTTTAAATGACGGCAACAACCCTAAGTTGCATTTATTATTAGCGAGAATGGTCAAAACGACCCTCCATTACGAAACCCCACAGTGCACCCTATACCAAGAATAACTAGTTACGGAACAATCAATCTAGTTGTAGATTATTTTGATTTTTTTTTAGAAAATCTATCACTAAAAGTAATTTATAATAAAATCCCGATACGGTTGAAATGGGTTACAAATAAAATTTGATAAATCCATTTTTTCGACACAAAATTCGCGTTATGATTTTTATTTAAAAAAAAGTTTCCAACTGCAATTTTCAATAGTGAATGTTTACTAAAGCTTTTGATGTACAAGTATAAACCAAATGCAAAATGATATAATTTTATAAGTAAAGCATACAAATATCATTAATCTCATTAGGTATCAAAAGAGTTTAGAAAGAATTAAATTAAATATTTCTAAACATATCCAACATTCCCCACAACAACCACTCCAACCCAAATCATGACTCGCCGAACGACTGAAATAAATACAATTTTGTCTGTTCAGACTATGTGTACTAGTTGAACGCGTGATTGTTAAAACCCACCTCGGACCAAATCCAAAAGTTGTGGGAAATCAATAAAATATGTCTGGTGTAAAAAAATGAACCATACTGGTACTTTTTTTTTAAATCATATATTCAAAATCATTGTAAGTTTGGATTTGGTAAAAAAAAATATGTAAAATTATTCATAGATTTCTTTTTATAGATGTTTAAACTTTTTGGATAAGGTTGGTTTTTACAGTCAACACATACAAAGTGTGTTTTTACAACCAAAGTTCCACTTTTAAAAATGTTTCATATTAATTTATTTATTATCAAACCAGTTTTTTTCAGTCATCTTCGTCATCAATGTTTTCAGCAGTCGGCCATTCCAATATTTTATTCCAAAAACTTATTTTTCCTTCATCTGGTACAAACTGAATGCACTTTTTCAGATCCGCCATCTTTTTTGCATTGATGCAGAGTTGCCTTGTTCCATATGCAGGTTCTTGTGGAAGCAGTGTAACAATATGCGGTCTTATTTTCAATAAAAATGTGTGCTTTATCATCCCATCAATGAATTCTTGTGCTCTTACAGGAACGTCACCTCCACTCTTTTTGATTGTGAAATGATGGAACTCAGAGATGTTAAAACTCACTTTCTCCTTTCTAGGAGTTTTTCGATCTTTTGTTTCAAGGGATAGAGCAGTCTATTTGAAATGTTGAACCCACCATTTTTTGAAATCGGTTATATCCACGCCGCTTACCAAGTGGACTGTGAAAAAATCCGACTTTAAGCTGGACTTGACTATTAATTCCACTAGCTCCCGAACAGTGTATAGCCATTCTTTGCGACGAAGGCTTCTTTTTATAACACCGAATGCTCTATCGCATGGCAAGAAGGAGTGGCCACGCATTGGAAAGATCTGTTGAATTTTTCTGAAACGCCCACTGTCAACAAGGGCCATATTCATCCGTACTGCCGTATTATTTTTATTCTGCCCTGCACAGTTATCAGAAAAGAGCATCAGTTCTTCTAACTTTGGGTCAACATAGTGTTTAATGTATGTCATTATAAACGAACATACTTCGTTTGGCCCCTTTTTTGCTTGCCCTTCATGATACAAGAACTTTTGTTCTTGTATCATGAAGGGCAGGAAGGGCATTGTTTCCTGTTTTCAAGTTATGAATGCAAAAAACTGAAACGCTCAGTTGTCTCAAGTAAAATATTTCTTCCACTGGTATTATTGGCAGTGACACGGTTTGCATGTAATCGTAGCAAATACCTAAAAATTTATCATCTTCTTGGGATCTTTGCCTCGCTTCTTGAAGTTTATTATAAAACTTCTTGGCTCTTTTTTTGTGTACCAACTTTTCAGCCAAAGCCACCTTTTTAGCAACATCATTGAGGGTTTTTGAATTTATTCGTAAATATAAACTCTCGCAAAGGCAGCATGTATCCACAGCTGGTCGTCCAAATCGTAAAGAAAAGTTTTCTTTGAATATTTTGTTATAATATTCATACTTGATCCTAGTTGCATGTATTGCCATACTTAAATTTGGTTGTAAAAATCCACCTCATCCAGGATAAGATGTGTTCTTACACTCATTGAAATATTCGTATCTATGTTTCTGTGGAATGCTTACATGAACGAAGTGTGTTTTAAACTCAATCGATGTGTCTTGCCATAGACAATTAAAATCCATCATAAAAAGATTTTCGCAAAATGTGGTCTGAGGTGGGTTTTTACAATCACGCGTTCAGTTATCATGCAAATCGGTTCCCAAAAAATGATATAAAATGTAGTGACATTGTCCGCGGGCATCTCAGGGAGCGTGAGATGTTATTAATCGTTGGACCTTTTATTATCCTGTTGCGTAACGCTGTGGGAATTATTTGTAGAAACGTGTGATCATCTGCACTCGTCCATTAACCTGTTTGGTATGCTAACAATGTATGCAGCTGAACAACATCAAAACATGGGACATGATATTGGAAGTAACCAATTTATTAACTAAAAAAATAAAGCGTTGTTTTTTAATGCTGTTTCAATTTATCTGTTTATTTGTTGGAATTCAACAAATCTTTCGAAAAAGAACTAACTGAATTGGTTCAGCCGTTTTAATGTTTTGCGCTTGGCAAAACATTTGACTATTCAAAGGAGCGGTTTTTTGTTCCATATATTTCATTTTAACAATTATAATAAAATAAACATTAAATACGGAGCTTTTCGTATATATGCCTTCGTCCATTTAACTACAAGAAAAAAATATAAATTACCAATAAAGACATCAGACACCGGTCGCGGTCAGCCACTGTCGCAGCCTCCGAAAACACCCATTCTCCATTAGAATGCAAATGTTCTGTGACCACACCACACCACAAAATCAATAAAGATAAAAACAATATGGCACAACAATAAATAAGCGGTGTGCCGTTACGAACGTATGCAAAAATCGTCCTTGGGTCGGCTCGCTACATTAGTGCTCGCTTAATTAATTTAAATATATTCGAGACGGGCTCGCTTTCGGGCGGACTATTCAAATTATTCTTACAAAACCATACAAGCGGAAATGAAACTAAGCTCGTTAAAAGGAGTAACAAGAAAATGCGCACGCGTCGGCAGGTGCCCGCCCGGGCCAACTCCTGCGCAGGACAAACCGATCGGCCTTCTCGATTTTTATTTATGGGTAACGTATTATTTAATTTTCGTTATCACGAATTGCAACAATATACTTACAAGCCGAACGTTTACATAGACCATGGTAATGATATTATTGTTATCGACATTACCATAGAAATGAAGACAGTAATCAGCGCCATGATCGCTCTATTAAGTGCACGAGATGTCTATCGGCCGCTCTGAACACATACTTTTTCATTACTCCCGGTAATGGATTTGAAAATATTTCAACACGATTGTGTGTTTGCTGTACACGAAAAATGGAAACGGTTTTGTCGATCAACATTTTTTTTTGTTGTCGCCCACTTGTGTGTATAATAAGTGGATGATGCGCCGACGCACATTCACATGCTAATCTCGCGTTATGACACCCGCCGCACTAAATACTCGGGTCGGCTGCACTTAACACATGCAAATCGTTTATTGATAAACAAATAATGGCATTATAATTTTATTACGCATTGTTGACGGTGTCGGTGACCGCACTTTTTATAGGTGGCGCTACCGTGCCACTCGAGATTTGAATGTATAATTTTCACAATTATTGTTTCGCTCAGGTTTTGTTAGCATACTATTTAGCATTAATTTGTTTAAAATTTAAACCACTTACTATTATGTAACTGCTCTTTTGTTATAATTATTATCCAGCGACTTGTGTGAGACTGAATTTAATTTTTCTTAATTTTGATACATATTAATTATGATGCATTCTAATTTCTATCATATCAATCGAATTATAATGCACGTCTTCAAATTTAATTAATTTTATCCGCTAGCTTTTGCCAAGTCTTATATATTTCGTAAATTGCTTTTATTTGTTAAACTTCTTCATCAACCTTTGCTGAGTTTCTTGACGATTCTTCTCTGTACAAGGTCTCCCGCCGTAAATTTCCGAACCGATGGCGTTGATTTTCGACTTTCACGAGTGCTTTTTAAAGTATATAGATGTAAAATTAATTTCAAAAAACTCTATATTGATCCATATGTTGTAACTAAATTTAATTATGTACATCTATATCGCATTCCAATTCACTACTAAAACTCTTTAATTTTAGAAGAAAAGTCTATATAGCTTACTAATAACATATTCGAGAAGTACCCACAGAGACACCCATGTGTGACGAATTAATTAAAAAATGCGAGCCGTGTCTCAGCGGAACGCGCCGTGACAGACCGCTGTCACTGGTGACATTGACAGCTGAATGGCATTTGCACAACTGCAACAGCGAGCGTTTACCATTTTCACAAACACACTCCGCCTGACTTAGTTAAGCGATTAAGTAACGACTGCGCTACCAAAACGGCTGAAACATTAACCTTTATAGTCATAAACGGGATTCGACTGTCATAATCAAGACTTTGATCCCATCTATTTATTGTATAATAGTTATTTAAGATACGAGTGCGGAAAGTAAGGCTTTACGAATAAGGGCCAAATTGAAAACAATAGTTTTCATTGGCACGAATTCGAAAAACATATTACGCTCAAGTCTCTTACAACATTTTTCAATGCTTTTTGCGAGGAAATAAAACAAATATATAGGTTAATAAAACTAAGTATGTAATAAAAAAAAAAATATTTGTTAAAATTAAACGTGATATTTGAACATGTTTTCGTGTCATACATTTTTATTTGAAAATATTCGTTCTAGGCTCCTTGAAATACTTTTGCCTCTAAAGTTTGACATATTTTCATAAATTTTTTTATAAATTTCTTTGGTGCTCGGCCAAAAAAAAATTAAAAAAATACTTTTAAGCACGTGTGCAGTAAAGGATTTCAGTACATTTTTATTTAACACGTGTTTAAAGACTCACTTTCGGTGTTTACAATGAATTCAAAAATAACGCTTTATGAGCAACTGCATTGAAAAAAATAATATAATGTTACGTAATATAATCATCAACTCACCATAATCATCTTGAATTGACGATGATCTAAGACTTCTCGTTAACGATAATACAAAGAGCATTCTTAAATTTTCAACATTCACACTATAACTTGCCATCTAAACTTTTTAACTGACATATTAATAAAAACAAGTACTCATATTATTAATTATTAAGAGTCAGCCTTAGGAAGATCCAAATCAAAAATATCAACGGGATAACTCCAATAATAAAATAATTTATCAATAACTAAATATTAATGATGTGACAGGTCTACATTGCACATCGATGCCCTAAACCTCTTCCTTGTACATTATACTATACCTTTTCTCTTATGGTACGAACCCTTTATATTATCAGAGTGCTAAAAGGTAACTAGTCTTCATTTAGACCCGAGATGAGAACTTGCCATATTGGATTTAGATTGCACTCCTTTACTATTTTGATTATTATTTCTGCTGTGATAATGAAGTAAACTCAAATTATAACGAACAAAAAAAAAGTTCTTTTAAACCAAATCAGCCGGACAAAATTAATGTCCACGTTTGAAATCAGTATTATAACACAAAAGAATATGACACCACAATACTATTTATATTATTTAAGCAGTTAATTTGATGAAAAAATCTATAAATTTCACTATAGGAACTGCCACACGACATACATGTGTCATACATCTGCTTCTCTATTTCCGAGCGAGTGGTTGCTTTAGATCATTTGGTAATGAATTAGTGTTACTTCACCACTGGCGGACCCCTCCTGGTTACCACTTAATACAAATTTGTGACCATTTGTGAAGTCATTCTTTATAACATATTACTGGAATTGCAATTCTTAATCAAACTATGAGATTTTTTTTCGCTGACAGAAAACTAATACAATTAAATATCACTCATTAATTTACAGATGTCTAAAAAAATCCTAATGATACCTCTAAATGTGTCCTGCACTGCATGGCGATATCTATACCGATATGAATATTAAATTACTTTTAAAAAATAACATTACCTATTACAAAATATACTTACACAGTGAACGCTGTAACCACTACGCCATCGAATTCCCCTCAGCACAATTAGTGTTGTGTGACACGCTCAAGCAAATTTCTATTACTGACACGGATTTTGCGTCAATTCACTGAACTCCTATCAGGATATTTTAAAATCAGTATAATACGAGGGTCAAACTGAAAGTTCTTAGAACTGGCCACTTATAAACAATATAATAAAAAAATAATTCTAAAATTTGAAAATATAACTCTTTGCCAATATTACTGAGTATATATTTCATTCATTTGTCATTTGTTTTACGATTTGGCGGCAAATTGAAAATTGTCTGTGTCACGTCATCATGAATTTAACACGAGAAAATTTTCGTGCAATGATTTTTTATGACTTTCGATGTCACTTAAGTCAACAAGAAAGTTATGATAGACTACGATTGGCCTTTCACGATGAAGCCCCATCTCGTGCGACTGTTTACAACTGGTTTAATGAGTTTAAACGTGGTCGCACTAATCTCACTGATGATTTACGTGAGGGACGGCCTTCTACGGCGACGACTGAAGATAACATCTGTGTTGTGCGGCGTATGATAGAGACTGACAAAAGAGTGACCTATCAACAGATTCGGACAAGCTTAGGCATCGGTATGAGTCAAGTGCACAAAATCCTCCACGAACATTTAGCGGTCAGGAAGCTTTGCGCCCGGTGGATACCTCATAATTTGACTGAGGCTCAAAAACTCCATCGTGTGGATTGGTGTCGTAAAATGATTGAAAGATTTAACGGAGGTGACTCAAATGCTGTGTTCGACATACTAACAGGTGACGAAAGCTGGATTTACTGTTATGATCCTAAAACCAAAAGACAATCTGCTCAGTGGGTGTTTCCTTTCGAGGAGTTGCCAACTAAAGTGAAGAGAGATCGAAGTGCGGGAAAAAAAATGGTGGCCTCGTTCTTTGGAAGGATAGGTCATTTTGCAACAATTGTGTTAGAGGATCAAAAAACAGTTTCTGCAGAATGGTACACTACCAATTGTTTGCCACTTGTCTTGGAAAAAGTTCGAGAGAAACGACCTCGCAGTAGGATCCTCCTTCACCACGACAACGCCTCGTCGCACACCGCCAAGCGAACGATCGACTATTTGGCGACATCAAACGTTGAATTACTGGGTCACCCGCCGTATAGCCCCGACCTCGCGCCTTGTGATTTTTATTTATTTCCAAAAATTAAAGAAAAACTTAAAGGAAAGCGGTTTATGAATGCTGAAGAAGCGGTGGCTGCGTATCGCGATGCCATTGAAGAGACCCCTAAGGACGAGTGGGCAAAGTGCTTTTCCCAGTGGTTCCATCGCATGCAGCGGTGTATTGACGTGAATGGACAATATTTTGAAAAGATATAATAAAACTAATAACTGGCTAATGTAATCAGTTTTAGATTTTCTAAGAACTTTCAGTTTGACCCTCGTATATAAGTTAAAATCGGTAAAAAATGGTTATTTTAGCATCCTCTATGATTTTATCAAATATCTATTTATATAATTTTCTTGCAACACTTATTAGATCTAATTAGGTATTCATATTATAAAAAATTACAATCAGTGCACAAAATTCAATATTACGTTTATTACTCTTAATCATATTCACGTTTCTTTCTCTCTTTTTAACCTTCCAACATCGGAGATAAAGAAGAAAAAAGTGTCGATATTAAACGCGTAGCTACTTGTATATATCTCTACTGTCCCTGAGGTAGATGATTCTACCTTATTAATATACTAACACACAGTTGCACAAACGTCCATTAAAATTTAGTTTAAAGCGACATTACCGATATAATTTAACATTCATTAGAGGTTAAAGGCGCCATTTCACCTTAACGGACGTTTGTGCAACTGACCCTATATAATATAATAATAAATATGAACATTATTATTAATGAAAAATCTTTAAAAAAATCATTTTGTCCCTGGAAGTCTGAGATGGGATTCGAACCCATTACCTTTCGCAATCCGGGCGACTGAGAGCAGTCGCCTTAAGAGTATTTCACAGCAAGAATATTTTTCAGTACACCATTGTGAACGCAAAATTCATGAAATATTAATATGTTAATAAATCACAACATAAATATTAACCTTTTAATAAAATGTTTCATTAAAATAATCAGCCATTGGAAAAGAAATGTGCTCTAATTGCAAACTTACTCTTTACGAGTATAAATAGATAACGATACACATAATGTGATTATGTGGCGACGATACCACCCACATGATGCAGCAATACTTTTTCTGTTGCTATCCTTAGACCAGATATTAACATCGTCATAAGAAGAAAGCTCGGCCAGTGTTTCTGTTTACACCATTCGAGTAAAGATTTTGCGTGTAACGAAACTTCATTAGTTTGAAGTATGACTTTATAGATTACGGAGTACAGCGCAGTATTAATATTCTTTGCCAAATCATTTCCTGCGGTTAACTGCTGGGGGGACTCAGACTAATGCTCGAGCGATCAATCAGCCGATATGTGAGAGCGGACAGACAGACAAATGGCTCCCACTATTTGATTTGTTCGATGTGCTCGAATTAATAGAATCTGTGCTTAGTTCACTAACACAGTTTTGTCCACGATTGTACTTAATTAAGAATACTCAAGTAAGATAATCTGAGGGCTTACACAGCGGTACAATAAAGTAATTAACTTGATTATAAAATATTCTCAACCGATTTGAAAAAGGATATTCTCAATAAGTCTGTCTATATGTTTTTAAGGGTGTCCGGCCATAACTTCTAGGTCTATGAACTTTCTTTTATTTGATAGAGTATACTTACGACTTTGTGCCATTGAAATTTAATCAAAATCGCTTAGTTAGTTTTGTTATCATATCGCAATAACGAATAATAAAAGTTCGATTCAATTCCATCCAATGAGAAAGCCGTTCCCCAAAAGTGAGGACATTAATACACTGACGATGCTAATTTAAGTAATAGAGGGTACCTGTGTCATCGATAGAAACGATATGTCATCTGAGTAATTTCAAGCTGTTTAAAATTTTTTGAACAAACAAAATAATATCAGTATTACATATAAAAAATATAATATATTTGTAAGTTTATTTAAATTACTAACCAATAGAACCTAAACGCATGATAAAACAAGCATGTATTACAATTTTCTCCCTTATCTCGGATCTGGGTGTTGTGGTACCTTCGTTGCCTATATAATACAGGCTTCAAGTACTCATCTTGGAATCTGAGTAACAATGTATGTGATGTTGTTAAATATTTAATCATAATAAAAAATCTTTTAAAAAACATAATAATATTTCAAAAAATTGAAATATTTTTATGTTTTGCTGAAAGGTCGTGGGTTCGAGTCACACCTCGGGGTACCTGATCCAGCGGGATTTTTAAACATTTTTCATAAATTATACTAACCAGTATGTGAATACAGAATTTTACAAATTCTTATAATTTATATTAATTATATTAATATAATGTTACATAAATTAAGATATCATAGTGTTAATAAGTACTTCGAATATGGATAAGTTTTAAATATTTGCCTCAATGAATTATCTATGTCAGTCTGTAACAATCTTTCACTCAACAGCTTATGATCTGATATCAACTTTTAATATAATATATTCTCATATATATTGATGATGATGATACACTGACATACCAACATTTTGAAACAATTCTATTAGCCTAATTACCGAAATCGTTTTACATTTATAATTTCAAGGTCCCACGTCATTGGATGAAGTCAAAGTAACACTTGTATCAACAGAAGTCAACAGTATATTGATTTAGTTACGGTCAAATTAACTAATTACATAATAAAACGATATTTTTTGTTACATTTAAAATAAAAATGGGAGCCAATTCGCAAAAATAAATTCGAAAAATCGATTAGACATCACAAAACACACTCATAGATGCAACTTACATAAATTCATTTCGCTCACACATAGAGACTGTTTTTAGAAGTTGGCAGAAACGATCATATTGCTATGTATAGAAGAGCATAAACTAAATACCTGAGAAGAATCTACAGCGAAAGTGAAATTTCATAAGTTTCTCAGAAGAAACTTAACCCTTAAAAATGTGTCCGTTTCTTTATTATAATACAATTACATACAAGAAGTTTATTTTGTGTAAATAATAAGCAAATTGCGACTAAACCAAATGACGGACGAATGGAATTAATTCAAAGTTTTGCGTCGATCGTCGATTACGCGATACGATCGCGGCTGTCAATGACATCCACCGCTTTAATATCACTTTTATTAAACACGACACTATTTCGGTTTTGTAAAACTACCCACACAACCGCGGACCCAACTTAGCGGCTACACTTGCTCTACGACAACGTTACAACTCAATATTGCGCAACCGAAACTCAACCTTACCAAAAATCACAAAAGGTCGCCATTTTATTGCCACGCCAAGCGTATGAGACAATAAGATTTCGATGGCAATATTTTGGAGTGCGGTAACATCTGCCTTTATTTACGTTTTGGCTTCAAACTGAGGCACAATAGGCGCGCCAAATCGGGTCCCGAAACACAATGGCGGCCGGCCACCGGTGGTACCCTACACTTTTATGGCCAAAATAGCAAATGACCTTTGACTTCCAAAGAAATCGCTACAGTGAGCAAAAATGCAGCGAATTTATATTGAAA